>OY755083.1:28852576-29452576 GCA_963576655.1 Gastrophysa polygoni
AAACTTATTTACACTAAATGTATTTTTGACATGTGTTGTCAAGATCATCACTGTTAGACAAAAGAACGACGCGGCGTTGTTATGGAGCTGGAAACTTTCAAAGGTAACTTGATGGACTATGAACTTAATTGACTAACATTTTTGGATAATTTATTATAAGTTATTTTCATAATTCGATATCTCGAAATCGGTTGAATTTAGGAAATGATGCGCTTTATCAATTTTGTTCAGAATTTCGAGCAGAATTGAAATGTGGAATAATATACAGGGTGTCCCATTAGAGAAAAAGCAACTTTGTTTCGTCCTGACTTTTTGACTCATCCTGTATACTTAATTTTTCATTAGCTCAATGGATTTTGAAAAACCCTACAACTTTTGTATCATAACATTTTTCGCTAGCTATCTTACTTTAGGAAATAATCGACCGTTTACATACATATCAGCGACCCTGTATATACATCAGTACAATCACTCACATTGGGAAAACTCAACGCATCAAGGATATTATTTATTGTATCGTTGATTTGTAAATTCCTTTATTAATTGAGACTTATGGCACAAAAATGCAACCGCATTTTTGCCGGGGCAGAATGTCATGATGATGTGTAATTGCATCACATTTCTATTGCGTATGATAATATTACAATTATGTTGCACTGGGACGACCCGTATATCGGACAACCCGTAAATCACATGTTCGCAGATTGTCGGTGACAAAAACTTGCATTTTGATAAGGAGAAAAAACGTTAAGCACTCAGGCGATTCCCGGTGTTCGCGATAAATATTTTCTGGTATTCACATTCCGTGATTTTGGTCATCCATTGCCGGTATATTTGTGCCTATCTGCATCCTCCCGCTACCAGCCAAAAGGGCCCTTTGCGAAGAGGACCAGTTTGCAGCTACATGAGGCATCTCCCGATCGTCTGTCGGTAAGTCGTTGTAGTGCAACTGGTCAATTCACCATTTATTATCGCCAAATTAAACAATATATCCTCCTGGATAACGTCCACGTGATTCGAACCACATTAAGGCTATCGAATCGCTAACATATTCAAACAAAGTTCTGACGAAATTGTTCATCCTCCATGGGAAATGTGAGGGAATTATAGCAAGAACATGCAGAAAATTCAATGAGACGTATCCTGATATACAACCTATGAACAAAAAGAAGTTTTTACGATTACAACATAATTTCATTAATTATGGATCAAAATTGAAAACGGAATGACATTTACCAAATCCTATAACTTCGAATGAAGACAACAAAATGAATTGATTTTTCAGCTTTTTGTGGGATTTTTTCTCCTCGTTCCTGAACAATGGAGTAGAAGTTATCAAAAATTATTTCAATATATTTGTAGTGAGGACAGATTTTGTGATCTGCCCCTGAATGTCACTGCGCTTGAAATTTATCCTTAAGAGACCTAAAAGAGAAATTCTCTATTTATCTTTTTGAAAAATTTGGAAATACAAATAACATTAATAAAAAAAAAATTCTACTCACATTGGTGGACGTTTCGGAGAGTAATCGTTCTCAACACAATTGAAACACTTCTCTTCGTAAAATTTTTCAACGTGCTGTTGGTTTTTGACACTGAAATGTGACAATTTGGCAGAAGGAGGAATTCTGGTTGCAAGGTGTTTTTATTCATTGATATTGATATTGAATTTTCCATTTTCATATTCAATTTTCAGAAGTGGGTACCAAGTTCTATCTATATCAACTGAACAAGAAGCAATATTATTGTATCCTTTCAGGAGAATGCAAGCAGACTAACACCATTGAATTCTACATGGAAAAGTGCTTCGGATATGCTTTCATAGAAATGAAGATTTTTTTACAGGAAAAAAGTTGAAGCATTTCATAGAAAATACATATTTTCGATACATGCAATAATGCAAAAATACAAAAATAGGACTTCTCCTTCAAATGTGTATAATTTGTTCCGCCCTGTACATTGCGTGTACCATATACACCCGTAGACGTAAATACGTAAAATGAGCATAAAAGGACGTACGTCCTCCGGACTAAGTATGCTGTGGCAGTGAAATGCAATATACTTTTTTTCCCGCAAAATAAGCTAGCTATCTGGACCATAGCAGAATCTCAGTCAACACACGGTGATTGATAGATACAGGTTTTTGCGATTGACTCATGAAAAGTATTGATCTGACATCTAAATTATGAGCTGATCAAGAACTCATCTCTGACATGCAGTGACTTTTTAACTCGCAAGTAACAAGGAGACCAAAAATACAAACCTTGGAACTGAACAGGCCCTTGCTCAGTGGAGTGAATGACTACATGCATACGTTTGATAATATATTGTTATATCCTGTGAGCAATTGAAAGCATCGAATTGACCAGTTGGTAGCAGTGAGTTGGAAGTTGGTATCAGTGAATTGACAGTTGGTAGTATTCAATGGTTGGCAATGCGGAATTTTGGTTGACGGTACTAACAGTCAAATGAAAAACAGCAAAATGAAAATAAGGAAGAAAATCAATCAACACATCAATCATCCAACAGATGAGAATCAACTTGAATTAGCGAGATCAAGTGAAAAAAAAAACTATCAGTGTACGATGAGATCCCAAGGCAGGTTCAAATACCATTCAAATCAAATGTAGAACAAGACACTCTGTACATAGGAATGAAAAGGTTGGGCGCCACTTTTGTTACTCGCAAATAACAAGAAGACCAAAAATACAAATTTTGGAACTGAACAGGCCCTTGATTTGTTGAATGTGACCTTCAGCCCAGTTCATAGCTTTATGGATGATAGTACACTTCATTCCGCCTTTTCCTCTAGAGCCCCTATATCATCCAATGAGGCCAGAGGTGCAAGGCGAAGACAGGTTGATGCTTTAAATGAGGATCTGACAAGACTTCTGAAATGGGGATCTGAGAATCTAGTACGGTTCAATGCAACTAAAACTCAAGCTTGTATGTTCACCAAGAAGGCTGATCACACAATGCCCAATTTGATGATGTCGGGTACCACTGTTCCTATGAGGTCGTCAATATCCATGCTGGGTGTCACCACCAACAGTGCTCTCTCATGGGACGATCATGTGAGGTCCATTGCGGAAACTGCTTCACAAAACCTTGGTTTCCTTTTCCGTGCGAAGAGATACTTCACATCCCAGCAACTGCTTATGATCTACAAAGCACAAATTCGACCTGTCCTGGAGTACTGTTCACATGTTTGGAGCTCAGCCCCCAAACATACGCTTAAGCTCTTAGATTCAATCCAGAAGAGAGCTATTCGCCTAGTCGATGACACAACACTCACCAAATCATCGACCTCTCTAGATCATCGTAGAAAGGTCGGCGATCTTTGCCTTTTTTTATAGGTACTTTCACGGTCGGTGCTCAACGGAAAAATCATCTATTATGCCACCACGCGCGATTCCTAGTAGACAAACCAGACGAGCTCAAGCTGGTCACCCCTACACTGTCAGGCTCGAGACCTGTCGAACATCGCTATACCAAGCATCATTCATCAATAGAACGGCAAAGTTGTGGAATTCTTTGCCTAGTGAAGTCTTTCCTGAGGCTTACAACCTCCAAACATTCAAGAAAAATCCAACACCTTCCTTCTTTCCCAAAATTCCACCGCTGGCTAACACGATGTTCCTCGAACATCATAGGTTTCCCTTTCGTGTTGTCCACAGATAAAAAAAAAATCACAAGACTCTCAGGAATCTGTTCGTACAGGACAGCAGTGTACGATAGTGAGGGCTTTTGAAGGTTGGAGATAACCAAGTAGAGAGCGTAGAGCCTAGAACTTACTATCCAATATGGAACCAAAAATAAAAAGGCCTGAAAAAAATCATCCAGTATGTGACCTAACTTTTTGTGGACGAAGCCTTTTTTTTCCTAATAATCTCCCTCCAAAATACCTCGACATTGATGATGTTTCTTGGTGATTTGTGCCTCTGGCACTATTGAAAGTTGTGATTACCTGTGGAACCATACAATCATTTGATTGGTTGAAAAACAGGTTATGGTTTGAACCATTCGAAACCCTGGTTCATTGTAGAAATGGGAAATGACCGAACAGATATCAAAAATAGTTGCTGGGCATGTAGAATCACTAAAGAATATTATTTATGGTTGTGGTTCATACCACTGAATACCAGAGTGTAAACATCATGAGAAGATCTATGTTCATACAAGATCAACATCTAGCGGGTTATGTTGTTGACTGATAACAGATGATAATGGTTCCACCAAAGGTGATAACACATCAACTCATCAAGAAACTACTGGGAGCTTTCAAAACCAAAAATAACTGATTTCATCGAAGCAGAGGAACCAAGATAGAAGATGCTACTATTGAACAATACGAAAGTAGGTCCTGGTAAACATGGTGCTGCATTTCCTGGAGGTGGATTAAAAATAGAGGTGAGTCTATCAACTTTATTTACAACAATTACTTTACTTTCCATATTTGTTTCAGACCCATATCTACAAATCCAAGAGAGAATTATTTTTGTGATTGACTTTCGAATACTTCTTTGTATTGTACATATCATCGAATAAAGTGAGTGAAATTAATTGTGCTTATTTCTGCTGATGAATCGATAGAAAAATAAGATTTGGCAAATCTGACATCGAACAACTTGATCATTCCTCTTCTAATACTTGTATGATGATTTGATTGAAAGTTGAGGTATCTGTTTGTATGTATATTTTTCCTATACAAGGTATCCGGAAATTATGCGCAAAAAATCAAGGGGGTGATTCAGCATGATGATATAAGAAATTCATTTTATATGTACCCTTTCCGAAGATGCATATTCTTTAACATACAGTGTGTTGAACTCTTTGAAAAAAATCGTTTTTTTATGATTATCTCAAATATCGTTCCACCGATTTCCTTGAAATTTGGAATCGTTATTTTTTGTTATGATGGGCTGATTTAGCCATAACTGAATTGGAATTATGGAATCCAGTGAGGTCCTGAGGGCACCCTACCGAATATAATTGTCAATAAAATGTGGGCCACTGATTTTTTTGAATTTTTCATCTTCATATCCTATCGAACAACTAATTGTATGAATTTGTGCAAAAAATTCCTTTGAAAACTGGGGTGTGATCCATGTCCATAGACATAGAATGAGGATGGAGATTCATTTTCTTCAAATATAATACATGTTTGACACACTTTGTATTATTGAAAACTACGCCTTCCTGGACACAGATGCATATAAAAAAAGTCATGTTATTTCATGTTAAATCAACCACATTTTTTTTGCGCTCAATATCCGTTCACCCTCTATGTAAAGTTGCGGTGAATTAACTGTATGTCACAATCTATGTATTAGTCACCAATGAAACTGAGACCTCATTTTTTCCGGAATTTGTGTGCAAAAATTCAAGGGGATTATTCTTATTTGAATATTACAAAAAGTTCGTGAAACATTTTTTCGAAAACTCACTAATAAAGATGCCTTCAAAGTTGATATTTTGAAAATGGATATTCTTATATTACTTTCTTCATATGAAACTGATTTTATTTCGAATATGGCATGCGTCCTTGGTCTAAATTATACTTGGATCTCTCGAAGCCAAATACCCTTTACTGCCCTCGTCCTTCAAAATAGGATCATAACTTCATGATATTCATGATAATTTCGTTTTCAACTCCGAAGGTATGAAATTGAAGAACTTATGGAGATATTTGAAAGAGGTTTTCCTGTTCTAACTTGATAAAAGACCTCTTTCCGAGAAGAACATCAAGAAAATTAACGAGTTAATACAGTGCGAGATTATCACTCTGTTCCACTGATAACTTCCTCAGCAACAAATCAATACATAATCTTCGCAACAAAGTTTCAAAGTGATGTCCTTCAATTTCACGGCCAAATTTCTTCTTCTTCGGAAACTCCAACGAACTCTGGCGAAAATTCCCTCTTTTTGTTTGATTACCTCACACATATTAATAATTCTTCGCCTAAGCTCTTCAAGATCATGCACAGGAGTCCTGTATATACGAGAGTTCCGAGGTAACCCCAAGAGAAAGAGTCCATTGGGTTCAAATAAGATGATCTAGCAGCCCCTGCACAAACCCTCCGCGTCCTATCCATCTTTCAGGAGAAGTATCATAATCTCTTACCCCAACTGCATAACGCGGTCGCGCACCGTCAGCCACAAACTTCACCATTCAGTCTTTGTGGACAAAAATGTGGTCTGCTCTGATACTCGCCCAGACATTAACACTAAACTTATTTTGATACCCGTGTTTTACTAACAACAAATATTTTATTTGTGTTGAGAACGGGAGCAGATTCGTTCCCGAAACGTCCACCAAGATAAGTAGAGGTTTTATTCTTATTAAAATATTTGTATTTCCAAATTTTTCAAAAACAAGGTGACACAAATAGACAATTTCTCTTTTAGGTATCTATAGGTTTTAATTTCAAGCGCAGTGACATTTTGGGGCAGATCACAAAATCTGTCCTTACTACAGGTATATTGAAATGATTTTTAATAACTTCTACTCTATTTTTCAGAAACGAGGAGAGAAAATCCCACAAAAATCTGGAAGATGTATTATTAATTCCCAGGTCAGAAACGAAAATTCTAGGAATTATGGTGAACTATACGTACTCTTAAACAATCTCCAGCAGTGTTGTTTTCTCTGCTTCTGTATAGTTCGCACCCCGTTTTCTCTTCAAACTATCCATACCGTTCATACTGATTCGTCAACAACAAATCAAACAAAAATCCTGACCTATAATTTTTTTTCATCTGTTGGCAACACGAAATGAAAACCTATAATGTTCGAGGAACATCGTGTCAGCCAGTGGTGGAATTCTGGGAGAGAAGGAAGTTGTTGGAATTTTTCTTGGAAGTTTGGAGGTTGTGAGCATCAGGAAAGACTTCGCTAGGCAATGAATTCCACAACTTTGCCGTTCTATTGATGAATGATGCTTGATGCAGGTCTCGATGAGCCTGACAGTGTAGGGGTGACCAGCCTGAGCTCGTCTGGTTTGTCTACTAAGAATGGCACGTGGTGGCATAATAGATGATATTTCCGTTGAGCACCGTGGAAGTATCTTTAGGAAAGGCAGAGATTGCCGACCTTGTCTAAAGTGTTCTTTAGAAAGGTCAATGATTTGGTGAGTGTTGTATCATCGACTAGGCGAATTGAATCTGAGAGCTCTAGCGTATGTTTGGGGACTGAGCTCCAAACACGTGAACAGTACTCCAGGACAGGTCGAATTTGTGCTTTGTAGATCACAAGTAGTTGCTGAGATGTGAAGTACCTCTTCGCACGGAATAGAAAACCAAGTGTTCACATGATCGTCCCATGAGAGAGCGCAAATTGGGCATTGTGTGATCTGCCTTCTTGGTGAACTCACAAGCTTGAGTTTTTGTTGCATTGAACTGTACTAGACTTTCAGATCGCCATTCCAGAATTCAGATCCTCATTCAAAGCATCGAACTCTCTTCGTCTTGCACCTCTGGCCTCGTTGGATGATATAGGGGCTCTAGAGAAAAAGGCGGAATGAAGTGTAACATCATCCGCAAAGCTATGAACTGGACTGGAGGTCACATCCAACAAATCATTGATGTGGAGCATGAACAAAGTTGGTGCCAAGACAGAGCCTTGTGAAACATCAGCATTGATCGTCATCGTATCAGACTAGACCCCGTCTACCACCACGTAAAGTGATCTATCTGCAAGGAAACTCGATAGTAAAAGACACAGATGGGGTGGCAAACCATATGACGGAAGTTTCGCTAAGAACGTTAGAAGCTGGCAAATTTCGCTGTTGCCACGTATTTCTCGTCATCAGTTAATAGAACGATGATTATATCAGAGAAGAGTTTTATGCAACGCAAATCAAATTCAACATAACATCACCGCTATTGTGGTATCAGCTAATCGCATGATTAATTTTTCTTTATGCAAGCGGCCCATATCATCAGGAACCAAAGTGAAGTGTCGACCATTAAGGTATTCGTGAAACTTGGATAACCCCTATTTTATGGCCAAGGCTATATCACTTTTCAGCGTTATTCAATACTCGGGATGCAAAAGCAATAGGATTGTCAGGTTCCTTGTTTTTATTGGGATGACTAATGACTACGGATAAGCCATGACGGCTAGCGACCACGGTTAATTTCATTTGCTTCCCGAGATCATTTGTTAACGCTCCTTCTGAAATAATTTCCTTGTTTGATTTTATTGTATGCATTTAGACTTTCATGATTCTAGGAAAGAAACTTGGTTTACCTTCAGTAAATTATAAACTGGTGTGACTAACTACTGCAATTTTTATAACTGCACTGAAGAATATGAGAGTTATATACAGTATGTGTTCATATGGTAGTATTCATTATATGTATTCATGACAAATATGGGATCGTTTACCTGAATCCTAATATACCTATATAGCGCTATACTGGGCGAACATGATAGTTAGATTATAAGATATCAATATACCAATATGTACCGATCTATCGCACTGTAAAAATACACTATGATATTCAGATCAATAATAATGATGATTCCACCAATAATATCACGAAAAGATGATCGTAGGATATCTTACTCAAATACTTAACTCCAGAGGAGTGTTAACACAAAATAGTTCTATTGGTACCTTAGTCAGATTACTCAACACCAGGAGCTTACTGAACCAACGGGCAGCCTGCTGTGGTAGAAACGGCAGTCGTCGAAGACAGGCAGCAGAGCCTGCAGAGGGCAGCAAACAACTACGCAATGCAAGCAACGACGCACTCGAAGAAAGCATACGACGCTGACAGGTAATAAAGACCTGCCGACTGTAACAGTTGACTCCAGGAGACAAACGGCAGAACGAAGGAAGTGCAGATGGCCTGGTACGCACTAACAAAGCCACTTCTTGGTGAAATGTCGAACTGAGGCCACGCTGTTCTGAGCTTGACAAAATGGCTGCTATTCTCAGTAGCCCTCTAGGTTAGACTAGGACACAAATCAGGGTGGTACTGTGGCTGCTATGAAATCTCAAAAACAATCTCCTTGACACCACACAATGGCCACAAAATGGCCGCAAAGATGCCTTCAAAAGGGTCAACGAAGGAGGTAGACGGAGAACGGAGAAGGTCCACAGATCTATAAAAATAGCTCTGGTTAACCTACAGTTATTTAGTGAACATACTCGAACATCTCGAAGCTAAAGAGTCCTATCAGACTTACCCCAAATAAATTGGACAGGCCCCACAATCACCAAAAGGAAGTAAAACAGAAATGCTATCGAGACATGATGAACATGCTCAGGTAGCTTGGTGGAAACCGACGCTGTTGAATTTGGAAGGGATATTCCTGCGCCTTCTCTAGTAATTTCCATTAGAATCCTATTTTGAAAAAATAGTTTGTTTACTGCGCATCCAGAATGAACGCAAGCGTGAAGATGTCAACTACGTGCTAAGCTCTGATTGGTTCGAAATGGAGTTGCCGCGTCGGAACCGACGAGCAAATCCGAATCGTTCCGAATCTTCACAGCAGATTGGAAATCGATACCAAACATAGGAAACTAACTTCAGCAAGATGAAATGGTGATGAGTCATCACCACACTGGTCATCACTGATGACCAGTGTCTCGCGCTTGCAGTGCTGTCAGTCGACAATGATGAGAAAAGCATCAAGCCGAAAAGGAGATTAATAACCTACTTGTAAAATAAAATTTCCTGACTGAACAAAACAAATCAACGAAGAGGAAATGCAGAGTCACATCAACAAAACAACTCGACGAAGAGACAACAGACTTGATCATCATCATTGCCCAGATACCATAACCTAACATCAGCATTCAAGACACGATTCATTAGGGTAAATACAACCAACTTCGATCCCTCACAGTTGAGTTCTTTTTGATGTTGAAATATGATTGAATACTAATGTTCAATTCACTTTCAGTTAATAAAATTTCATATATCTCATGTAAAGTTTGAATAAATAGATACATATACAGGGTGAGTATCGCAATTCTCTTTATATTCGAAATGGATCTTACACTGGACGTTACACTGGATACAGGATTTCCTGTACCATAGGTATAAATAGGTATAAATTCTCGAAATAGATTTTAGTTCGGTCACATTTTTTTGGAGCAGGAGCCTTTGTTATGGCTTTTTTTTCTGATATATGCAACCCTTGCTTGTTGATAACGTGCCATAAATATTCAATTTCATCTTGGAGAAATACACATTTTTCTTCTTGAACTCTCAACCCTTTTTGTTTCAATAATTTGAATATTGATTCTAAATTGTTGGAATGTTCAGTTTCATCCATGCCCGATATCAAAATATCATCAGTAAATACTAGGACACCTGCTATTTCGATAGATTGTCCACAAACATGAGAAATACTTGGAACAACTAGTAATCCCACAAGGGAGATGTGTAGAACCGAACAATCCCTGTGTGTTGAAATAAGCTATGCCGATTCACCTCCACCATCTTAATCTCCATAAGAAAACTCAAGGTTCAAGTCAGCGAAAACGGTTCCTTTCTAGGTCATTCGCAATTGACGATGAGTGAGTGTAACCGCATGGTTTGATAAGACGAAACAAATCGATAAAGAGTGTCTTAGAATTGAAGAAAATATATACAGGATGAAAAATTTCTACAATGTAAATCAAAAATATATCAACAGGGTGAATCAAAAACACATCTACGGAGCGACTCAAAATTAAATTAGAATTAACCAGGATGTTTCTGTCAGAGAAAAATTCTACAGGATGTCTTGGAACGGAAGAAAATATATACAGAATGAAATAGTCAGTGAAAAATTACTACAGTGTGGAACAAAAAACAAATCAACAGGGTGGGTCAAAAACATTTCTACAGGGTGTCTTAGAATGGAAGGAAATATATGCAGGATGAATCAGTCAGTGAAAAATTTCTACAGTGTGGATCAAAAAACATAAATACAGGGTAAATCAAAAACACAGTGACTCGAAATTGAATTAAAAATAGGCGGGATGTATAAGTCGGAGAAAAATTCTACAGAATGTCTTAGAATGGGAGAAAATATATACAGCATGAATCAATTAATGAAAAATTTCTACAGTGTGAATGAAAAAGATGTCTACAGGGTGGATCAAAAACATATATACAAGGTGAACCAAAAGGTATCTAGTCAGAGGCTCATAGTCAGATTGAACATAAACAAGATGTATCAGTCAGAGAAAAATTCTACAGGGTGGATCGGACAGATATCAACAGGGTGAGTCAAAAACACATCTACGGGACGGCTCAAAATGAGAGAAAATATATGCAGGTTGAATCAGTCAGAGGAAAATTCTACAGGGTGGATCAAAAAATATCTACAGAGCAACTAAAAATAATGAAAGATAGATAAACAGAATGAATCAATGGGTACGAAATTTCTGCAGGGTGGTTGAAAAAATATATATAGGGCGGGTTCAACGAAACATACAGTGTGAATCAAAAAAAATCTACGGAGCGACTCTAAATCAAATTAAGAATAAACAGGATGGATTATTCAGAGAACAATTTTACTGGGTGGATCAAGAAGATATATACAGGAAGGATCAAAAAATGGCTACATACAGGGCGACTTGAAATGATAGAAGATACATAAAGAAAATAAATGAATGAGTACGAAATTCCTAAGGGGCGGTTAAAATAATATATATATATACAGGGTGGATAGATAAGATATATACCAGGTGGATCAAAGAATATCTACAGGGCAATTCAAAATGATAAAAGATACATGAACAGAATGAATCAATGAGTACGATATTTCTAGAGGGTGGTTGAAAAATAATATATATTGGGCGGGATCAAAAGAACATATACAGGGTGAATCAAAGAATATCTACGGAGCGAGTCTAAATCAAATCAAAAATAAACAGGATGTATGAGTCAGAGAACAATTCTACTGGGTGGATATGTCTACAGGGCGACTCAAAATGATGAGAGATACATAAAAAAATAAACGAATGAGTACGAAATTCCTGAAGAGTGGTTAAGAAAAAAACATATATACAGGGTGGATCAAAGAATATTCACGAGGCAACTCGAACGTCGTTACGTCGTGCGACAGATGATTGACGTCAGATCTCGAATGACATATAACAAAGAAAACGAAGTATTATTGACGTAAGGATGATTATATAATCATCAACATTTCAGATGTCCACGTAAATGATGAAAATGCGAACTTTCGGTTCGAAAAAATTCATATAGTCGAAAATTATTGTTTTATTAATATCAACCATGAGGTCTAGATGCTGAATATGCAATGAAATGTCAAGATGTCATGATTCATAACTGAGCATTTGTCGAAGCCAAGATAGCAGACCATGCGGGTGCTCTAATAAAATGACTTCAAGTGTAGGTTATGGTTATGAATGGGAATATGTTTATAATAAACGATTGGTGGTTTTCCACTGAGGCTTCCAACACGAAATGAGAATTTCCGATAGAAGATATGATATGTTGGTGGGAGTTCTGAAAACATTGTCAAACTCGATTACATAATATATTATATTCATGCTCAAACCCTTATCTACACACCTTTCCACTCATTCATTTTTTTCGAGTATTTTACTTGGCATATGATATAAATTAATCCATTATACTTTCGTAAAAATATGTGGCGAATAAATTGGGTTATATTATCCACCTCCTGGGGTGGTGGGGAAATGAACAACTGTTTTCATTGAAGAGTACAACGTTGAAAATAGTGGAAAAAACAATGAAATATAAAAAACATATAAAAATAAATGCCTTTGACAAAATGGTAAATTATACAAGTAACGTTTCCATTACTCTTAGTGAGGATATAATTAATCAGGTACTTTTTTCTCAGCAAGTTTATCATCACATCACCATTCATTTGTCCATAGTTTATGTAATTGCATTTCTCGAATAACATCTCAGATATTTTGTTTGAACAAAATGCAGAAAATTGATTCATGTTCTTGATATAGAGTAATAATTTAGTTGCCATTCCTCTCCTTCGAATATATAGGGTATATATCAGACTGAGTGTCTCTGGACTAGTGTGTTTAATCGAAGGATCGAAGTCCATACCTTACATCAACGCAAATGATGCTGGTTTGCCATCGATGTAAAGGGTGTCCCTAGAAGGTGCGGAAAAAAAGCTACCACAAGTTCCTGAGGCGTAAATATGACGATCCAACTCAACTTACCTCAGTCCGTTCGGATTGTCCAACGGCTTTCACATGAAAAATGTATACGTGGTGAGAGTTGATTTGAGCAGCTGTTTATGAGATATCTGGATTTTAAAAATTCATTTCGTAAGTGGCCAGGTCTAAATTATTGTAATAATGAAATTGAACACATTTGAAGCGTAGGCGGTGAATTAAAATAACGCCTAGCTTTCTGCGGGTTCATCCAAGCACACAGAAATCAAATCAAGATAGGAACTTTACACGAAGAATTTCATCCACAGATGAAGCCTGTTTCACGCAGAGTGGCATTACTAATTTGCACAATGAACATGTATATGCTGAGGAAAATCCCCATGCGACTAAAGTAACACATTTATGTACCTACTTTTTTTTCTGAGTTTTTAGTGACGTTATTTCAATTTACCGCCTACGCTTCGAATGTGTTCAATTTTATTCTTACAATAATTTAGACCTGGCCATTTACGAAGTGAATTTTTGAAATCCAGATATCTCGAAAACAGCTGCTCAAATCAACTCTTACCACGTATACATTTTTTATGTAAAAGACGTTGCGCAATCCGAATTTTCATTTAAAAATTGAATATGGGGTGGCTCAAAAAAGTTATTTCGTTTCAAATGTGTGCAAGGTTCCGCAGGTGGTGCTCTCTTAACTTTACAATAAAAATGATGGCAAATTCTGATATCTCAATCAGCAAAACCCCCCCCAAGCCGAATATTGTGACAATACACAAATTATTAAAAAAAATATGCATAAAAAATGAAAATCAAATTGAACTTTTGACACTCTGTATCTCTGAAATCATCCACTTTTGGACTGAGGTAAGTTGAGTTAGATCGTCATATTTACGCCTCAGGAACTTGTGGTAGCTTTTTTTCCGCACCTTTTAGGGACACCCTGTATAATATATAGCATGAAATCTTCCGATCGTGATACCACTGATTCAACAAAAGATCTGTTGTGACATCATCATCAACATGCAGCTGCTATTTTGTTTGCGGCATTAACTCCATGAAGCAACTCTATTTTCTCCACCATCGAATAGAAATGAAGGATGATGTTTCCGCGATAACTACTCTTGATTGAATGCTAATTATATCCCTCTGAATGATTATATATCACTGACCCTTTAGATCATTTCAAGATGTTTCCTAATAAAAGATTGTAGATTTGAAAAAAACAACATTGAGTTAATGTTATATGACAAGCTTTGACATTTCATTGATATTCAATAGCAAACTCACCATCGATACCAAAATCGAACGACCGGGAGCGGAAACCAAGATTTGTCATTTCATTGCATATTCAGCATCTAGAACCCCTTGGGTTATATCAATGAAACAATGATTTTCAACTATGAGTTTTTTCGAGCCGAAAGTACGCATTTTCATCATTTACGTAGACATCTAGAAGAAATTGATACTATTATCATCTTCCTTACGTCGATAATACTTTGTTTTCTTTGTTATATGTCTTTCGACATCTGACGCCAACCATCTGTCGGGTGACGTAACAATATTTGAGTTGCCTCGTGAATATTTTTTGATCTACCCTGTATATATGTTTTTTAACCACCCTGTAGAAATTTCGTTCTCATCGAAAATATTTCAAATGAAAAGAGCGTCGATGCAAATTCAATAATGACTGATTCTCGATATGAAAGTGGTGTAATGGGTATGTATCTTATTCAATGTTTCTATTGTGTTAGTATTGATATGTATATGTATGTATGTATGAATGTATTGATATATATGATTGATTTCGATTATTATGTGATACCACTAACGCTGGATAAGAATAAAAAAAATTGATAATTCTTTCGAAACTATTCACACTGTACAGAAACTTCCAATCCAGGCATATGCGAAATTATTCGATGAATTATTATGAAACGATGTATTGGCAACAGAACACTTTGCTGAAGGGGATTACTTGACGTGTGAAGTAGGCTAGAGCACTAGACAACTGTGAGTTCGTTGTTACGATTGCAATGCCTAGCTTGAAAGGTTCTGATCTGTATTATGATACTTGCAACATAATTGGAATATTTTTAGGATTGTTCGAATATACAGGGTTTCCCACAATCATCTTGACGAACCAGCGTCTAGCAACGACCAAAACTAGAGAAAAAAGTTGGAATGAAAATGTGTCATTAGATGGCTTCTAAGGATGCTACGACATAATTCGAGGAAAGAAGATATACAGAGACAATTTGAGTTTTTTTTCTATTGTCATCCTTTTTCTTGCACCTCCATGACAATGGTTGAAAAAAAGTATTTGATATATTCATAGCCATGATATACCCTGTGTCCGTAAAGTATGGAACTAATTCATTTTTAGCTAAACAGGTCATTTTAAGAAATAATCCTGAAAAATGTCGATTTTTTATGTTGATTTACCGTATTTTAAGATAATAATCCAATATACAGGGTGAATTACGTTCGAGTAGTCTAGCGGACAGAATGTGCTGGAATACATGACTTTATTAATGGTCGAACTGCAGCCCTTGCTGTATTTGACAGTAACACGAACGGTGTACGAATTCTTGTTGTACCTTGTGTATGGTTTCTTGCGTAATATTGTTTATTTCTGTTCGAATTTGCACTTGTACGTCTTCAATATTTGCTGGTTTCGTTTCATAAATAACATTCTTCAGATGGCCCCACAGAAAATAATCCAAAGGATTCAAATCTGGTGACCTCGCTGGCCATTCAGTGGGTCATCAAAACCTCGTCTGCTGTGAAACGAATTACGTAAAGTAGGTACAAGATACCCCTTTAAAAACTCAAGGTACGTTGCCCCGTTTAAATTACCTTCGATGAAGTAGGGTCCGATGCTTCGATTTCGTACAATTCCAGCTCATACATTTACCTTTGAGGGTATGATGCTCACGCATCCAGTGGGAGGTTTCTTTTGCCCAGTATCTACAATTCTGACGGTCAACCTCACCATTTAACGTGAAAGTGGACTAGGGTTCAGAAAAAATAATGATTTGTATCAAGAAAGGATCTCGGTGACATTTATCCATCATTTCTGCGCAAAATTGGAGTCGTCTATCGGGATCATCTTCAAAACTCAGTAAAACATCTAATGCTGTAGCAGCATTTGCAGGGGCACGACTTGATTTGCGTACATTTTCAACCGTATCAGTTTCTCTAAATTTCGTTTCAATCTTACTGACTGTTAAACGCGTTATAGGTCTTTCTGGATATTCATCACTAAACAAATTGCACACTTCCATGTGAGGTCGCGATCTGTCTCCATACCCAATCATCATAAGTATTTCAATTCTTTGTTTTACACCTAACTCCATTTCTACTTCCAATTAAATCTAAGCAATCATTCGAATATTCACGAATACCAAAAATATGGTAGTACTAGACTGTCACTGAACATCAATGAATTACTAAACAAATAATGACATTCACAAAAAACTAGACAACTATGTTTTTCATGAATAGATGAAAAACAATTTCTTTCATATTCTGTCTGCTTGACCACAGGTACCAAACATGTTTGGAAGCTCGTTTTTATTACTCTAAACATGTAGCAAACTACGAGGTGTTACATTAAAACCAATTGCCGCTAGAGAGTAAGTATTTTTGATGATTTTGTTGCTTTGCCTAATGAAGAATGTTACGCGTAACTTTATGAGCTCACACAAAACTATTGTATTTTTGTCCACCCTGTACCAATTGGATTCAACATGTGATTTTTGAATCCGCTCAGCTAGAGTAATCCGAAAATTGAGACAAAATAGGGTTGTTACATTTGAAAAAAATGACGGTGACGTCATTACTCGAACGTAGTTCACCCTGTATATTAGATTATTATTTTAAAATACGGTGAATTGAAATCAAAAATCGACGTGTTTCAGGATTATTTCTTAAAATGACCTGTTTAGCTGAATATGAATTTGTTCCATACTTTACGGACACAGTGTATGATATACACACATGACATGTGGGATGCAACAATATTTTTGAATCAATGCCAACCGAAAATGGTGAAACTGATCCATAAAAAAACGATTCAACATTTTTGGTAAAACTATCGAAATATTCACACCCCAAAACTGAATTGTCGTAAGAACCTGCAAGAAAAAAAGTTGTATAAATATGCATCGTACCAAAGCTCTTTCGTGTTTTACATACCCTGGTGAAATTTCGAAATTATTTTTTCGTCACTACATTGGATATAAATTGTTCACTTCTTGTAGCGCATTGTATCATTTCAAAACATTGACTTGATCTGAAATATTCAGGCAATACCAGCTCCAGGAGCCTGTACAGCCTAAGAGGCAGTAGCTTCCTTAGACATTTCCACTCGAAGTTTTTTCCTATTTATGGTCGTGAAGACAATTGCTGAGATTTGACAGGATAATCGAGGCACACTTTATAGCTGATTTCAAGCAAACTCTCTTTTTGTTGATTCATTTCAACCGATTATCTTCTCACCTCAAGTGTATAGAAATCGTAGATAATTTTCCACCCAATGTGACCAGTGCCAGGAAACTGTGTTCCCCCACACTAGCTGTAGCAATCAGGTTCCAATCTGGTTCCAGTTCATTCTCTAACTCCTCTCCTATGTTACGATTGTAAATTAACACTCTCGGCTTCGAAGGTTGACTAATAACTTTTCTCTTCTGTTTCACTACGACCTGTTTATCTTTCATGGACAATTTCTTGTAGTCTTGAACGATTTCGGTATCACTGGCGTCACCAGATGGTAGACTCAAGCAGTCTTGAAGCGAATTGTCCATAGCAAGGTACAACATGAAAGTTTTTTCTGAGAGATCATTCAAACTGATAGAATCTTCGCTTATTTGTCGCTTTATCCATTCTAAGACGAGACGACACAAAGAGTTTTCGTTGACAAGATACATTTCTTCGCGAGACTGGTTGAGTACTTCTATTCTGGCACAGTACAGTTTTAATACATTACTGTTCTTGCTCATATCTGAAAACTGAAATAAAAACAATGAGTATTTCTTGACTACCATACAGATTACCTCGTTGAAATATTACCTCATTCGCAATAAATTTATCGATTAGCTGAATGAAATCTTTATTTCTAGCAATTCCTGGCAGAGACCGTATATGTATACAGTTATCGACAGACAGATGTTGGATGAGATGGTCAGCACATTCTCTTGAAACTCTTTCCATTTTCAAGTTGATGGCTGCTGCAAAAACAGCTTTCACCTACAATTGAATAGAACAGTGTTATTGTGTGAGATTCGGATTCTAAGAAAGGCAAACAACAAACCCGAATGAATGGATAGGTTGGGTAGAAAAGTAGAATACTATGAGAGATTGATAGATTGACAACAATCATTTATGAGGAAGACAGCAATGCGAACATAATTAGTCCAGATTCCACAGACACGATGATCCAAAATAAAATACTTCTCGGCATCGAAGTAATAATACGAATCATCACGAATAATGATAATCAGGAATGTGTCATTCAGTAATGTTCTAGATGAAGAATATATAAGATTTGTCTGTGAAATCTGACCTACACTGAACATTATGGGTGCGTATCTCAACATTGTTATGGTGGATGAATAGAAGAGTAACCGCAATGCCGAAATCTAGACTACGGTTGTTGGAGATGAATTAATAGATGCCACATTGTCACAATAGCTTTCATTCCATATCTGATGCGTGACTAGTCGAAGTAGCAAATATACAGTGTGTTCAAGATAAGAATGAACAGCATGGGGATATCGGAAACGGTAAGTGATGCGGTGTCGATTAAATTAGAGAAAAGTAGCGCCTAATAATATGCCATTCACAAAGTTTCAATATTCCGAGTAGTTCCGGAGATATCCGAGAAAACCGATATTTGAGAATTTCCTTTTTATTTTCAAAGGAAATGTGAAACAAATTGCACTTTGCCACGGCCACTTTTTAAGGACTGAACGATAACATGAGCAGAATTTTTCTGCGACGTTTCGTCTTTTAGAAAACATCATCAACTTTCTATTTTTCTATCGGCTGAAACTGAAGTATACCCTGTATACGACTCCATTTCTCATTGTGAATACAGCATATCACACAATATGATTTCGGAACCATTTCTCGCGCAAAATGTAATTGTTAGTGATTACTCAATCTTTTTTTCTTCAATTTTAGATACTAGACGCTGTAAAAAATGACAACATAATGTTCTGTTGTCATAATAATACTGAAGTTTGGTGGAATTTTTGACATATTACCGTTCCTACTTTTACATCTTGTTACCTACCTAATTTGTGTAAATCAATATTCAGACGGTTAGTTTTCAGTTTAAAAAATACGGATCATTAAAAAAACCTGTGGTTTCCCGACAAGAGCAATCTTATAAAGAAAGTCAGCGTGATGTGTTACAGGCCGTTGTTGAAAATCCTGAGATATCCACTAGCACCATTGAAGATAATACCGGAATAGCTAAATCCACCGCTCACTTTATTTTGAGAAAAAATAAATATTGTCCAAATAGATTTAGGATTTGTCATGGACTCGGACCAGGTGACGATTTGAGGCGAAGAACCTTGTGAATGGTACACTAGAAAATGCCAAGACGATGAAAATTTCCCTTTCGAAATAATTTGGTCGGATGAAAGCATGATCACAAAAAATGGCATTTTCAATAGGCGGAATGTTTATTATTGGTGACAACAAAATCCGCGTGTATACAAAGTGTCCAGACATCAACATCGTTTCGGTTTCAACATGTGGGTTGAATTAACCAAAAGAGCGGTACATAAATTTGTCAGTAAATGATTTGGAAGACGCTCTAGATAATTTGCCTTTAGCGGTTAATCACATTGGTACTCATAGTGATACTTTCTGGCCTGCATGGTCCGCCGACCTAACCCCACTAGACTTTTCCCTTTGGGGATATATCAAGAATCAAGTGTAATCGAATCATAATTTTCAAAATGAGGAAGATTTGCTAAGATTGGTTACTGCATCCTTTAACAATATTATGTTAGCTCAAGTTTTGAATTCGTCTGTGAGACGAAAATAAATGCTTAGAAAATAATGGCGGGTTATTTGAACACTTGTTATAAGTTTCTGTTATTGTTATTTATTACATTACAATTACATTCATGAACTTAAGTTTTGATATTGCAACTCATCTTTGTATTTAACAAAGCAAAATTTCCGGCAAGTGGGTAGTTCAAATTTATACTTGTATAAATGGGACTAATCAATTACTTACTTACATCTAAAATTACTATCTAAAATTGAAGAAAAACAGATAAAGTAATCACTAAATTACATTTTGCGCGAGAAATGGTTCCGAAATCATATTGCGTGATACGTTGCTGTATTCACAATGAAAAATGGAGTCGTATACAGGGTATACCTCAGTTTCGGCCCATATGAAAATACAAAGTAGATGATGTTTTCTAAAAGACGAAAGGTCGCAGAAAAGTTCTTCTTATGTTATCGTGTAGTCCTCGAAAAGTGGCCATTGAGAAGTGCGATTTGTTTAACATTTCCTTCGGAAATAAAGCTACGAGAAGATAAAAACGAATTTCTCAAATTTCGGTTTTTCTCGGATATCTCCGAAACTAGTCGGAATATTGAAACTTTCTGAATGGCATATTATTAGGCACATAAATGTGCTACTTTCCTCTGATTTAATAGACAACGTATCACTTACTGTTTCCGATATCCCCATGCTGATCATTCTTATCTTGGACACACTGTATATTACGATAATACATTTCAAATGCAGAATTTCCACCGCTAGTCGTATTTTTCAATTATTCATTTTCTCAACCAATTGTCCGAAGTTCACGTAGGCACAAGATTTTCAGTGATATCATAAACAGACTTCAATACACTTGGTCTTATTGGTCTCAGTTCACAACCCAGTTGTGACTATCAGCTCCGTCGTATCCCTTGAAGATGTCTTTAGAAATATTCTACAATTTTCGAAAAAAAAATGGTTGCGACCCGAATATGGAAGTCTAGCTACAAATCAGAAAAGGTGTACGTAAAACCAGTTTTTATTCCTGCACTGAACTGCACGTGGAAAAATTTTACGGAGAAAAGTGTTTTGATTGTGTTGAGAACGGGAGCAGATTCGTTCTCGAAACGTCCAACAAGATAAGTAGAAGTTTTATTCTTATCAAATATATTTGTATTTCCAAATTTTTCGAAAACAAGGTGTCACTGACAAATAGAGGATTTCTCTTTTAGGCATCTAAAGGTTCAATTTCAAGCGCAGTGACATTTTGGAACAGATCACAAAATCTGTCCTTACTACAAATATATTGAAATAATTTTTGATAACTTCTACTTGATTTTTCAGAAACGAGGAGAGAAATTCCCACAAAAAGCTGAAAAATAAATGTACCACCTCCTCTAAAAACTTCAAGCGCAGTGACATTTTGGGACACATCACAAAATCTGTCCTTACTACAAATATATTGGAATAATCTTTGATAACTTCTACTCAATTTTTTGGAAACGACGAGAGAAAATCTCACAAAAAGCTGAAGAATGAATGTACCACCTCCTCTGAAAACTTACAGACAGTATTCGAGGGATGCGGCATCGGAATTTTTTTTGCTACTTCACCACTTTATATAAACCATTTATATTTCGAAATGTTCATTTGATTTTGAATCAATACACAATATTACTGATCATAAACACAATCAAGTGCTAGTGTAAGTTAATATTGGAAATTAGTGACAAGGTGTTGCTGTTGAGTATCGTTTAAATCAGAACTGTGGTAAGTACCAAAGCTCTCAACTACATTAATGAACGAATGAAATGATGTACTGGGTGTTCTCTGATCAGATAAAAAAAGTGGGCATATTTTTTAACTAATTTTGTCGCGATTATTCGTTCTGTAAATAAGTACAAAATGCTTGAAAACTCAAAATTTATTTTCAATTCTTTCAAAATTCATTAGCAAATATAATTTTCTTACGAAAATCATAGGTAACCAACCGAGGGAGTTTATGATAATTCTAATTCTTAGACAGATTTTGGAAGAGCACTAAGAATCAATATTTATTTTGAATAATTTGCTCTAACTTTTTCTACAGGAATGGGGATTTCTTATGAATAACCCATATTCTTATACTTCAAGTAAAAAAAAAGTATAACAATGGTAGATACTTTTTTGAGGATATTTCGAAAAATTTCAAAATTTCCAAATAATTCCTATTCATTTTATTTGCATCTGTGAGCCATGATCCATGATATACTTATCGGTCTTCTTACATTTTACCTTGAGATGTCGTCGTCGTTCAAGAACAGAAAGACTAAAGGAGAGTCAGGTGCCTTCTATAGAAAAGAGAAAAATAGAAGAAATCTCAAAACAAGCGAAAGCATTGACCAGTACTAGTGAAACAAACAATGAATTTCACACCCGATGAAGGTGATGAAGCTGCAAGATCATCATCATTGGTAGAACAATGTCCCAAGCAAGTTGCAGATTTCAAATTTCCGATTGATGAGAGTGACACAAAATTTAGCTGTTCATATCATAACAAAACTTCAGTGAACGGGAAGAAAATAAATCGCGCATGGCTCTGCTATTCCATAAAAGTGAATTGTATTTTTTGTTTTGCATGTAGATCGTTTAGTTGAGATAGTGCAACACAACTTGTAAATACTGGCTTTCCTGATTGGCGTCATTATTCGGATTACCTCAATAAGCATAAAAAAAAACCCTGAAACACGTTAACTCTTCAAGATCGTGGTGTGAAATAAAGAAGAGAATGGAAAAAATTGTACTATTGACGCCGAACAACAAAATGTTTACAATAGAGAGAAAAAGCGATGGCACGCTATCATTGAAATAATGATTGCTATAGTACAATTTTTAGCCAGTCGAAATTCAGCATCAGTAGTGATAATGGTAATTTTTTGAAGGCAGTAGATTTGTTGTCCACCTTAATAATATAGATAGATAGATAGAACATCCATTGCATAAAAAGAAATTACAATTCTTATTGCAAGGGTTGTAGTAGCATTAGATATACGGGTATCAGGTTACAGATAAGCATAGCAGATTCGGAAACATACAAAGCAAAAGAGTAAGAATATAGTTTTGAAATGAAAAAAAAAATGGATCAAGAGAGCAAACGTACAGAAGTGCATGAATTTCCAAAGGGCTACTAGTAAACACTCGACTCTCCAACACATGTAACGGTTGGAAAGTGTGTCATTCATTCAAGATGAAGGACCTCAGTCTGAGCATATTTATCAGTGAGTGAATCAAAATTTTTTGCTCTATCATTGTTCCATAGTTCAAAAGTCGAGTAATATCAACAATACTGTTTAATTGTCTGAAGAGATCATTTTCCCGTATATTCTTCCCCTGTATATTGGGCATGCCAGGAGGACATGTATGAAGAATATAGGCCTTTTTGGTGAACTTTTATGTATTGAGAATACTGACAATACTTGACATATATTATAGAACAACTGATCACTCGATTCTCTGTATTTTATACAGTGAGTTCAAATATCTCCGACATTCTCCCCCTTGGTGCTAACTTGCTTGTAAGCACAGTTAGAATTCATTCGATTGAGTTTTCTGACCGGCCTTTTGAGTATTTTATTTGATACCCTAACATCGACTACTCGTACAATACCATCTGAGCCCTCGTAGACTTTGGAAATGGTCCCTAGTGGCCAATTTCCTGTTGGTAGTGATGGTGGTAGATCTACTAATCGAAATGTCATTTGGACATATGCTGACCAGATCAGCAGAATTGTCGGACACCTGAGTGAGAGGTCTTCTGTTGATTATATAGTCAGCTTCTATAAAGAGAGTTTGATGCCTATCTTTCATAATCTCGACTAGAGCCTTTTTGAAACATTTTATTAGGCGCTCCCAGCTACCACCCATGAATGGAGCAAGCGGTGGAATAAATTTCCATTCGGTGCCTCTATTTGCCATGTTTTCTATAACACTGTTGAGGTCTAATTCATCTAGTGCCTTTAGTAGTTCTCGGTTTGCGCCATTATTTGCACCGCTCATCGTCTAGCCAAAAATCTCCGTAATGCCATGATGCATGAATCAGTATTGAGAGAATGAGCTATTTCTACATGTATAGCTCTAATAGTCAGGCAAGTAAAGAGTACCCCATATCACTTTTCTACTCTCCTGCCAATCTTCACATGAAACGGACCAGAATAGTCTATTCCACATGAAGAGAATGGCTTTTCGTGTACAAGCAAGTAGGAAGTGATCCCATTCTAGGCTCAACTTGCGGTGCTATCTGTCTTCTGCAGTGTAAACAGTGTCGTATTATCTTGTTGACCGCCGCAGTTAATTGTGGTATCCAAAACATTCGACGCAATTTATTTAAAACTGCATGAATTCCTTGGTGTACATATTTCGTGTGATAATGAAGTATCATTTTTTTTGTGTATGGATGATCACCATCCAGGACAATAGGTTCCTTTTCAATTTCTTCTACAGGTTCAATCTTCAAAATTCTACTCGATATCCTTAGGATTACCATTTGAGTCCAAAACAATGGACGACTTGTGAAGTCTCCCATTTTTGTTTTGAATACATTTTTTCGAATTTTCAATGTCTTTGGGAAAACAAGTCTTCTGAGTTTCTTTCCACCATTGTTTTCGACTTCAGTTCATCTCTTCTGTAGTTAATGGTCCGAATTGTTTGTCGTGTCCCTCAAGTTTCAAATTTGTAATGAATCGTTTCACCCTTGCTGTTATTCTTGATAACTTCTTCGTTTCTATAAAGAAACTGTGGACCTTCGAACCACCTGCATTCTTCTGATGTCAATACTTTTGGTGTATCTCGTGTGCAATCATCAGCAACATTATCTGAGGTTGGTACCCATCTCCATTGTCTGAGTTCACTGAGTTCTAGTATCTCTCCAACTCTAGATGCTACATAAGTTGGAAGTTTCTTCTCACTTTGGAGCCAATGTATAACTGTCCGAGAATCAGACCAGAATAATTTCGAAACTATATTAATTTTTGAATGTTTCATTATTTCTCTGCATAATCTGACACCCAGTACAGCGGCTATTCAAGAATGGTCTATGTTTCCAGAGGTGCAACTCGTGCTTTCGAGGCAACAAGAAGAACTTGCTTACGTTTTTCGAATTCCATCCGTAGGTATACTGTCGACGCATAAGCATTTTCACTGGCATCCGGAAATGTATAAAGTTGTAAATTTGAGGCTTGTTTCAAATTTTCTGAGTAACAACGTGGTATTTTCAAATTCTTTGACTCTCTCAATTCGTTCAACCAAACTAACCATTTCTTGAACATATTGCCTGTTATTGAGTCATCCCATCCTATTCCTGAACGCCAAATGGTTTGCAATAGAATTCTAGATTTGGTTGTGATAGGTGTTGACAAACCAATGGGATCATAAACAGACATTGTGGTCTTCAAAACTTCTCGTTTCATTGGAATTTTGGAGGTTGGATTCTTGGAGGAACTTGTGGAATTTCTATTTGAAACTTCAAAAATTGAGCTAAGAATGGTGAAGATGTCATACCAAAGAGCATCGCAGTCATTCTATATACTTTTGGTGTAGTTCTTGTGTTGAGATTCCTCCACAGGAAGCATTGCGAAAATGTATCCTCATAAAGAATGTTCACCCTAATGAACATCTCTCTGATATCTCCAGCAAATGCGATTTTGTTTATTCGAAATCTCAGTAGGATACCAAACAGAGATTTTAATTGATCTGGACCAATAAGTAGAAAATCGTTCAAAGAAAATCCGTTCGATTTGGCTGCAGCGTCGAATACCACTTTGACCTTGCCGGATTTCTTACCGGAAAATGTGGTGAGAACCAAACTCTTTCAGCTTTATAATAATAATGATAATAATAATACTTCATTTTCTTAGTGACATGCAAGAACATGTATAGAATTTGTAAGACAGGATAACTAAAACTAACTTAAGATTAGAACTAAAACTAAGACTTTAAAACTCATCCAAGGAGTAAAATCCACACTTCATTAGGTGTTTCCTAAGACATTGCTTGAATGCTTTCAGTGTTACACATGACTTAATCTCGGTTGGAAGTTAATTGTATAACCTTTGCCCAGTCACAGTGATCTATATAGAAGATTAGTTTCTGAAAATGGCACATGTAGGTCATTTTGCTGTCTTGTGTTGATAGAGTGAATTTGTTTATTAGTTTCGAAAGAGTTGATGTTACAAAATATAAAGACACATACTTCAAATATATACAAAGACGGTAAAGTTGAAATTTCATGAGATTTAAAGAAACTCCGACAACTAGTAGTACGAGAGACACCAGTGATACAACCGATTCATTTTTTCTGTCAGATGAACACATCATTAAAACAAGTGGATGACCCCCAGAAGCATATTCCGTATCTCAGTCGAGATTCAGCCTGTGCATAATATAGCATTATTAATTGTTTTTCCGTCAAAACTGATCTCATGTTTTTGAATAGATAGATAACAGGGTCAAGTTTAAAAATTATTGACTCACTCCTCCACTCAAGACATTCATCAATGTATAGGCCATGAAACCTCACACATGATACATTTTTCAGAACTGTATTGTTGATGTTTACATGAATGGTTGGCACTTGTTTTTGCCTTTTATGAAAATGTATTGACTGAGTTTTTCCTGTATTCAATTCATGGTTACTAACTGGCACAGCATACTTATTTTCAAACAATTTTTTTGATTTCTATACAGTAAGCCTCAGCAAACAGACTATCTTTGGATAATTTCTTCTCCAGACATATCAGTCTCTGCATTGCCATGACTTTAGAAGGAGGGAATCTCGTATCATCTTCTTTCCATGGTAATCTTATTTCATATCTAGAATATACCAGACGAATGGATGCTTCTGAAATAGCAATAGCTCTCTCTTCTTCTTTTTTTTTCTGTCCACTTTTGGAATTGCCACTCCGAAATTTTCATTTCTCATAAAATCTTCAACTAACTCATGTAGGTTTTCATCTGACGTTTCACAACAAATGAAAGATATTTCCGATGGATTTAGAGTTTTTGGTGGAAACTCGATATTACTATGGGTTGTCCATCCATTTCTAGTTTTTGACAAAATCGGTGACTGAAGACTTGGCTGGATAATATGTCTTGATACGATCAAATTCGCGTTGTTCTGTCCAATTAGCAGACATGGCTTTTCAACTTCTTCGAAATTGGCAGCGACTTGTTCAATGAAAGGAAATGATGTTACCAATTCTCCCAAATTATAATTCTGTCCTGGTAAGTTGAGACTAGCAACTGTTCTGATATTATTCAATTTGTAAAATATGGCAGAACATTTTCCAGATATTTCATTAACAACTTGAGAATTGTGATCGTTTCTGTAGATTTCTCCAGTCCACTTACAACATAGAGGAGATACAGGGCCAGATGAACCTAATTTGTTAGCAACTGTTGAATCCATTAGTGTAGTAGTGCTTCCTTCATCAAGCAAAGCAAATATTTGAAAAATACCATTCGGCCCTTCAATTTGGACAGGTAAAATTTTCAATAATGTACTCGTGTGGTATTCACTAACGTGTGTTGTGATTTCCGTTTGTCTTGAAACGAATTCTGAATTTTTGTGTAACAAATTGTGGTGGAATCTTTCGCAGTAATTCACACCACATATACATTTTCCACTATGTGATTTCAGACAGCAATAACAAATATTTTTTCTGTGTGCCATTTTCCATCGGTGATTCACAGCTGCAGACTTGATATCGTTGCAATTTTCTACGGAATGTTCTCTTTTATGGCAGATGTTGCATAACTTTTTCTGGCCTTCCGACTTCTCGTTTGAAGTTTGACAATCGAAACTTTTGGGACATTTCTTGGATCCACAGAGAAAAATCTTTCAATGATTCATGATGACTCTTGATGTTATTCTGCATCAAGTAACTTCCCCATTGAGTGAGATGATGAGGTGGCAGTTTTGTTACCAAATTTGGCAACAGACTTCTTTGGCTAACCATTTGTGCCATTTCTCCCTCCAAAACTGCAGATATATTTCTGACTGAGGTACTTCAATCCATGAATGACTCCAAACTGTCTACAGATGGGAAGTGGCGTATTTTTGTTAATAATTCATCAGCTTTCAGCTCTGGACGATCATAGTTTTTCTGTAGGATGTCTGAAATTTCATCTGGATTTTTAGCAGTAACCAAAAGCATCTCTACAGGTTCCCTTGCGTCACCTGTGAGATTTTTATTCAGTCTAAGAACATTTTCCTTAGGTGAAAACATGCAAGTTCCATTAGAAAGTTTGTATTCCGAATAGAAAATAGGCCATTTCAGACAAGAGGATCCATCGAATGATACCATTTGACTTCCAATAGTTTGCCTAGCTAACATACTACTGATGGACCTTGTTAGATCACATATTTGGTTTTGTGATGAATTTTCAGAGATATTTTGCTGGCAGTGAGGTTCATTCAATGATTTCGCCCAATCTTGAACAACCTGTAACTTTTGATTAGTTGCGATGTCACTTCTGACGTCATCTTGAGGTGAAGTTCTTCCTTCAGTACTGGAATCAGAATCGATGGCGAAATACTACTATTTTTATAGCGACATCCCTTTCGAAGAAAGACGATTCTCATAAATTGTAAGGAGTTTCCTTTTTCGTCCCAATTCACTTTGTGAGGTATTCATATCTTGTGCAGACGCGTTTTCATCACTTTTCAGTTTGAACAATTCACTTTCTGAATACAGCATCTCCTCTTGTTTTGAAAAGATATTGTCTTGCAGAGTTGAAATTTCATCTTGAATTTCAAGTGATTTCGACTTCCTTCTGAAACCTCTGAATGTGCTAACAGTTGTAGCAACTGAGCCGTTGACGCAACCCCTTGCTTTGTCCGTATTGTTTTGTTCTCGAACTGAATTTAACTTTTCCATAACAGCTTTCTGTCAACTCGGAAGCATCGGCGGAATCTGAATAACAGCGCTCAAAGAGGTCACACAATTTTTGTAAACTTGTAGGATGCTTAATGAATTTCCAACTAATCCCACATGTTGTCGATATTCTTCTGAGTTTATATTGAAACCGAATCCAGGAAAAGATAATACGGAATCTTTTGTCAATTCTTTCGCAGTATTCTTCCCATAGAGAGCAAAATGAAGGTCTTCTATTGTTTCCTCGCTTCTGTTCTTCAGCCTCGACTGGAGACCAGGTACACTTAGGAGAACCTTTTTTGAAGGCGATGCTGAAAGATCTGCTTGCATAGTGCCGTTCCCAATGGCTCGAAGAACCAAATATAAAGAATTTTGGTGAACTTTTATGTATTGAGAATACTGACAATACTTGACATATATTATAGAAAAACAACTGATCACTTGATTCTCTGTATTTTGTACAGTGAGTTTAAATATCTTCAACAACATTTTCTAAGGATTCGATTTCGTGAAGGTTACAGATTTAACAAGTTACCTCGGTATCTATTGTGTAGACTAGGCCGTTAAACGTTAATCTCAGGAATTTTTTACTGCACGTCCGTAGTTTGGAGATCAGTCTGACAATATACATGGGCAATGAAGATTCCAAATGAGTTCGAACGTTGATTCGCAGAGAAAGGTTTTGATAAATGAGTGGATAGGAGGAGTTTGTTGTTATCTCCTTTGGATGCGTTGAACAAAAAGTTTTGCCAATGTTGGATTTCACCAGCTGCCAAAAAATTGTCCTCAATTTGTCCCAACCAGTTATATCTTTTGTGCGAGATATAAAGCCTAGACATATATGAGAAACATATTTTAGGTAGGCGAGATGCACCCACGAGTTCAATGTCACTAAGCCATGATAGGGCCGCCTTCAAGATAACATAACTCAGTTTGGTAGATGAGGTCTCCAAGCGAACGATATAGTTTGGAGTGTTCCTTGACAGTGATAGTAATCGTTTGAAAAATCCTACTTGGGAGCGTTCCGGAATGTCTGCATAACGCAGGCCCCAAATTCCGATACCATATGACAAGGAAGAAAGCACAATTGACTAATAAAATTCCATTCTGGAATCCCAAGAGTTCACTTTGGAGCTGGTCATCAAGTTCATGACTGCTACGAGCAAAACTGATTAGCTTTCATTCTAGCCGTTTTACTCATTTCTAGGAGAAGTGCAGATGAAGGGAACTCGATACGAAGATAAGTGAATTTGAGATTATAGTTTTTCAGTTATCCGCCCCTACAAAAAACCATAATTTTTGTTTTTTGCAAGTTCACCAGTAGTTTGTTTTCTGTTGAATATTCCTCCAATGTTCTAAGCTTCCGAGATAAATCTATAGTAGAATCGCTGACACCAATATGATTTTTAGTCAGAAAATATTTTTCAACATATATTTTTTGTCTGGTACGTTGAGAGTGGCAGTATCTGAGAATAACTGGACACATACGGGAAAATGATCTGACAAATTAAGATCATTGTTGAGTACTCCGAAGCTATTGATGATATATAATTTCGCGTTGAGACAAAAGCATAAATCGATGACACTTGCACCTCGGGTGTTCGTAAAAGTAAAATTGGCAGGTTTGTCAGAGCTTCAGGAACAGTTCATCAGTGAGTTGAAAGCCATGAACTCTATGAGTTTACGGCCCCTAACATTAACAATTTTATAGCAGGCCTCTATCAGTAAGGATGAAAGAGCATAAGAACAATATAAAGAAAAGATATACTGACAAATCAAAATTAGCTGAACATATCATTACTGAAAATGGACAATGAACTTCCTTCTGAGCGACCTCTCTTGTTGCTTCCCTGAGCTGCACCGATGGCTTCAATAATTTTTGGACGGTTTTTGATGAATTTCACGAACAGAATCGACTCTCCATTTGATTTGCGGAGATTTAGTTCTTCGTACACCTGCGACAGTTTTACCAACTGCTTCTGGGTTTAGTCGTGTTTGATTTCAATTTGTGGGAATTTTTGTGAAATTCTTGCTTTGTTTTTGACAACGTTCCAGGAGTCGTTTTTTGTTACAAACTCGACTTTCACAGGGCGATTCTTCTTGAATCTGTCTTGCCAATTCTAGATATATTGGTAATGGGCAGGAGAGTTGATGGAACAATGCAAGATACTATATTAGTTGTTAATAGCTTGCTGTCTTGATCTTCTGCAATTCCGAAAATAAATACATTTTTCTCACGTTCGATACGCATTTCTACTCCTTCATGAATATCTTCTTGATCGTATACGTTGACTTTACTTTCGAGTACGTTTAGTTTCTGGCGATTCAGTCGATCCAGTTTCTAATGATTGAACTTTGTTAACGCATGCCTCTAACTTTTCGTTTTGCATCACCAGGAGGTTTTGAATGTCGGAAACACTGAAAGTTGAGAAGTTCAGCTTGGCCAGAATACTTTCGAGTTGACCCGAAAGATTAGGGACATCATTATTGTCATTACTCATTTTCGTAGGACTTGTGAGTTGATTTGTAGTTTGGCAACACTGCAGTGGAACACCTGTTCGATTTTTTCATCTAGCAGACAGTACGGCAGACAGGCAAAAAAGAAAACACAGTGGATACCTTACATTTTGTCAGTTCGTGACTAGGTGGCACTAGGCAAGGAAATGGAGAAATTATTTACAAACACCCACTTGAAGTCTACAGGCACTGGTGATCCTTAGTTTAGAATATTCCAACTGAACGTATAGTGAGTATGGCAAATCAACGCACTTTTTCGCTTTTGTTATCGTTAGTATATATCAAAATAGCCGTTATTTCGCGGGGCAGAGAGAACCCCAGATAGCATTGGATATTCATAGGATATTCTACAAACCCGCCTTTTTGAAGATATACTATATACATATATCCATAGAATATTCCATGAATATTCCGAATATATAAAGACCAATGAAGACATCCAATACATATTATAACTTGAATATTCTCAGCTTCATCATAAAGGATATTCTTCTTATATCTCTCACTGAATATTCTGAATATCGGATTTACAGAACATTCATCATGACCTCCACCACTTGCTGTTCCCTAGCAGTTCTTTCATGCTGAAATAGTATCATAATAACAGAATTGACAATTCTTGCTGGTCTCCCAATTGGATCGTACTTGTATCATTTTTCTAGAAACAAAACTTCCTTTAGTCATATCTCGAAGTAATAAAACTGAATACCAGCTTATAGAGTCAATAGATGAAAAGAAAAATATATTTTCGAAATTTTGAACATTGGAAAATCAAAGTTCAAGAAGAATGAACAATAATCATGAGCTCTGGTAACGCTATTTTTGGTTTTCTCTACATGGTATGTGAAAAAAAGTTTATGCCAAAGATCGGGAGGTCGCCAGTGCTATAATCCATTATAAGGAAGCAGAAGCACAAAGCACAAGTAAGTATTAGCATAGGTATAATTATGACAGTTGACAGTGTACATTGACAGTTTGGCTATCTATATTTACATCATACCGTGATCATTGCTAGCTTATTTCATTAGGCATGAACTCAGATCTGTCTTTCACTGAGTTATTCTTGGATAACGGATACACTTTGGATAATCTAATGCAGATGGCCGCGCTTATTAATTCAATGTGACTAAAATGCCTATGAATGTACGTCGAAATTCTGACCTGGATTTAGTGTCTGAAGTATATTTGATAGTTTTCCAAATTCTTATGGAGACAATAAAAATGCAAAAAACTAGGTCAAATTTTCATGATAGAGATGATCTCGCCATCTATCGGATGTTATTCGAAACCGTTGCGGTGACAATGGTGGCAAGACTGGCAAGAGCATCAACATGTCAACATAGCGTGATTCTCTGATCTGTGAATTCTGTAATCGTAAATCGTAAGAGTGTTTTATATTTTTATGTCCTATGTCGTGAACGCCTCTCGTTCTCGTTTATTTGTATCAAGGTGAATATAAAATGAGAAACCATAGTGAAACCAGCGTCAAACATAACATAATGTGGGTGAGTTTTCTCTTCGGAATCCACTCGGTTGATTGTTAGAAGTGTCTTCACTTCACTGCGTCACACGCAGTTTCATTGTGAGGTCTATGAAACGGGATTGTCCAAGCGAGTTTGGTCCTTTATAATCTTGAATCTCATCATGTCTGGCGTCAGAGTTCGTTCAACAAGAAGAAACTCTACCTGGTATAGACACATACGTTCAAAAAAAAGGTTAAAAAAAAATTATGAGGCAAGATATTTTCCTTATCTTCAAAAGTCAAATACCTGCCAGAATCACCAATCCATTTGAAATCTAGTTGAATGTTTTGAGGATATCACATTCATATTAGATACTTTTTTTTTGTTACTTTTTGGCCATTTTTTTGTTGATTCTTGGCATCGTCATGGATAACAAATTTTGTGCTGTAGATATATAGACCTGTTGCTTTTTTCATAGCAACCAAGTTACTGAAATACACTATTCGTAATGGAAATTATGCTTGTATATATACTTTTTTTACTATAGATCAATCTAAGAAGAATCATACCTAATAATTCAAGCAGTTGGTATACAAATTTGTGAGTGTAGAAACATATGTAGAGGCTGTCTCATTTCCGATGTCCTTATGGGATATCTCGCTTATTTTTGAAGATACAGATTTGCTGTTTTCGCGAACGATGGCTACTTTTTTGTGAAACTCACGAAACCGTGAACAAAATTTCCATAGCCCGCTTCGTTCCTGAGATACAGGGCGAAATTGAAAATATTGCATTTTGGGACCCCCCACTGTATCTCAGCTATCTTTCAACTTAGAGGAAAAGTAAGAACTGTTTCTTTCACAATTTTTCACGTAGAATCCAGTGGCGTAGTCAGTTTTTTCAATGAGCTATTGTTATTCAGATATAACCCAAAGTTATGTTTGTTTATATAGAACACCCTGTATATTTTTCAATATTTGAAACAAGAAAGCCTTGCGCTGGTCAAAAATATATAACACTTATATGATATTTTGAGTATTAGTCCTGTATTTGGGTAATTTTCAGTTTTTTATGGCAAGTCAAGACAAATAACTTCTACTTTTAGGATAGATATTCTGGCGCAATAATTAAATACCACTCATTTATATAGGGTAGAATGAGAAGAATTCATTTAAAATGATTATACAATTAACAATTTGATAAAACATAAAACAATTTGATAAAACAATGAAGTAATTAAACATAAAACAATAAATTCAAACACTACTACAAAACAATTCTATTAATTTTTCTCCTGTTGAAAATGTCTTATAAATATTGTTCGAATTGCTGCCCATTCTGTTGAAGACACAGCCGACATCTTCTGAGGATAGCGTCAATCGACCGGAGTAAAAATATAGGTCTCATACGTAAATATTCGAAAGCTTCTGTCGTAGCAGTCATCAGTGAATCTCGATTTTCATGCCGCGTGTGGTATATTTTATTTTTTATATAGCTCCATAAGAAGAAATCTAATATCGATAAGTCAGGGGACCTTGGCGGCCAGTGAATGGGACCATTATTACCAATCCACAGGTTTTGAAATCTTTCATCAAGATCCTGATGGCACCTGCGTTATGACAAGGTGCGCCATCTTGTTGGAAGAAACTGTGTCTGAAATGAGCCAAAGGAATTTCGTCAAGTAGTTCAGGAAGACAATCATCTGAAATTTCCAAATATCTTTGGTGATTCAAGTTACCGTCAAAAATTCTTTGTCAAAAAGTCTAGTCTTCCTCCATAAACGAAACAAGATACATTAAAGCCGAATCTGCCTTGCTGTTGGCGAACCACCGTAACGTAATGATTTTCATTTGACCAATAACGATGATTATTTCGATTAAATATTCCAGCGCTACTTATATGCCTTTCATCGGACCATACCACTGAACGCCCAGAATTCATATTTTCTTCCGTCTTTTGGATATACCATCTCCAAAACTCAATGCGCTTCACAGCATCACCCGGGTTCAAATAATGAATAGTTTGTGGTATGTAGGGGGTATATCTGTTCTTTTTCAATATCTTGGAAACCCTTGTCTTTGGAATGCCAAATGATTCTTCAATTTCTCTGCAAGAAGTATAATTATTGCTTCCTTCTACCTTTGCAAGGACACTAATTTCATCGTTTTCACCATTTTCTTTCCTATAACTTTTTGGTCTAGGCTTCTCAAAAGATCCAAAATTTTCCAAATTTTCTTTCAGTCTGCCAAATATTTTCCTACTTGGTTGTCTCCTCTCGGGATACCTAAATTTTTCATCATATTGTAACTAACTGATACCCAGCAATTGGGAGATAGTAAATTCCTTTCAAAATATAGGTCCTTCGCTTGATTTGCATTGAAGCCAACTTGGTAATATATCCCAACCATATCTAATTTCTCGTAGGTTTGATATCCTGGATTATTACTCGCCATTGTATGAAAAATTTGTAAACTTTGACAGGTAGGTGACAAGAATTGTAAACAATCTGCATTTGTGTTTTTTTTCATAGCTACCTACTAATTAGGTCCACAGCTTTCATAGTCAATCAATAGTACTGAATATTGGTAAATGTGGTAAGTGTGTGACGAAACACTGTCAGCAATAAGGGAAATATGGAAATTTGTGAAGTGGATAATGTTGCCACATTTTTACAATGCCTATTAATATGAAACCTACATAAAAAACTGAAAATTACCCAAATACAGGACTAATACTCAAAATATCATATGAGTGTTACATATTTTTGAAATGCGCAAAGCTTTCTTGTTTCAAATATTGAGAAATATACAGGGTGTTCTATTTAAAAAACATAACTTTGGGTTATATCTTAATAACGACAGCTCATTAAAAAAATCTGACTACGCCACTGGATTCTACGTGAAAAATTGTGAAAGAAACAGTTCTTACTTTTCCTCTAAGTTGAAAGATAGCTGAGATACAGGGTGGGTCCCAAAATGCAATATTTTCAATTTCGCCCTGTATCTCAGGAACGAAGCGGGCTATGGAAATTTTGTTCACGGTTTCGTGAGTTTCACAAAAAAGTAGCCAACGTTCGAGAAAACCGCAAATCTGTATCTTCAAAAATAAGCGAGATATCCCGTAAGGACATCGAAAATGGGACAGCCTGTACAAATGACAGCATTATAATATCTAATATAATTTTCAGAATATGTCTTGGATTTTCGTCAAATTTTTTGAAACTGATGAGGTTGGGGCTCTACTCATAAATGGCTAATTGAAGAAGGTCTCGTTTCGTACCCGCCAATATCTTACGATAAGAAGATCCATGTGAAAATTGGCAATCTTTCACAGTGAAGCTGATGTCAACAAAAACTTACACTACTCTTGCAGTAGCTTCTGCAAAGGCTTCAAAAGCGTGTGTTACTCCTGATATAAGTGAAAGAGAAGAATATTCAGCCCCTAAGAGGCTAATGAAGAAAAAAATAATTTCAAGCAGTGAAGATGAGGGTGATAGTAGTGAATCCTTATCTGGTTTTCCTACGCATCCTAAATCTCTGAATAATAATGGTGATAGTATTACATATTTCGAGTACACATGGATGTTTCAATATTCTCTTGGTGATTTTATAGTTTGACATTTTTAGGAAATTTCCTCTTCACATTTCAGGTCACAAAGATGCCACTTCCCACTCGAAATCACAAGAATTACCAGATTTCCACTCTAAATTGCAAGAATCTATCTTGACTTATCTTATCAGGATACATAAAATATTGAAGGAAAATGAAAATGAAATAAGAGGAGTCAAATCGATAGCTGAGAATAATCCTGTTCTACTGAGTAGGTTACTAGGAGAGGTCAATAAACAAGACCATCTGGTTGAAATTCACACTGAAGGCATCACTCAAGTTCTGAACCAATTACCTATTGATACTTCCGATAATTTTGATGAAGTCAATGCTCTTCTGTCATCAAACCAACAACTTTTCAAAAAATTTGTGAGTATTTCAAATTGTTTAAATATACCTAGTATTTGTAATATGTTTTCACGTAAACCTTTTAGCAAGGCTAGGATTAAATTAAATTAAAGAATCGATCAAGAGGATGTTTCGAAGAATCTTAACAAACATTTTAATGGAACAGCACAGTTTATATGGACATATACGTAAGAAAATTTTTCGTGAGAAAAAAATTTTCGAAACAATGACAGGTACATTGAATCGAATAATAATCTCGAAACCATTTTCCTGATATCTGCACCTAGATAAAAAAATCTTTTTTCACCAGTAATTGTTTTGTCGATATTCAGTTGGGATGTTGTTCAGAGAAGATTTTTTTACAGGATTTTTCCCAGTAACTAATACCACTGGAGAAGGTATGTGCAATTTTCTATTAGAGAAGCTATTACATAGTCTGCAGCTGGAAGTTCAAGATATACGTGTTCAGGGCTACGACAATGGATCGAAGATGAAGGGGAAAAATATAGGGCTTCAGAAACGGATTCTCGATATCCATCCTAGAGCATTATACCTGCCGTGTGCGGCTCATACCTTAAACCTCGTCGTTAATGACGCTGACAGCTCCAGTGGTGAAATTTCTGGATTTTTTTATGGTACAAGAGGTATATAATTCATCTTCTGCGTTCCCATATCGATGGGATTTACTAAAAAAATATGTGAAAAGTCTAACTTTGAAACCAATAATTAAAACAACGTAGGAAAGTCGTATCAATGCTATTAGACCTCTAAACCAAGACCTCAAAAACATTATCACCGCTTGAAGATTCCACCAGAGACGCCAAAACCAAAAATGGTGCAAAATCAATAATTGAAAATCTTAAATCATTCAAATTTATGTGTTCAATTTCGATTTGGTATGATTTATTATCAATAATTGATGTTCTGAGTGAAATGCTTCAAAATCCTAAATTAAACAACGCGGAATGCGTTGAATGCTTTGTTAATTTGAAAAAATATTTTGTTTCACAAAGATCACACGATAATTTCAAAATATTTGTCGAATCAGCCACAACACTCGTTAGAGGTTTAGGTATTGATCCCGAATTCCCAAGTTCGAGGCTCAGGAAAAAGGTCCTTTCATTTGATAACGAGGGCAGTGATGATGAACCCCTTTTGGATCCCTTCCAGCAATTCAAGACTTCTTTCTATTTTGCAAATCTTGATCACGCGATCTCTTCGGTAAATGAAAGATTTACATCATTATCTGAGTGCTTTTCAATATTCTGCTATCTGTATGGACTTGAGAAAGCCTGCATGGACTTAGATATTAGGTTACAGTACAGGAGGAAGGAAGTATCGTGAAATATATAGACGGTATACAACTGTTTAATGAAATAACTTCATTCAAAGATATTCTTCCAGGTAAGAATGTGAGAAATTAGGAATCATAGTCAAAAATGATCTCATTTCCTGTTTTCCTAATTTTGCTCTAATAAGAATTTTTTCAAACCTTACCTGTTTCTGTGGCTTCATGAGAAAGAAGTTTCAGCAAATTGAAAATTACTTGAGAAATAATATGATACAAGAAAGGCTTTCAGATTTGGTCATCATCTCTATTGAATCCAAAATCTGTGATAAAATAGATATTATGGAAATTATTGATTAATTTGCCACTCAGAAAGCCAGAAAGGTTATTTTATGATTAGGTGATTATAATGATTAAGTAGCTAGTCTGTAGACTGTGGAAAAACTATATACTTAAAAATATACTTTATTTATATACTATAGGTGATATTATTGTTTGTTTTTGGTTTCGATAAAATATTTTGTTGCTGTCAACCTATTTATAAGCTGGCCAAAAAAAATAAAGCTTTCAAATTTAATTTGCATTTTTACTAATGTTTCACTTTTTACACTCATCTTGCACACAACGATTGTGACGTACGAATACGATAAAAATACGTAACTATCTAATCTATTTTTTCCTAAAAACTGAAAAATGACAAAACTGCAGCCTAACTATCAATTTCAAGGCGTTTGAACTTGAACAGAAAAAAAAATCACAAGCAGCGCTTTCCTTCACCCCCGCGCCAAGAACTACTCGCCCTCCCATGGAACAAAGTTATATACGCACTGGGTATGTCCAAAATCGTTTTGTGTGAAACAGACGTTATACAGGTAGACGAGTTTAAGAGTTTATAACGTCAACGTTGAATATAAGTCAAAATAAGAAAGAAAATCTCTGGAGGGCGGCACATCTGGTGTTTGCACGCGGGCGGTCAATATTCCTCTCGGAGGGATTACCGTCAGGATGCTTTACTGATGAGAAACCCAGATCACTTGACCCCCTTTTTGATGAACCTTTTTTTTCAACACATTCCTGCACAAAGTTATTCACTACCATTTCCGGGGTTCCTTCTTGATTCAGTGGATACAAAGTTACACATTCACTAAAAACGTATAGAACGACAAGTGAATATAAAACCGTCTACAAGCCCACTGGTCCTTCGGGAATAATGGTCAGTCCAGGCTTAGGCATTTTTTTTTGATTTTCACAGAGGTCACATGACTTCAAAACCTACTTGATTCTTTCATGGAGTCCACGATACTAAATGTCAGTCTAGAGTGCTGTGAACGTCTTATGGTTCCTATTTTACGATTAAAAGTAATAGACAACAACCAAAAACGAAAAATCAAAGAGTCTGCTTGCATTCTCCTGAACGGAGACGATAATATTGCTTCTTGTTCAGTTGATATAGATAGAACTTGGCATCCACTTCTGAAACTTGAATATGAAAATGGAAAATTCGATATCAATTAATGAAAACACCTTGTAACCAGAATTCCTCCGTCTACCAAATTGTCACTTTTCAGTGTCAAAACCGAAAACATTGAAAAATTTTGCGAAGAGAAAAATATTTTAATTGTGTTGAGAACGGGAGCAGATTCGTTCCCGAAACGTCCACCAAGATAAGTAGAAGTTTTATTCTTATTAAATTTATTTGTATTTCCAAATTTTTTCAAAAACAAGGTGTCACTGACCAATAGAGAATTTCTCTTTTAGGTATCTAAAGGTTTAATTTCAAGCGCAGTGACATTTTGGGGCAGATCCCAAATCTGTCCTTACTACAAATATATTGAAATAATTTTTAATTTTAATAACTTCTACTCTATTTTTTAGAAACGAAGAGAGAAAATCCCACGAAAAGCTGAAAAATGAATAATAGACTTGGGATTAGTGACATTTCTATTCAGTAGAGCGCCAGGTAATTTGAGTGAAGTAATTTCGAAGAAGATTTGATCCACAACAGAAAATTATCGAATGAGGATCATAAAATCAAAACAACGAATAACTGTTACACCCCATGAATTATCCTATTATTTGAGGGTGAATACGAACAAAATCCCCAATGATATGTTCCATCTCCACATTTTTTTTGACATTTTCAAAAACATTTTCGATTTCTCAATTTTCCCTCCAATTATAGGAAACCACGGCTGTGTTCAATATTCTGCTCTCTGAAATATACGGAGCACTCTCTGAAAACGCATGTATTGTGGATCGCAGAAAAGACGCTACCTAGTTGGAGTGAAGAACACACAATTGGCTCGATAGACTGGATAGGTTAACGGCGTACTCGATTCAGATGTCTTCAGAAATTAAGATAGCTCCACTGGCCAGCCCGGGGCGAGTTGCCCAAGTGTCTAAGTATTATACAATTTCAATTCTCCACAGTGCAACAGTACATACCAGGTGAGAACCATAGCCTCGCCATTACCTCTCTTCTCTTTGCTTCGATGATAACAATTGATGAAAAGCTAGGAATATTACTCAACTTGCTCCATTACGCTACATGATTGAGCTACTATATTCCTCCTATGAGAGAGAGGAGAGTACAAAAGTATGAAGAGAATATGGAGAATTCCCAAATTAGTATCAGAAATATTCACCAAACAAATTCATTATTCTACATGTACCTGAAAGATATCAGAACATGTTCAGTATATTACCCAGAGTTCGGTAACTGCGCAGTCACTCACAAGTAAGTATTGACTAAAACCGGCCACTTTCTAGCGGCCGTTTTTTTTTTCAGCAGCCATTTTACCAGTGGCGTCGGAATATAATTTCATTATGAAAACAATGTTTTATCTAGCTATGGAAGAATTAGGATTGAATTTCACACTCCGAGTACAAATAGAACTTATGAAAATCATGGATCATGAGTCGTTGACATCAATAGTAATGATAAAAAAAGTCACAGAACTCAATTAACAAGTTGATAGAATACTATTTCCATAATACCATAGCACGAGATGAATCATTTGCAGGCCGTCTAGACCAGGCGAGAACACTAACAGGGAAATTAGTAGAAACATTCTAATATCTGAAAAACTGCAATAATATATGACAAATGCATAGTTTTTTTGGAAATCATAGTGTAGTATTAGAATATGAGACGTTCATAAACCATAAAATTTACGCAATCATTCAAAAACAGCGTCATGGCGGCTACCTCCCACTCCCTACCACAGCAATTGATGACATCATAAAGACTGTGGGGAAACACATTTCTGTATTGCCACCTCTTAAATTTCGAGGCTATTAGTCGAACTTTAAGTCCATATTTCGTTCGATGATGAGAGCATAATTTGAATCTGCATATGGATTGCCCTGAGTAAGAAGTATCTAAATAATTTTCTGATTCCCTATTTTCCACGTATCATTCACTAATAATAAAGAAATGATTTGTTTTCGATATATTCGTAATACCAAGGAAAATCAAACAGAATACTTGACAACGCTGTTCAGTAATCATATGTCAACCTTCATTTGAAAATCTAACCTATTGATTTCCTTCGAATGTTTATGTTGTTTTGGTGTTTAGTATTAGTTTATACTGGAATATTTCCTTCATTTTCGCATTGTGTGGTATTCAGTGTCCTTTATTCGATCATTTTCAATCAAATTAAGGAATGGAGACTGGATTTGAAAAAGCAACGAATCACAATCTCCCTGCTGTTGATTCAACAATGGTTTTCGAATTTTATACTTCCAATTCAGACTTCAGATCTGCTGAAATGAAAAATGTTAAATCTAGTCGGTAAGTTTTTGCTGACTGCTTGATAAATAAGTCTACTATATTTTCATCATTTGCAGAGCAAAAGAGTAACTTATGGAGATGAGCCAATTGGTTATGTTCAGGTGAAGAGAGTTGGTTTGAGCTGCATCGTTAAATGAGAAATAACTCCTGAACAAAAAGTTCGTAATAAACCATACAGGGTCGATGCTGAAATCAATGAAGCAGAGGAAACAGTGGTTTATTGTAAATGCATGGATTGCCCAGCTTCGAAAGGTAACAGATCCATTGTATAAAAGTATGTAGGGGTACTATATTCTTCCATTATATATAGAGTGACGTGAACACAGGCTGGCATTCTCGTTGTGGCTACATCTTAGATCAGAAGAACCATCAGTAACTTCTGTTGAGTGTTATTGGAAAGGATCTAAATTATCAAAAGTAGGAACAACCACAAAATTCATCACCCTTGTAGCATTGGCATCAGAACAAGTTCTATCTCTCCCAGATATTGTGCCAGATACATTTCCAGAAGTAGTGGATGAAAGTGTGAAACGTGGATGCCAGGGTACATTATTTTTGAAAGAATTTGATGCTGATGTGATTTCTAGAACATCTTTGCATAAGTTGATAATATCATACAAAATGCATTCATCTGATTTATCAGTGCAGGATTCACGGAATTCATTCAGCAGAATATCAAAGAAGAAGAAGAAGATTGTATATCTGTGCAAGAAGTGACTGTTCAACAAAATAAGTCGTCAGCTTGGTATGAAGTTCACTATGGCAGATTGACTGCTTCGAAGTTGTATGAAGCATCAAAGTGCACAATATTTGCTGGAACATTAGTGGAAGATATTCTAGGAGGGAAAATATATAAAAAAAAATTGGCACATGATAAAAATATCAGAATCAAAATATATGGTATTTTCCTGAGCAAAAATTATCCTATTTATGGTGCTTCACCAGATGGACTGACTGAAACCCATGTCACAGAGGTTAAGTGCCCTTCTAAGAAAAAAAAAACAGTTTTGTTAAAAACAATTCAGTTACAAATGTTGATGACAGGAAGAAAGATGGGATATTTTTGTGCAGCTTCACCTGATTTTGAAAACACTGGTGATTTCCAACTTCTCGAAGTAACCTTTGATCCTGCTTTCATGGCAAAAATTATGAAAGAAACAGAATATTTTTGGAGCAAAGTAATTTTTGTTTGTTTAGTGAAATAAAACTATGAAGTATATGCTGTTTTCATTATTGAAAAAATATTCCGAAACAATGAAAGAATATACGAATATATATATGTATATAGACATTTATTCAAATATTGTTTTCATTCGTTACCTTTGTCACTATGATATAATACAACATATCTATACTAATCGAAGGAAGAATTTTTTAATTTCATGCATACATTTCATTCAATAATTCGTAGTAAGGTTAGGCCATCAGTGAGCACTCATCAAGTGTACAAGAAAAACCATTAGACATCATAATTCCTACTACAAAATAATAAATAAATAATACAGGCACGTTGTGCTCAAAAGGGTTCCTAGCAGGAAAGTTTTGGGGTAGTTCTGATTTTCTCATTCCGTACGTTTTTAGGTGGGCTGAAACCGAATCTGAGGTTTGCTAACAAAATTTCGTGACGGAACAATGAAAAAAATTAAAGAAAAGGTGAAAAATATGATGTTTTGGTGGTTTTTTGCTCATAACTCTAAAACTATCAACTTTTTTTGAAATAACTTCATATTGAAAATTGTCGTTGATGAAGTTTCCTACAAATTCCTTCCAATAGTTTTTTTTGTTCGATGAACCGTACGGGTTCTAGCGCTATCTGAAAGTTGGCGTATTTAGACAAAAACCCATGTTTTCTCTCCGAAATTGTTATTCATTATGAAAGAAATGTATACTGGTTTCAACTTTCATGATAACTCGAGTACAAAACATTCGTACATTTATGGAAACCGTTGTATTGAACAAAAAACGTGGGGACCATGATATATGGAAGAAAAAGAGCACAGCGTTGGCTCATAGCCTTGTAGCAGCAGTGAGGCCCAGGTCATCCGTTTCACCAGTCCTCGTAGGGATGGCCGTGTTTCTGTACAAGAAGTACGGCTCAAGGAAATTGGTCGATGTGGTTTCCTCATTAGGGTTTTGTTCATCTTACAAAGAGGCTGCTTGGAAACATCTGCAATCAACGGTGATCCACTGGAAGTTAACCAGCCGAGCTTTTCACAGCAGGTATATGATAATGCTGGTTTCAACGTCCATACAATCGATGGATACAACACCTTCCATGTTATGGGTGGTATTTCCTGTATTGCTCCGAAACATGCAATAGCCCCTAATCAATTTATTACTAGACTGAAAATGACCCCACCTGAGGTTTCTGGAACTTATGGAGCTGTTCAACTGATCCATTTCGAAAGAACAAAAACTAAAGGTTTGGCTGATATCAAAATGAAAAATCTCAAGGAGATGTATACATCAACTGAAACTGTAATTCCATCTGTGTCTGATCTTCTGTGGCTTTATGGTAAAAGCAAAGACATTCCTGGCATCTCCAGATGGAATGAATTTATAAAAGATGACACAAGAGACATCCCATATGAACTCACGTTTGTTAGTTACCAGCCATTCATCAATGCTCCTCCAAGCGATTATGATGAAATATTCACAGCATTATTGACAGGAGTAGAGAAGACTAGATCACTGAACCAAGTTACCTGCCTGGTTACATTTGACCAACCCCTTTACCTTAAGGAGCCAGATATTCTTGCTTGTCGTCCCGATGAACCTGCTCTCTCAAATGTTGTTAAAAGGCTCGGTGGCTTTCATTTCTTGATGTCATTCATGGGCGCAATTAGATACATCATGCAAGTTAGTGGATTAACTGAACTTTTCAATGCTATATATGCGGCAAACTCAACTGAAAAAATTATGTCTGGCCACGCCTACGCAAGAGCAGAACTTTGGCAAGAATAGTAATCCAATCAATGGCCTTTCACCAACAATGATAGATCAATTGGAGGAGGTCTGGTTCAACATAGACAGAACAGTGATACTTTCTGGTGATGTGAAAGATATTGTGATGAATGTGCAAGAAGAATTCAGAGGTCAACTTGAATTATTGGCAGGACGTGGCCCGACTGCCAAGCTGTGGGTTGTATATTTTGAAATGGTGACCTTGATGAAGCACTTCATCGAAGCTGAAAGAAGCAGCAACTGGGATCGACACCTCCAAACCATTTATGAAATGCTCCCTTTCTTTCACAGCAGTGGTCATAATCTGTATGCCAAATGCAGCCATATTTATCTCCAGGACATGAATATACGAGAATACGAGCGTTTCACTACTCGAGGATGTTCCACTATTCGTAGGAGTGAGAAATTGTGGTCCTGGAGTGATATGGCAATTGAACAAACACTAATGAAGTCGATGAAGACAAGTGGTGGTCTCACTCATGGTCGTTGTATCAAGATGGACACAAGGAATGACAGCATTGCATAATGTATGTCAAGAGATTGAGCGTTTCACAGGAGTCAGAACAACACGTTGATAGCAGAGATACCATGCAAAAGCGAAACAACACTGATGCACATAAGTTAATGAATTGGTTTCACGAGCATCCTCCTTTCCCAGAGACCACTGACCTAATTTCATTGAGAACAGGTGTTGTCGCAGATGAGAGGATCAACTGCCACTTGTCCAAGATGACGGGAATACAGCGCATTGTTGGTGACGATTTTCAATCTGTGAAATTCAAACGAAGTGAAAGAGTGCAGCCTCTTGCGATCATGAATAGCTCTATAAAGATACAAGACAGGGCTGTAGTCATCAATCCAACCACACTTTTTCAACGAATGATCATCGTTAAACATTCAGATGAAGAACTGAAAGAATTTTTGAGTTACGAACTTAGTCCTTACCCACTTTCACTTTTCGATGAGCATGGGATGAGGAAAGGCACGAAATCGAGCTTGTACAAGGCTTTTACACCAACTTCACAGGCGGACTTGAGTGATACAAAATATGTCATCGACGGAGGATTTTTGTTACACCGGGTCAAATGGCACCACGGTCAGACGTATGCAGACATTTTCAGCAGTTATGTACCTTATGTTAAGTCAAACTACAAAACAAATGCCGTTGTGATTTTTGATGGATACCCTGAGGAAGCCTGTGGAAGCACAAAACGTATAGAACGATTGAGAAGAACGCAAAGAAAACATTCCGCTGAAATATCGTTCACGAAATCGATAGTGCCCACTGTCTCGCAGGAGAGTTTCCTTGCAAACTCCAAAAACAAGAGCCGGTTGATATCCATTTTGAAGGAAGAACTTGGTTATGCCAAAATTGTTTCAAAACAAGCAGTGGAGGATGCTGATGTCCTAATCATCAAAACAGCTCTTTCGTTGGCTTCATCAAATGAATCTGTGACCGTGGTGGGGGAAGATATCGACCTTTTGGTAATTTTGATGAGCCTTCGCAGTCCTGATATAGAGAATGTATTCTTTCTGAAACCAGGGGAAGGAAAGGTGTCTCAAACTCTTTACAAACCCCATCTTGCCGCTGATAAAACGATATCAAATAATATTTTGTTCCTGCATGCGATCAGTGGTTGTGATACTGCTTTGTTTATTCACGGTTAACTCAAATTTCTCAAAGTTCTGCAGAAGAATGATGATCTTCAACCTGTTATTGGAATTCTCAAAGATCCTCTCGGAAGCCAGGACGATATTGCTAAAGCAGGAAACAAGTTTCTTATGGCTCTTTATGGAAAAAGACAAAGGACTAGCCTGAAAGATATAAGATACAGGCAATACATATCTTCTTCATATAAAAGTAATACAAATATTGCCCCACTACCCCCTACCGAAGCTACTGCACGAGAACATTCACTGAGAGTTCACTTTCAAGTGCAGCAGTGGTTATATGACCAAACCATACTAAACGAACAACAAAAAGACCCCAGCCAATGGGGGTGGAAAAAATCAAGAAGTGGTTTCGCGCTAGTAACAACCACTTTAAATCCTGCACCTGAATCCATACTACGGCACATTTCTTGCAAGAAAACAGGTCTCTATTGCTCCCTGATCTGTACATCGTGCGAGGACTGTGTGAAAACGTCCAGCCTCCGGAAGATAGTAGTGGATTCGATGATGAAGAAACCACAGAAGAAAACCATGAGCATACTGAAGAAAGAAGCTCACACGATCTGGATGGTATGTCTTATCTCACAGTTAATTCCGTATCCGTTCATTCATTTGCATATTTCAGATGCACAATTCCGTGTAATAGAACAACCTGGACCTCTTCGAGAACCTGACTTTGAAGAACCACAGCCAGGACCATCTAAGCGACATCGGCTTGTATAAATAAATATTTAATATAGAGTGTTAGCCAAAAGTCTCTTACCATGTTGAATTTCGAATCAAGAGAGTAGAATACACAGAAGAAACCCACGTCAAGGGTTGTTTATTTGACTAGGAATAATTGTCGAATTATGGTTATTGTACGTATTGTTGCCTCAATAAAAGACCCAATATTATTTATTTTAAATATACTATACTACCATATATGTATATTAAATCAGAATAATATTAGGGAACTGCAAGGAATTCACTAACTGATATCCATTGATATAAATCTATTGTTTAATGGTGGAAAATGTGTGTTATCCGTGAACAGTCGAAATACGCCAATTTTCAAGTAGCGCTAGAGCCCGAACGGTTTATTGAGCAAAAAAAATTATTGAACAAAATTTGTAGCAAATTTGATAAACTTCGATTTATCATAGGAGGGTTATACGAGAAAAGTTGATATTTCTAGAGTTATGAGCAAAAAACCACCAAAACATCATATTTTTCACCTTTTTTTGGATTTTTTTCAATGTTCCGTCACGAAATTTTGTTGGCAAACCTCATATTCGGTTTCAGCAAACCGGAAAAGGGGTACAATGAAAAAATCAAAACTACCCCAAAACTTTCCTGGTGAAAATACAAATCAACTGGATTAAAAATTCAGGCACGAAATACTAAAATGCTAACTTACGACTATATTGAAACGTGCACACAGCTAGACATTTCACATACCTATCTATCCTAAACTCAAACTTTGTACAGATTCATTTGAGACAAAATATAAATCAAAACAGATGGAAAATCAGAAAAATATATATAAACTGAACCAATTATAATACAGTAGGTATGTCCTCAAAAGAAAGATTCACACAGAAACACAAAAAAATTTGCAACAATAATATAGTTTCTCAGATAATGTTCGTTCACAATACAATAAAACTTCAATGAAAAAATTGCATATGATGTTCTATCACTGTATAATAGGATTTTGCAAATTTATAATTCCACATGCTACTTTTATCATGAAATCAAGTAAATGCAAATTCTTATGATTGACACATGAATGCATTTTCAAGATCTTGAATTCCCTCAGAAACCCTTTCAATGTGAATTCTCAGGGCAGCTTTTCTTTTTCCTTCTTTCACTTCTTCTTTAGAACATATTTCTGAGGTACTAACACTAGGTGGCCTGATTTACAAGCAATCAATTATGGACTGCACTTTTCTATATCTATATCTTAATGGGATGGGCAACAAAGCTTGGATTGTTTCTGATTCTTGCCAAAAAATTAATTCTTTTAAATATACTGGAAAGAATGGGCATAGTTTTTTGAAAAATTCTGGAAACATGTTTTGGAAATGCCAAAATCATCTGCTAACCCACTGTTACTATCATACAAACAAATCTTCTTCAGACATGATATATGATTTAGTACTGATATTTGCATATGTTTCTATAAATTCTACTACAAAATTTTCTGGCAGTCCCATATAAAATCTACTGATTAGACACAGAGTAAACTGGAAACACTGCTCAACCCTGATTGATTTCCAGTATTCACACTACTCACAGACTTTGAAGATGAATCATTCACAGAGGAGGATTCAGAAGAACTATATGTCATGAACCTAATACTGCATCAGCCTTTATGGCCCACTTCCAAGAAATCATTCTCCCAATTTCTAACACATTAATTACAATTCATTACAACCCACTCGAATTTTATCACAGTTGTTGTTTCACAAAAATGAGGTGGTGGTGCAGCTTTAGCCTGAAGCTGCACCACACTCTTCATATATTTAAAAATACACACACTATCAACATATTTCACACGCATGAATTTCTTACACATTTATTACAACTGTTTGAGGTGAAAATCAACCATCAAATCAACCCCCAAAGGATTTTTATCTGAAGAAAATGAATCTCGTAATACGGTATTTCTACATTTCTACAGGTTCAATGCGATTACGACTTCCTTAAGCCAGCTCACACGATTGATAATGGTTTCATATTATAGATACAATGTAATGAAGTGTTTTCTCACCAGCTTCATTACTAGGCTTTGGTGTACGAGCCTCATATGAGAAATGAGGTTAAGGCCATTTTAGAGTCACCCTGTATACCTGATTGACAAATTAATGAATCAAGGAGCTCCTTTGGCTAGTATTTTGAGCCACCCAGAGAGCCCTACCCCAGACTAACCTTGTTTAGCCCCGTTGCACCCTGCTGAGGGTAATCAACTTCATGACACCCCTGCCTCCGTTTTGAAAGCACTACCAGGCTAATGATTTCATACATATCATGTTCAGACTCTTGATATTAGTATTGGTAGGATTTGATTGCATAATGACCGTCCAGAGCCCTGGGAAATAAGAAGTCCAGTATGCTATCCGTTTACTTGCTTGCAATGATTTTTGCATCCGGAAATCCTGATCAACCCAGAGACTAAGACTTCTTATTGCCTATGGAGAGTGTATTTATGATTTTGGAAAGAGTTAGAATGGTTTTCATACCTGGAAAGACATTTCAGGGCCATGTGATATTGTTTAGGTCATAACTTTGTTATACTTCGTAATTTTGCAATCAAATTCGCTCAGTAGCACAAACATGGAATGCCAAGCACTTTGATACTACCGGTTTTGAGGAAAAATGATTTCCACCGCAAGTTTCCAGACCCAAGGTCAAGTAGTGTTCACTTTTTCCTTGAGAAAACAAATCATGGTCAGCTCGAGGCCAGACCAGCCCGACCAATCAGAATCCCGACCTCGCTCTGTTTTTGCCAAACCTGAAAAGAGTATAAGTAGCAAAATCCAGAGGCCCGAGGAGCGACTGTTAGAGATATACAGATAGTTACAGAGATAGACAGATAGAGAGATATATAGATAGATAGATTCCATTTGGCAGTGATTATTCTGATTCAGTCCGATTCTTACCGTTTGGTTCAGTTCGTATGACCGTTATAAAAAGTAAATGAGGTGCTCGAAGTTTTTCCTGTATTTACATCCCGTTTTTGTGTTACAGAAAGTTGAAAAAGTGAGCCAGAGCTTTTTCTGCCGACGATTCACTCGTGAAGTATATTACCAGTCAAGTGTGAGTTAACTGAATTTTGATTTCCCTGCATTTTCTCATAGTTCTATCAAACTGCAGCTTAACTTTATAGATCAAATAATTTTCCAGTAAAACCCAGTTGTTGTGACATTTGTCGTGACGTTTGACAGCGGCCAGTTAATAGGGAACTGCACCAGTAGATATATGTGGTTAGGATGATCTACCCTGAGATTATTTGATCTGTGGAATTTTGCTATCTTGTGACTGACACCTGTTGACATATTCTGTCATCCGAATTTCCTCGTGGTCGTATTTTCTTGGTTATGATAATAATCATTGTGAGAGATAAATTCAATCTGTTTATTGATTCCAGTGAATAAACCTGTTTAAGTGTGAATTTTAGTTCTGATTATTTGTTCTGAGTGATATACCAAACACCCGCAGCAACCCGTATACCAGGGTGAAACCAAGTGGGTGAACTTAAAGCCCTCACCCCCTTGTGATCTTTTCATTGTCCAGAAGGCCTTCGACCCCTGGCATACCGTCGCTTCGACTGTGTTGCTACCTAGGCCTCCCAACAAATCCTGGTTGGGAGAAAGTGGAGTTCACCACTATAATCCAACTGGCGCTCGAGGTAACCCCGGTCTATCCTAGATATAGACATACCCCGTTGAGCACCACCCTAGTAACACCCCCCCAAGAAGGAGGAGACGTTACAACAACATATCTTCGGGTTCATTTACAATTTGGAATTTATTACACTGCTCTACACTGCCGAAAATCGATGTTCATAGTCGAAAAACTTAGTTTCGAGAAGTTTTATCTGACTAGAAATTTCTCACACCAGCCCCCACTATTGGATATTCGGTATAATGATAGAAAAAAACCCAAGTTTCATATACAATTTGGATTTTATTACACTGCTCTACACTACCCGAGGGGATCGTCAATGTGGCAATAGGTGTACAAATATTCGGCAGTACTCGGCAGTGTCTAACGGCAATGATATGCAGTGGTCGGCAATGCTAGGCAGTAGTCGGCAATGTCAGGCAGTGGTCGGCAATACAAGGCAGTAGTTGGAAATGATACGGCAGTAGTAGGAAATGATAAGGCAGTGGTCGGCAATGATAAGGCAGTGGTCGGCAATGCTAGGCAGTCGTCGAAAATGCTAAGGCAGTGTTCGGCAGTGAGCGGCAATTTCAGAGGCAGTGGATGTAAATAGTCGACAATGCTTCGACAGTAGTTACGGGAATCATTTATCTATTATCATTATTATTGTTTCTTAGAGCTCGTCTGAAAGTATTTCAGGAAGATCTTTTCTGGTCCTTTTCTATGCAGCGTACCAGATAAATTAAAGATTTTATTGTCATTCTATTTCAACTACAATTATATCAAATACTGTCTGTAAGTTCTTCGAGGAGGTGGTACATTAATTTTTCAACTTTTCATGGGATCTTCTCTCCTCGTTTCTAAAAAATAGAGTAGAAGTTATTAAAAATTATTGCAATATATTTGTAGTAAGGACAGATTTAGGATCTGCCCCAAAATGTCCCTGCGCTTGAAATTAAACCTTTAGATACCTAAAAGAGAAATTCTCTATTGGTCAGTGACACCTTGTTTTTGAAAAAAATTTTGGAAATACGAATATATTTGATAAGAATAACACCTCTACTTATCTTTGTGGACGTTTCGGGAACGAATCTGCTCCCGTTCTCAACACAATTAAAATATTTTTCTCTCAAAAATTTTTAATAACTTCTACTCTATTTTTCAGAAACGAGGAGAGAAAATCCCATGAAAAGTTGAAAAATGAATGTACCACCTCCTCGAAGAACTTACAGACAGTATTTGATATAATTGTAGTTGAAATAGAATAACAATAGAATCTTAAATTTATCTGGTACGCTGCATAGAAAAGGACCAGAAAAGATCTTCCTGAAATACTTTCAGACGAGCTCTAAGAAACAATAATAATGATAATAGATAAATGAGATGATGTCAAAATCGAAAACATTGAAAAAAATTACGAAGAGAAAAATATTTTAATTGTGTTGAGAACGGGAGCAGATTCGTTCCCGAAACGTCCACAAAGATAAGTAGAGGTTTTATTCTTATTAAATATATTTGTATTTCCAAAATTTTTTTCAAAAACAAGGTGTCACTGACCTTACTACAAATATATTGCAATAATTTTTAATAACTTCTACTCTATTTTTCAGAATCGAAATAATTTTTCCGTATAGCGAAAAAATCGAAAAATACTAACGGTGTTGACGAAATACAAACGGACGTTTCTCTGGAAGTAGATTTCAATCAATTTCACAGTCCATCCCGAAATCACTTAGAAACAAATAATGAATATTTATATTAAAAAAAATCTAGTTTTGATTTTGTTACAAAATATCATAGATTATTTTTTGTTATCGACAAGAAAAATATATTGTGCTTTGAAAAGCGACAACGGAGAATACTTCCTTGTTTTCATCACAATAATATTCCTCTTAGGAAATGATACGCCGGAAAATGCCGTCTATGATCTGGAATTGTAACAAACGCGGGAAAAGTGACTCTCCGTCGTGCCTTTGTTATTCTCAGTTCAAAAGCAAGCGGGACACATGCGGTGAAATTGCTGTAGATACGGGATGATTCGAGGTACGAAAAACCAGATCGCGCGATAACTGATATACAGAGATATGCACAAAAAACGGCCAGTGCTGTAACTTCTGAGTCATTTGGCATCAGGATTTGAAATTTTCTGGGTAGTAAGAACACCTTATTGTTCATTTATTGACAAGAAAAAACTCGTTCAATCACTTCCGGTCTATTGTTTGATTCAGGGTATCATTTTACATAGACCAACAGTTTTTCTGATCAAAATGTCATGAGAAATTTTTTGAATCAATGTCCAGATTATTGCACTAATAAACTGGCAACATATCAGTTGATTCTTTTTTATTCATTTTCGAAAAATAGGATAGAAAATATTATCGCCCGTTTTGAAACTTCATATTGAATGTCACTGTCACATTGGAATTGATCTACTTGGCTACGATCTCGGCGTTCATTTACGATTTGGAATTTATTACACTGCTCCACACTGTCGAAAGTCAATTTTTATCATTGAAAAAATCGATTTCGAGTGGTTTCATGTGATAAGGAACTCCTTACACCAGCCCACACCATTGATTATGGTTTCATATCATAGATCCAACATATCTCGGCGTTCATTCACAATTTGGAATTTATTACACTGCTTAACTTCATCACCCTACATGTTGAGGGATTCATATCTTCTTTTGCATGCTGATGATGAAATCTGAGATGATGGTGTACATTCTGCTGGTTTCGGACTAAATTCTGGATCCAATCATTTTATATTCCATCCAATTCAACAGATTCGAGCTGTAACAAATGTGGATATTAGAACTGCTTATCTACAGTACTACATGTATCCCTATCTACAACAATTTTAATATTGATAATATTATATTACTACTTACATCGAAATGGTCTACACAACAGTACATATTCTTGGTTTTTTTGTATGGTCTACCAACAGCTACACACCACTTGATTCTAATGTCTTCCTTCATAGGGACCAGAATGGAAAATTTGTCACTGCTTTGTCCACTATTGTTGGAACATGATGGAACAAAACACTTTCTTGAAGCCATTGCCATTTGAAAGAGATCAAGGCAAATGCAGATATTAAAATGGTGAATGAATCCAACTCGAAATCAAATAAAGATAAAATCAAAATTCTATAAATCATCAAAGCACAAACATAAACAAAACTCGCACGGATCACGGAACAAATTGTCAAATATCGATTTTCTCTGTCAATATCAAGCGGGTTAACTTTTTCTGTTCGATTTCATCAACCATAAACACAGTATATAAGAGTGTATATACTGTGTCATAAATAAGGACGAACTGATATTAGTAGATACACACTGATCTAGATCATGGTTTTTCGCTTCTGTTAATTCTGATAATTTTTTGATAGATTACTAATACTAAAATGAAATAAACGTGAGATCTGATTCTAATGCCTACCTATAAATCCACTGATATGACAATGTTGCTTCGCTTTCTGTCTCATGTGCTCTCGCAGCTCACACACTCTCTGTTCAATTAGTCCTTGTGACGTCACTTTTAGGTGGCTTTTCCCGTACGTTCAAACAGTACAATTTCTTTGGATTTTTTTTGCTGGAAAACTGCTTCAGAGAAAATTAAAAAAAATCTACCAAAGTTTCTCATCGTAATGGAGATCATGGTATTTTTTTCAGAAATTAGTGTTCTCGTCAAGAGAGGCCCAGACATCAACTACATACCCAGATTCAACGACTATACATCATACTAATTTGACTCTCTACACAAATTCCTCAATACCTGGAATTTTGCACTGGTTTAAAATGACCTAGTTTTTAGAGACGTCAGAAGGAGCCTGATATGAATTGAAGAATGGAAATAGTTATTTATACACCAAGGTAGTAAAGAATATCATTATTACCCAGGGAGCAGAATTACATCCCGAGGCGCTAGCAATATATTCAAATCGTTTTGGTTCTACTCAAATATGAAAATACTGTCACTGGAATGGAAGCGCTACTTTTCGAATGGAAATCTAGGAGTCATGACCACGTCAGCATATGACAGTCATTAATGAGAAACAATTCACAACAACTGACATTTAGTTTCATATTTCTTCACAAGTTTCTACAAATATATATGAAAATGTCTGATTCAAGTGAGAACTGTAATCCTCCAGAAATAAGAACAGCTGCAGATGAATTGAGCACCGACCTTTCACCTTTTATCAAAAGTTTTATATTTGAAAGCATATCAATCACTCAAAGATTGGTGCAATAACAACAGTGTTACTAAAACCACCGAAATTGTAATGCTGGCTTGAATTCAAGTTCACGCTCATGATAAAAAGTCCTCAACCCCATGGTCCTTGTCCTAAAGAAAATGTAAATTTTTCAGCCTGATTGCATTTTTGAAGATACAGAATGCTTCATACCACCCAAAATGAATTATTACTTCAAGTCCTAATTTTTCAATATATGTATTCATCAATAATATGTAATCAAGTTCCAATATATTATGTTAAAAACACTCCGTCCCGATCAACAAATATCAATATTGAATATTATCAATCAAATCAACGTTCTATAAGATGATATCATATATGTATTAACTGCAATATTGACCAAACGCCATAAGAGCAATGTTAGAAAAGTGATGCTTCATTATATACGTCTTTCCTTGTCTAATTGGCAACGATGATCGAGGGCGCATGCGCAAAATTCAAATTTTGAAACTTCATGTGTAATGTGTCAATCTCTTCAGTTTGCAGGTTATGTTTGTACAACTTATCTATTTTATCCTTAGATCATCCTCATCTAAGATTTTCTCTGTAAATAATCAAGTTATTTGGAAAATTTATATTCGAATATGTATATATTGATGGTAGACAACATAGCATATACTTAGCTTTGATATAGAGTGATCTGGTTATACAGGTACGTTTTTTTCAGATTGAATAGAATGGAGCAATCGATATTTAAAAAATGGTAGAAATCTCGGTAGAAATATGAGATATCCTCAGTATTGAAATGATGTTAATGAACATTCATCATGGAAGCAACACATATCCGTGTGATAAATTTCTCACCGAAGATATGAATTGGAGCTCTTGGAGGCGCAGAGAAAAAAAATTTGTACGTTTTTTGCGGACATTTTGTGAACAGTTACAAACTTGAACTACGAATACTACAAACAACAACAAGAACTATGAACTAACATCTAAACACAAACACTGAATAATCCAGAACCGAAAAAAAAATTCCTAACAATAACGCTAATTACGAGTAATAAAAATATTCAATTCTTGAACATAGACAAGACGACAGTTCAAAGAATCTGGTTGTTTGAATAATTGCGCTACACAAAGGGTATTAGGTATAAGACACGACGATCATTCCCAATTTGAGTAGCAACGACAGGCGTGAGAGCGAAACAACACTAATCTTCCACTTTCATTTTGGCGCATGCGCATAAATAAATCCTTGCCAATTGCACTCTTTTATTTTGACATCAGATAGGCTGTCCTTATTATCAATATTCGTAGTTAATACATATATAGATGATATACAGTGATCTCAGCGTATAAGTAGTAAAACATGATATTGTGTTTGACGTTTGACAGAGTAAGTACAAACGAGTTTTTGGACAGCGCGGTGATTGAAGGTATAGCAGTGCTACCAGAGAGTATATACAGCGTGAGTCAAAAATGTGTACCGAGCTTTCTGGGGGTGATAGAACATTGAAAAATAAGTGTAGTTTGATGATTAAACTCATGGCCCAAAATGCATATTAAGGGAGATATATCCTTCCAAAGTTGATAAAATCAAAATAATTTCTCCGCATAACTTCTGAACGATGAAAGCCACCCGATTGAAATTTTGTGCATGAATGTATGTTGTCAAAATACATTTTTTCGTCACACTTCCACATTCCTGATATTGTTATAAAGGGTGTTTTCCCTGTATTATTTTCGGTGAAAAAACAGGAGCATTTGATGGAGCGAAGAAAATTACATGAAAAAGGTACTCTTATTCAGATACAAAAAATTGAGCTGTTCGTGAGATATTTGAGTTTTTGTAGTTACATGATATCAGCAGATTGATTTTATTCATCGCGAGATTCATCGGTATAACGATATTTCAGCAGGCCATGAACAATTTTGTTTTTAATTTTGTCGATAATATCACCTCCCTGTACCACGTTACTGAGCAATAAGTACATAGCATACGTCTGTCCCAACAAGGTTTGAATAAAAATAAAAGTTTGATAATGTTTTTGGTACTTTTAATTAATACATAATTTTGAATGGAAGAAAAAGGAAAGAAACAAATTAAAGTAGCTGTTCGAAATGTCCACCGTTTTCGGTTATACATAATCTGAGGCGTTTACGTAAATTATTCATCAAACCGTTCATAGTTTGGTGATCATTTTTCAACAACGTAAATTCGTTCACAATTTTTTGCCTCAGCTCCTCAACATTCCGAATTTCGCTTGAATAAACCCTAGATTTCATGTAACCCCAGATCGAAAAATCTAGTGGATTGAGGTCAGGCGAACGAGCGGGCCAGGAAATAGGAGCGTCTATGCCTCGTCCTATCCACCTATCAGGAAAATTATCATTAAGCCATTCACGTACAACTCTTACATAATAAGGTGGTGCTCCATCATGCATAAAGCAGATTTGCCTACGTATGTTGAGAAGAATGTCTTCTAATATCGTACCTAACTCATTTTCTAAGAAGTTGAGGTACATTGCACCATTCAGAGACCCTGGGAACATGTAGTATCCAACGAATTTGTCTCCTAAAGTCGCAGCCCAGACGTTCACTTTGAAATTATATTGAAAATGCGTTACTTTAACAACGTGTGGATTTTCGTCAGCCCAGAAATGCGTATTGCGCGAATTGAAAACACCGTTTCTAGTAAAAGTTGCTTCGTCTGTGAACAATATTTTGTTTAAAAACTCAGGACATCTTCGAGTTCGTTCCAGCAACTCTTCGCAAAATCTCAATCTTATTTCATTGTCTCGTGGTAACAGTTCTTGTAACTGCAAATAATGATAAGGGTGTAGCTGTTGCTCTCTGAGAATCCTGGTTACATTCGCTTGTGTTGTGCCTATTCGTCTTGCTAATTTCCTTGTACTTATTTCCGGATCCTGTATTTAATACTTCTTCTTCAACTTCTACAGTTCTCGCACTTCTGGGTCGGCCACCATTTCTATTATTGGTTTTCGAACATCCTGTTTCACGCAGTCTTTGTACAATCCTCAAAATTGTTCCCGAATTTGGAACGCGTCGAGCGGGAAACATCTCTGCATATCGTCTCACAGCAGCATTTGCATTTCCGAAGCACTCGCCAAGCATTAGAAGCATATCAGTTTGTTCAGAGAACGAATAACCTGCCATATTTCTCAAAATCTCAGTTGATAATCGCAGTGATAAATGACACAGAAAAACCACACGAACAAATCGACTACAACAATGTTGACTCGATTGTTGATGACATGAACGTCAAAATTGAGAACAAAATTATTCATCATGGCCTGTTAAAATATTGTTACCGATGAATCTCGCGATGAATAAAATCAATCTGCTGATATCATGTAACTACAAAAACTCAAATATCTCACGAACGGCTCAATTTTTTGTATTTGAATAAGAGTACCTTTTTCATGTAATTTTCTTCGCTCCATCAAATGCTCCTGTTTTTTCACCGAAAATAATACAGGGAAAAAAGTTTTCTACAAAAAATCATGACTCACACTCTGAAAACACCCTTTATAACAATATCAGATATGTGTAAGTGCGACGAAAAAATGTATTTTGACAACATACATTCATGCACAAAATTTCAATCGGGTGGCTTTCATCGTTCAGAAGTTATGCGGAGAAATTATTTTGATTTTATCAACCTTAATATGCATTTTGGGCCATGAGTTTAATCATCAAACTACACTTATTTTTCAATGTTCTATCACCCCCAGAAAGCTCGGTACACATTTTTGACTGACCCTGTATAATAATATTGAAAAACTTAATTCAGAGTGGAGATTATCATCTGACATTGATGTATTGGAAAAACATGCAGATACACCATTGGTAGAATTTTGGTCAAAAATATTCAATATGAAAAATGGGTTAAATGAGTGTATGTTTTTTGTCGGCGCAAATAATATATTCAATGATCCGAAGGAACGTATTACTAAAATAGTACACAACAAATTTGTGGGTGATTATGTACTTGAAAATCAAATTCGTTGGCATTTTATTCTACTTCGCGTCCCGAATGTTGGTGGACTTTGACAGTCAGCAATCAAGCAGATGAAATACTATTTGAATAGAGTTATAGGTGAAGCACGTTTAACCTATGAAAGCTTTCATACAGTTTTAACAGTGAGAGAAGCTATACTGAACTCGAGGCCCATATCTCCTCTATTCAGTGATCCAAACGACCTCCAACATATAACTCCTGGGCATTTTCTAATCGGCGAACCACTTACATCAATTTATGAAGAGGATGTTCGAACAGTTCCGACAAATCGACTTTACCATTATGAGCGTCTTGAGCAGCACTCAACAAATATGGTCTAGATAGTCTAGATTATCTACATACTCTGCAATAACGCAACATCTGATTCAAACAGGCAGATTTGATTTTTTTGATAATACATGATAAAACAATTCAATTTTTTATGAATGTGAATTTTTGAGGATTGTTCGAGTTTGTGAATAGGGATTGATGAAAATGGGCTTGTACATTGTGAAAATAACAAAACCATTCAAGGTGGGTCATTCGCGATACAAAATTAATTTTTGGCGATAACGGTTCATCAAATTTACGTTTTTCATACACCGTTGCAAAGAGGCTTCCAAGACCTTCTCTCATTGTTGACTTCGTACAACTAATAATGTGTTAATATTATTCTTAGTCTTCATATTATTATTAGAAAAATAATGTTGAAGATGGCCAAAGGGTGGAAGGTGGAACGTCCAATTCCCAATCTTATTCTGTAAAGGAGGAAAAATGACAATGATGAAGTGAGAATATTTCTCCTTGAGAATATATCTGCGAATAAGCTGGGAAATGTATGGAAACATGGATGCAGAATTTCGGATTTTTTAGGTTATCTCCAGAAGGATTCAAATTGTTGAGCATAAAACGGAAAAACTTTGACCAACCCTGTTTCTTACACGGTTACTGAGTTCACCATGCTCATCAATGGATTTGTAACAGCTTGTATAAGGAATAGAAAATTGTATTTCTCTACGACCAACCATGAAAACAGTGCTTTCAATATTGTTCTGCTCTTTAGAGTAGCCCATTCCAACATGACAACATGTAAGTAAAACGCACTAGTGAGGAAATATTCCAAAGACGTACGCTCGCAGTGATTGATGAATTAATTGATATTTAACTATGAATATTACTGTCGGTACCATCACATAGATATGGTGCTTTTCACATTTATATTGATTTCGCATTCTAATCATTCGAAAAATTAATCCACTACAAAATACATGACAACCTCGTAGATACTGCATATTTAGGGGTGGGAGATAACAGTTTGAAAATATCGAGATAATCGAAATAGTTGAAATATTATTATGATAACTTCGATGATATCGATACATACTGACCATTTTTTGATTATTGAACATATCGGTGATATGTTCAATAATCCGAACCGAAGGTTGCCGAATTTGAATCAATTTATCTCCTCAATTTTGATAGTTATTAGATATATCTGTGTGTATATAGGTGTAACTGAGAAATAGAGAATTTCTCATTTCGGAGGTATCTGAAGGTTGAATTCCAGCAGACATTTTAGGGCAGGTCATAAATGTGTCCTGACTATAAATATATTGAGATAACTATAATTATTTTTAATTTTCATTTCTCAAAAACGAAGATAGAAAATCCTCAAAAAATCTAGAAAAATTAATACAGTTTACAGGTTATACGTTTCGACAGCTACATACCTCAGCATCGGCTACATGAAGATGTCCTGTATATGCATATTCGATCAAGATTTGAAGAGCGTTTTTATCGAATCCATCATTGAGAGTATATGTAACTATATTTTCGAATCGTTTCTGGTCTTCTTCTGTTGTGAACAATTCCAACCAATATGGAGAAGCACTTGCCAATACTGAGCGATGAGCGTAAAATTCAGTATTTCCAACCTGTCGATAAAAAAAAAAAACATGAAACAGTTTGAATATTTTATCATTGATGAAAATAGGTCCAACTAAAATAATTATAAAATGGATAATTGAAAAAACAGATATTGTCTCCATAACGTTATCTCATGAAATGCTCTGTAAAATAGAAATAATTATAACGTCTTTCAATGAATGAACAAAAGTAAGAGATATTGAAAATCATTCATTTCCTATTCTTGGTCTAATGAGACTCTTTCTGTAAGAAAATAGTAATATACCAATCATTCATCAACTGCAATTTCATTTCATCCATGTGTACAAGGTTTTCCCGTATATTTTTGCACCAACAGGGTTTATTTGAAAAGTTCAACTCGAAAATGGTGTCAGTTTCCATTGCCTCTTGAGCATGGCTAACTTTGTTTTAGTGCACAGTGATTTCAATCTCAAATATATTTTTCAACATTCGAACGCTTATAATCCTAGAACGTGAAATGATGCACACATACAGAGTAGTTCACAACAAAAAACGGCCAGTGCTGTAACGTCTGAATCATTCGAAATCAGATTTTGAATGATATAGTACATAATATACCTAGGGTGAGGAGTGTTATTAGTGGAAATGCTATAATACAGGGTTGGGATGAAGTATAGAACAAAGTAAATATCTTTTAAACGAAATGAACGATATTGAAGAAAATATGCAGGTGAGTGCAATGGAACAAAATGCATCTGATGTAGATTTTTTTGTGAATAATATACTTCCGGTTCAACCGGGGATGCTATCAACTTCTTCAATATAAATGGGACACTCTCTATATTTTTACAGATTCTGAAAGAGCTTGTTATTTTGAATTCATACATACTGAGTTTAGTGTGAGAAAAAATGTAAGAACGAGGAATATATAGCACTTCAATCAACCTCCTTCGAGGTTTTTGCATAAGAGCAAAAAACTGTTCAGATAAACTAATAGTATATAATATACCTAGAGTGAGAAGTGATATTAGTGGATATATACCTCGGGTGGAAATGCTATTATACAGGGTTGGGATGAAGTATGGAACCAAGTAAACAACTTTCCAACGAAAAGAACGATATTTATGAAAATTTGCAGTTGAGTGTAATGGAACTAAATCCATCTGATATACATTTTTTTGTGAATAAAATACTTCGGTTTAACCAGGAATGCCATCAACTCCTTCGATATAAATGGGACAATCTTTATATTTTTACAGATTTTGAAAGAGCTTGTTATTTTGAATTCATACATACTGAGTTTAGTGTAAGAAAAAATGTAAAAACGAGAAATATAGTACTTGAATCAACCTCCTTGGAGGTTTTTGCATAAGAGCTTGAAACTATTCCCATAAACCAATTGATCTTGTTTGTATGCATGGTAATAAATGAGACCCAGTTAGTAGATCATCCACATTTCCTATGATTTGACATGCCTCAGGATATTGACCTTCGTTTTCAGAAGCTAATTGTTTGATACAGCGTATGGATGAGAATGGTGCAGATGACGTTACATATGTAACAGTTTTGAAAGAGTTACAAGATAATTCTTTGGTCGTATCATTTCGCCAAAATATTCTATGGAAATCTCTTCCGTTTTCATCAATGCATATCTGCCTTCACATGGATGCAACATCAGCTGATAAAACATAATTATGTTCACGAAAATTGATGAGGATAGAAAATGAATCGTTCTGTGATGCTGTGCCAGTCATTTGAATATTATTCGAAAATATACCGGTAGTAATTTTACTTGAACCATCAACTGCTAGACGAAGATTTGTTGTAAGACTACTATAATAGAAGAACAATAGAGAATAATATAATGATAGAATACTGTCTCGTATAGTCTTTCATGCGAATAGGAATGTTTAGTGGTTTGTGATACTTATTGAGTGGTTCGACAATTTATATTATATATCAACATATACAATCATTTTTAACAAGAAGGTTTGGATACACGAAAAGGTTGGTGAGTTTTTCTGAACTTAAAAGATCACACAAACGGGCGACCCAGGAGAGCCGCCCCAACAACAAAAAAGCGATTCGAACTCCATAGGCAGTAACCCACTACTTAATGAACGAAATAATCTAGATACTCAACGAATATACGACTCCAATAATAAATATACAAACAAATATGCAGGCCCCTATATTGTTTTTGTAGAACATAATGATAAAAAAATCAGTAGATGATCATAATAATAATAATAATGTCTGCATTGGACAACAAGATATGGAAGATAACAATTTTTAAAAAAAAATTAATTATAATATCCCAGGCGAGGTTCAGGTACTCCCCCTAGGGAAAGTCCTGCTCTACTACCTAACCTGAGAATTTCAAATTTGAAAAAATCCCTCACAAAACCAATACGCCCCAAAGTACAATGAATAAATGATATGTACTTGTTTATAAATATACAATGAAATGAAAAATAACGATGTATTTTCTTACATAAACACAATGAGCATAAAAAATGAATCATTTGAGAGAAACTTAGCATGGATCATATTGAGAATTAAATTGAGAACGAGAATGATGGCAGTAGGAAAGAGACACAAGTGAATGAGTATGCAGAGTAGACAGAAAAAAGATAAAATGCAGAAGAGTTTGGAGACAGGAATGAGAATGCGAGAAAAAGAGATGGTATACATCAGGATCTAATTAGTTGGTTCAGAATGGTTGCGTGAAGGATCCATTGAAAATAGATTTTTTTAGTGACATACGAAATGCAAGTCTATTGGTATTGGTATTGTTGGTATTTCCGTTGAAGTTGGTGATTACTTTTTATCGGGAAATAACATCAAAGACGATGTCTTAGATGTCAAGCCCGCTGGCAGAAACAGAGTGGAGGTCTTGTTTAAAACGCATTCAATAGCTAATTCTGTGGTGAATCACGATTGTATAAAACGTAATAATATGCCAACATTCCCAAATTCTTCACTTAGTGTGAAGGCATTATTCTAAGAAGTTGATACATTCTCTGATAAAGATTATCTGAAGTCTGCAATCATATCAGATGAGAAAATAGTCAACGTTCAAAGGATGAAAAGGAAAGTTGTAAATGCAGATGGCAATGTACAGTATGTCCCACGACAAATGCCTATTATTACATTTTTGGGTAACTCAGTTCCTCAAGCGGTGAAAATTAATTTGTCTAACTTCCCAGAGGTAAAATATATTTAATCCTGTTATTCAATGTATGCGATGTCTCAGGTTTGATCTGTAATGTCCTGTCTTCAATTAGATCGTAGTTCGAGTTATCGAAACATGTTCAGGAGAGCAGGGAAGAACAACAGAAGATAATTCACTTTTTACTGGTTTATTATAGAATAGTTATTAATTATTTCAGAGTTCAGACCGGAATGTTTTCTGCAAACTACAATACCTAATTGCTAACCTACCTATTACTATAAACAATAAATTGATGAATAATCTAACTATCGTAACACTTTCGGAAAGCTGTGTTGGACTGTTTCGAAATGGTACCTGATTTCAATGATATAATTGAACAATATATTATAAACATCCACTACACCTTCCCCGAGAGAAAAGTTTCAATTCCTAAAATATTTTTCTACTTAACTATGGTAACACAATGATGAAATATTTTACTCAAAATATTGTTTTACCCTATTTTTATGTATAACTACAGATTTTCCATAAATTTTTTTTTTAATTTGGACTTTTGTTCTCTAACACTAAAAATGGACTATTGTATAGAGATTCCATTCTACTTGCCTTTCCATCATTTTCTACTAAAACTAAGTCTCCTATACTGTATGTTACATTTTTACAATTATTTTTGTCGTATTCGCATTTGCGTTTGTTTTTTGATACCAATAAGTTATTACGTGCGTCATCCCATGCTGTTTGTAACCGAAATTTAAGTTTCTTCGGGTAATCATCGAAATTATATAAAGGTTCTACGTGATTGATAATTCTAGAAGGAATTTTGGTTAATTTTCCGAAAACAAGTTCATGTGGTGTATAATGTGTTGAAGAATGAACTGTGTTATTATAGGAGAAGCACCAATATGGAATCCAAGAGCTCCAATTATTGGTTCCTTTTGGTAATTGCATACGAAGATATGCTCCCAAATGTTCATGTGTATTTTCAAGGGCTCCCAATGTTTGATGATGATATGCAGTAGAATTCAATTGTTCAATATTCAATAGTTTACAAGATGCTTTGAACGTGTTTGCCAAGAATTCGGTTCCTTGATCTGTAACACAAGATTCAGGAATTCCATATCGTAAAATGAAATTTTCTACGAAAGATTTCGCTACTGTTGAAGCCTCTTCATCACGTATAGGATTTGCCTCTACGAATTTAGTAAGATCACATTTTAGTGTTAGAATATTTATTTTGCTCTATATCAACCGGAAGCGGGCCTACTAAATCGAGAAATACTTTTTGGAAAGCAGAAGTAGCTTCAACATCTTTTTTCAAGCACGGCCAAAAATAAAACCTCTTGATGTTATCATACATGCGGTTTACACCTGCATGTCCGCCCGTTGGCAATGTATGAAAATCGTTCATGACTAACTGTCGCAGTTCTTTATCATCTACCTTTTGTTTATCATTAATAATAGAAATTTTCAGTTTCCTATTCAATACTTGACTCTTATCATTTCTCAGTTCCTTTAAAAAATTATTACTGTCAGCATTTTTCATGAATATCATGTTTCTCGCATATTTTCTTCAGATGCCTCAACGACGTACCTAAGTCAGACGTTGATCGGTACTGCTGGTTAGAGAAAATTATTTTAGAATTGACGTCATAAATACAATTTTTATATGCTGTATCTAAATTCAATGATTTATTTTTTAAGTACTTATATTTTATTTCTTCAAATTTGGTTTTCGATATCGGGCGTAGCTCAACAGTTTGAGCATCTTCAGGTTTCAATATTTCCACTACAACAGGGTGATCAAGCCTATCATTCATGGAGATATCATTTTTTGCATGATCTTCTTGCGATTTAGTCTTTGCTTGAGCTCGTGTGATAATGTTCATACTTCCACTCACTCTACCACTCATATCTTTCAATTCACTCGAGTCAATAATACTTACACGCGACAATGCGTCAGCTGTCACATTTTCAGAACATTTGACATATTTTACAATGAAATCGAACTCCTCTAGAGTCAATCTGAACTTCGTGAGTCGACTAGATATATTAATGGACGATGGTCGGATAGAATAACGAACTCACGACCAAACAAATAAGGTCTAAAATGTTTAACTGACCAAACTATTGCCAATAACTCTTTTTCAATGGTACAATAATTTTTTTCAGCCTTTTTCAAAGTTCTAGATGCGTATGCAATAGGTCAATCATCTGAGTTCGATAAAACTGCCCCTAAAGCATAACCACTTGCATCTACTCTGAGAATGGATTGGTTGTTTGGTGTGAAATTTGGATATTGTAATAATGGAGGATTCATGAGCGCCTGTTTCAAATATTCGAATGATTTTTGACATCTTATAGTCCAATCAAAAATAACTCATTTCCTTGATAAACTATTGAGAGGTTGTGCAATTTCCGCGAGATTCTTGATAAATTTTCTATAGTAATTGGCAGATGCCACGAACCGTTTTGTTTCATCGCAATTTTTTGGTACTGGATATTAAGAAATTGCTCTCGTTTTGTCTGGATCAGGTGAAATTCCTTCAGCCGAGATGACGTGACCAAGATTAAGAATCTCTTTTTTCAAAAATTCACATTTGCTAGGATTCAGCTCAAGATTCACCTGTCTCAACCTATGCAAAACCTTCAATGTTCAACAGTTGAGTATGACACCAGCTGGAAATACAGATAGCAGTAACGGCGGCGAATGGGTGAAGGTAGCAAAGAAAAAGAGAAGATTCTTGGTGGGAAATACTGAGTCATCTTGTGAGGTGGAAACAATTCCCAGACTAGTACAATTACATGTTACGAGATTGAAACCTGGAACTCAACCACACGATCTTCAAAAGTTTCTTGCAGATAAACTTATTGGAGTGAAATGTGAGGAGCGCCCTTCAAGAAGACCTGATATTTACTCTTCAATGAAGGTTACTATAGATCGCCAATGGCTTAAATCAGCATGGACCCGTGAAACTTGGCCCAATGGTGCAATAGTATCTTTTTTTGCGAAAAAGAGGATGTTGTCCGAGACGACAAATCCTCAAACCATGAATCATGTTTAGTGCCTATTATAGAAACTAATTGCCAAAAGTTTGAAACTGGAGGTGATATTCAATCACTAATATTAGGCAGTGTCAATGTACAGTGCCTAACAAATAAATTGCTTAACTTAGAAATTTTCTGTCAACAGAAAAAACCTAACATCGTATGTATACAGGAGCACTGGTGTTCAGAAGAAAATGTGAAATACATGCATGTTCCAGGTTATAGTCTTCTCACCAGCTTCATCAGGAATAACAAGATACATGGTGGTACATTAATACTCGCTAGTAATTCATTTGCGTCTATAACGAGTGTGATTGCCTGTAGTAACTGGTATGCTGAGGACTCATTCGAATGTTGTGCAATATCTGTTGTATATACCAAAGTTAAAATTTTAATTGTGAATGTTTACAGATCTCCATGTGGTGAGTTCGATGTATTTATTGATCGGTGCTGTGCTTTACTGGCCAGGTACAGCAAGTAGCATGACAGGGTGTACCTATGCGGCGATTTTAATATTAATTATTTAATTTTAAGTAGCGAGAAGTCTTTATTAGATGATCTGCTGCAGTCATATGGCTTAAGATTGAGTCTTCCCCACAGACCTACCCGAGTGTCTGAATACAAAAATAAACTTACAGAAACCAAAATTGATTATATAGTAACTAATGATGAGTCTAATAATGTTACTTGTCATATTGATCAGCCCAATATTGGCGACCATTTGGCTCTGGTTCTCAACATCACGGTAAATGATTCCACTTTAGACAACGTCAATAGGAACATTAGCCACTCCAAAAATTTCAGTGCAGAAAATCTTGAAATGTTAAGGCAAGACTTGTTGAGGTTGGGTTTTAATGAAGTTTATTTACATTCACATAGAGGAATGAGTGAAGCTTTTCATAGCTTTAAGGAAACCTTAAAGTTTGCCATAGACTCAAATTGCCAGATAATCAGTAATAAAGTGAATAGATATGCAAACAAAAACAAATGGTATGACCTAGAAATTCATGAGAAAGGTAATCAACTCAAAAAAATATATAGTAGGGCTCGCAGTCTGAATAATGAGGGCAACTGGGAAGACTATCGAAAGTACAAAAAAAGTACAACTGTTTATTAACTGAAAAAAAAGGAGTACAATCATATACTTATTTCAAACAGCAATAACAAACAGAAAACAATTTGGAATATTGTCAACAATACAGTTGGTAAAAAGCAGAAAATGAGTAAGATTCAACTAAACATAAATGGTGAAATAATAACAGATAGTATGTCACTCGCCCAGAATTTTGCAGTAAATTAAAACTAAAGAGTTGAAACATTTTTTCAATGATAATACTAACAGTTGTACCTATTCAACCAATTGGTCAACAAGCAGTTTTGCTTACTTTCCTGTGACCAAGTCAGAAATTGTAGATATTGTTAGGAATATCAAGAATAAACGATCTGTAGGCGAGGATGGTATTAATATTATACTTATAAAGCATATAATTGATGTAATCTCAGAACCGCTTGCATTCTTAATCAACTTATCCTTCCAAACAGGAGTATTTCCACATGACTCAAAATTGAGTAAACTAATCACGGTACACAAAAAAGCCGAACCAACATGTATTGATAACTATAGATTAATCTCACTGCTAAATGTAATCTCGTTTTTAGAAAAGAAAAAAATCTTGGCTAGTAATCAATTTGGCTTTCGACCTGGAAAATCAACTGAGGGAGCGACCCTGAAGTTCATGGACAATGTCTATAGTTACTTGGACAAGGGGCTATATGTGGCAGGTATTTTCTTTGATTTAACCAGAGCTTTCGATAGCATCACAAGGGAATTTGTTAAGGATAAACTGTATGCTTACGGGATACGGGGATCAATGTTGGACTTATTAGACTCTTATTTATCTGGAAGAAGTTTTGATGTGCAAATTACAACTGAAAGGTCTGACATGTATGATATAGATATGGGTGTTCCGCAGGGATCTGTGATGGGGCCACTACTGTTTCTCTTATTTGTCAATGATTTGCCAGACCATATCCACGATCAAATGGTAATGTACGCGGATTACTCATCAGTAGTGGTCTCATCACATACCTCTGAGGGGCTACAAGAAGGAATATTATATGTTGCTGATATTTTTCAAGAGTGGTGCAATAAAAATCGTATAAAGCTGAACCTTGCCAAAACAGTTTACATGCATTTCAGATGCAAAACAGGGGAGCCTGCTATCAGCATACCTGATATAGCATGTGTGTCGGAGGTACGGTTTCTAGGTGTTATCGTGGACCAATTTATATGTTGGGATTACCATATAGATCACCTGGGTAAGAAACTTAACTCCGCATACTATGCTATTGTGCAGCTGAAAAAAAGGATGAATTTGAACACTATTATTAAGATTTACTACTCACTAGTTTACAGCCACCTTACGTACCAAGTTTGCTTATGGGGAAATTCTATGAACGCCAAAAAACTACTCGTTAAACAAAAGCGTATAATGAGACTCATATTCGATATTCCATTTGGTAGTACTTGCAGGCAGGTCTTCAAGGACAACTGCATCCTACCATTACCATGTATCTACATTTTAAAGACTCTATTGCATATCAAGCACAATCTAAGTAGATTATCTAAAAATTCTGACTGCCATGGTTACTTCACAAGAAATGCCAATGACCTCATGATATCAAAACATAGCTTGTCCAAGTTTGAAAAATCTGCAAACTATACAGGAATCAAGCTTTATAACCATCTACCTCAAGTAATCAGAGAGATGCCAATAGGTAAATTTAAAAAGGTCCTGAAACAATGGCTTAGTAGGGGGGCATACTATAGCATCGATGAGTAGTATGCATCGAGCTCACTATGAACTGTTGTTGATTTTAACATTGTAATTGATATTCAATATATAGGAAATAATAGTAGCAACTGTGGCTTTCATATTGAGATTTTGTTAACTGATACATATTTTAGACCTATATCTGTATTTTTTCATATGTATTCTATAGTAATTTTTTTGACGTGTATATCCACCTATGGTGGTTGCTGTGGCAGTACGAATAAATTCTATTCTATTCTAATAAGCCTTGATTATGATTTTGTAATGAATGCCCAAATACTATCAAATCGTTAAATAGTTAAGCCCTGCCATTGCCACTGTCATTAGCCTGGAAAATACACTAGGACTTATTTTCATTCCCATGGCCAAGCGTTTCATTTGAAATTGTCCCCTGTCCGTTGTAAATGACGTACAAGGTCTACTTTCAGGATCCAACTCAAGCTGATAGTACCCTTGCGCTAGATCCATGAGGAAAACATAATGCACCTGACAAAGTATCCAAAATTTCAGTAATATTAGGCAAAGGGAATTTTTCATCTTTTATTTGTTTGTTCAGTAGTCTATAATCAATCACGACTCTGTACTTTTTGATACCGTTCTGATCTGCTTTCTTTGGAACAATTAATGAAGGTGAAGACCACTCAGACTGTGCTTCCTCTATAATACCTTCTTTCAACATTTTGTCTACTTGTTTATGGATTTCCTGATGACTCAGTATTATCTACATTCGAATTTTCAGCAAAATATGCATTATTAGAGAATCTCTGCCCGTACGGTCGACGCCCAACAGGTCTACGCGAAACTTGACGACTTCGACCTTGCCCTCTATATGCTGTGTTTGATGACCTATTGAAACGACTATTATTGAAATTTGTTCTGTTCTTTGACATAATTGAAATTTGAAAAATGAGATTTGTTTTGATTCCTACGATAGTTCTGACGACCACGCATATGAAACATATCCTGAGAATTATTTTACAATTACAAGCTAAATCCTCCTCTTTTGCTCCCATTATTGCGTCTTTTAATTGCACATAGTTTCTAGCCTTTACTATAGTTCTTACATCTCTATTTCTCAATCCGTTCGAAAATGCATCAATTGCTAATTTTTCATTCACCGATCTTAAAATTTGAACATAATTTTCGTTTCCGTCCGCTTGCGCTAAAGTTAGATCTAACATGAGCTGTTCAATATTTCTTGCATAATAATCGATACTTTTAGTGTCCTGTCTAATACTATGCATTTGGGAAGCCAATGAACCTGCAGATTTTTTCGTTAATAGGTGGTTCTTAATATCTGATACTAAATCTATAACATTATTGTAAGTTGTGCGTAGCCTCAATTTTGCACATTGCGTAATTTTTGCTTTTAATACGTATCAATTGATTAAGAAAGATTTCCCATCATTGTCAAGCAAGTCGCTGTATAACTCAATGGCATCAATTAACTGCTTCGTAACATCCTCAGTACCGTCCATAGATGGTAATGAAGATGCTGCGGTTTGCAAATCGAATTTTTCAGACATTTTTGAACCTTTTACTTCCTCTTTAATATGAATGTTTTTGAGTCTATTGGTCAGAATTGTCTTAGCTTCGTGTAATTTGTTTCCTATTATACCTAAATAATCATCAAAATCTACTTGCAATTTTTCATCTTCACTACAACTATCTCTAATTTTCAAAAACTCAGCTTCTAGGATATTAATATCAACTATAAACTTGTTAACTCTAGCCAAAGATTCTCTACGATCTGCCGGTTCTTTTTTCATATTACGTAAAACTACCGTCAACACCTCTCAACACCACAGATAATTTATCAAATTCTTCTAACCTATTCATTGATCAAATAAAAAAAATTACAAAAATGACTTACTACTTAGACAACATATACTTTTTATTCGGGACCCCAATTCATTCCTTTCTTGATTTCTCAGCATACCATCACAGCATCATATATCCCGCGTTGCAAACTAGTGGCATTGCGCCCTACTAATCTGTTCCCACGATCACCGGTACGGCCGATCAGTTTTAGATTAAGTCTTGACTTCTTATTATTCCTCTTCTCATCTTTTTCTCTATGGATTTTTTGCCTCGACGATATCATAAGATGATTAAGCCTACAATTATCAGCATTCCAATAACGACTCCGCAAACTTCCAAGAGGGTGTAACCATGTTTAGCGACACCTTGAGCCGTACTTCCTCCGCTGTTGCCTGCTTGTGAAATGATCACTTCTTCCTTTGATTGTGTTTTTCCCATTATTTTGATGACCAGATTATTATATATAGTTCTTCATTTTCCCAAACATGAATCCTGGCAGGATCGCCATGTAATGTCCTGTCTTCAATTAGATCGTAGTTCGAATTATCGAAACATGTTCAGGAGAGCAGGGAAGAACAACAGAAGATAGTTCACTTTTTACTGGTTTATTATAGAATAGGTATTAATTCTTTCAGAGTTCAGACCGGAATGTTTTCTGCGAACTACAATACCTAATTGCTTACCTACCTATTACTATAAACAATAAATTGATGAATAATCTAACTATCGTAACACTTTCGGAAAGCTGTGTTGGACTGTTTCGAAATGGTACCTGATTTCAATGATATAATTGAACAATATATATTTTAAACATCCACTACAGATCACGCTGCCAAGATATGTAAAGCCAAAGAGTCTAGATGCAAGAACTGCACAAAAAATCATGATGCAAACATGCCCTGTGGCTCAAAAAGAACCTTCTGTTCTTTTTGTAACAGCACAAATCACTCACCAAGATCCAAGGACTGTCCTCTATACAAACACCAACTCAAGATAAGAGGGAAAATGGCTCAAGATAACTAATCGTTCAAAGACGCCGAGAAATTGATGAATTATCCTTCTTACGCCGAACTTACAACAAACAATAGATTTAATATACTCAATAATATTGGAAATGTCCCTGATTTACCAACCCTAAAATGAATAACAACAGCCAAAAGAAACGTAAAGCCATCTCTCTCCCACTATCGCCTTCACCAGCACATCATAGGGAAAAGAATAATCAAACGCATAAACCCATAATTCCTAACCCTCATAGGGAAGACTCCATGAAATATAAAGAAAGTATAATTAGTAGTATGAAGAAATATGCAAGTATATACACAACCTCATCACATCACTACCGTCCTCATCAAATTATAAACTAGATCAGTCAGTAAACATCCCCACAGATATAAGAAATTGTTTCGAATTAAATAAGCCCAGAAATCAATCCAGATCCTATTGAAATAGATAGCGACGAAGACCCCACTTACTGAAATGAAAACTTAACAATTCTGCAGTGGAATTCAAGATCCTGTAACGAAAACAAACCTAACCTTCAGAACTTTTTAAACACATTAAACACAGAAACATGGTTCAAAGATGGCAATTATTATTGCCATATTGAAAGGTTATAACCTCGTGAGCTTTGGCGGAGTCTCAATTTTTTTTATTGTCTCTATATATAAAGCTCCCGATATTAATTCTGTAACACAATCTGACTGGGAACATCTTTCCTCCCAATGTAAGTCCTCAGTAATATTTTGTGGTGACTTCAAATGCCACCATACTCTTTGGGGAAGCAACGAAAACCAAAGGAATGGTGCAAGTCTTGTAGAAGGTATAAACGATCAGAATCTAATTGTTATTAACGATGGCTCTCCCACACGCGTTAAACCACCTAACTCACCTCTTTCTGCTGTAGACCTCACTTCAACCTTCCCAAATATTTCTACTTGATGTCGATGGAAAGCTCACGAAGACACAATAGGCTCAGGCCACTATCCCATAACCATAAAAGTTCTCGAAAACAATGATTCAAAAAAAAATGTTCCATCTAGTAACTGGAATGGAAAATATGTCAATCGGAATATATTTCGAAGTCATCTCCGAAATAAGCATGCTCTACCAACATCGGACGGAAAGTCATTCACTCAATTCATAGAGGATGACACTTCCGCTGCAGACGCTTCTATGCCTAGAAACAAACCATTTACTCCTTCAAGGTCTACTCCCGTTTGGTGGGGTTCGGAGTTAGTCAAGAGCGGAGAGAAGGCTTTGCATAATTATAAACAAACTTGCAACTTAAACAACTTCATGTCCTATCAAGAGCTGCAGGCCAAAATTGAATCAACATTCAAACATGAAGCAAAAAACAGCTGGATTAATTTTTTAAATGATATATATAAGAGCACTCTTAAAGCAAACATTTGGGAATTCGTGAAGAATATCACCAATAAATATAAATATCAAAATAAAACCGTACTATCTCCTGACATGATTGAAGAATTATTTGATCGGCTAGCTCCCCATTTGAAGCGAAAATCCCGAATTATTCGGATGAGAGGAAAAAACGGAATATTTTCCCTGAAATCACCTCCTATGAATTCGAAGCTGTATTGAAAAGTACATGCATCACTGCTCCAGGTAAAGGTAGCTGTACCTATTCAATGATTGAAAACTTTCCAGAAAATTCTTAACGAAATGTATAACGATTGGTGGTTACAGGGAAACATTCCTCAGTCACTTGAAGACGTCATTATGATATTTATCATGAAACCAAATCAGAAAAATGCTTATGACCCATCGTCGTATCGTCCAATCTCCCTCCCGGCGAATGTACTCAAATCGTTTCCGACGTACAGTGCACTCTATATATAATAAGTATTTGGTATGTTTTTTTTTAGACCTCAAGGGTACATATTGATTCAGTTGATTTGAACATTCTCGAATCGAAACTCTCTCACTTTGGACTGGAGACGAAAACTCCAGCTGAAATTGTGGAAATGTACAGAATCAGAAATATATATATTAGAGATCAAAACAACTTCGTGCATGGACCTAGAATAATAAATCAAGGTCTTCCACAAGGAGCTGTACTGAGCCCTACCTTATTCAATATATATACAGCAAACTTACACCAGTTCTTCGACCAACCCATCAAATGTATTCAATATGCGGACGACATATGTATATATACCAGCTATAAAACGTATTCTGAATGTGTTGTGGATCTGAAATATATAATGTATTGCCTCGAAATCTGGTTAACAGAACATGGCTTCTCCCTAACTGCTAACAAATCAGCTGTGATGTTCTACACTCGTCACAGGCTGAGAGCTGGAGACAACATTGAACTGAGCTCAGTATCTATTCCTATAGTGACTCAATTCAAATATTTAGGGTTGAATTTAGATAGCAAGCTCACATGGAAAAAACACATCGAATATATTCAGACCACATGCGAAAAAGGCATAAATATCCTCAAAGGTGTGTGTAAAAATAAATGGGAGGCAGACTCCAAAACCGCAACAATTATTTTATCGATCGATTATTGATTATGGCTGTGTATTGTATGGGTCGGCCGCAGATTCGAACCTGCTGCTTATAGACCGCGTGCAAGCTAAAGCATTGGAAATATGCATCGATGCGTTTAGATCATCACTAACACCAGCTATTCTCGTGGAAGCCCAGGAGCCACCACTTCATCTACGTAGGCATGTTCTAGCATGCAAGAAGTTGATCAATATTAAAATGGATAAGAGTAATTTAATGGACGCAATATATGTTGATAATCTAACTAATCAATACTGGAACCACAAAAACAGTGATGAGTTTCCGGAAATGAAGAAGTAGATGTGGCTGCGAATGGAGCCACTTCTGAATGAGCAATAATGGATATCTGCTCTCTTCAAGACATAATTGGATCGCTAACTAAGAATCACGGACAGGGTGGAAGAGACTATGGAATGAATTTGTAGCTAAATCAAGAAATCATTATACCCTTATCCACCCTGTACTCCCAAACACCATCCCCCACATAGACAACTTCAACATGACGAGATTAGCTAGAATAGGCATTGTTGCTAGCCCTATATGTCCATGTGATGAATTCCGTAGCCGATATGAACCATTTGATATTCGCTTGTCCAAACCATTCCCAACATTGCTCTAATTCCATAAATAGTCTAGCCACACTGAACTTATAATTTCCAACGAATATCACCATCCTGCTAGCTACCTTCGATGAAAAAATTTAGAATTTGATAATTACGTATATAATTAATCCTAACATATCAATATGAATACTCACTATAGAACAAAACCACAAAAGATAAAATGATAACCATTGCCATTTGAAAGTCCGTTGTGAAATAAACTAAGGTTTGATGCCAAGGGAAGGGAAACAATGACAGAATAATATACCTAGTGAAATCATACGACCCAGGGTCAGTACCAATTATTTTTTTTATTTGATTTCTGATATTAATTCCCAAATGCAATGACTATGTTTAACACAAATCTAGTTCCCACGAAGAAGTAAAGTCCGATCTTTAATTTGTATATAGTTCTTAGCCAAGTGGGTAGATAAGTGAACACGTAGAGCTAGTAAAAGTTGAGACCTTTTTCGATTTGTATATATCCCACCGCAGTAATTCGATATGAGAACACTTGCAGCGTCTGAGTGTGGATTTCTTGGAATCAATAATTATCAAGGGAATGAACATATCTGTAGGAGGGTTCGTGAGAAAGTTGGGCATATACACAGTCGCGGACGAGGATTCACTCCGAAACCGTGTTAACGTGAACATCTGAAGAATTTTCGTATTAGACAGCGCACTAAGTCATCTTATTTGAACTGTTCAGAGGACCCTATCTTTTAAGAGCGTTCAAGATAGCGCACTAAGTCATCTGGTTCAAATTGTTCAGAGGACCCTGTCTTTCACCTATACGTATTAGGTAGCGCACTAAGTCATCTCGTGAAGACTGTTCAGAGGACCCTATCTTTCACGATCGTTTAAGATAGCGTACTAAGTCATTAAGTTTAACGGTTCAGAGGACCCTACCTAATACGATTCCGTTGTTTTATCCGTATCAACTCCTTCTATATCTTTTTCAACTCAGTCCCAGTTTTATAAGTCCCAAATAATGTCACGTCAAAAGAGTAAAGCAACCTGTCGCGAAATGGGTGTAACTGTGGTATCCGGGGGAGAAGAACCTCCCGTTAGTGAAATTCCAGGTGAGAAAACTAATTGAATGATGTATTTCTTTTTTTTTATATTTGAGATTTTGTTTTGCAAGTTCATAACATTCTTTGTAGGAACTAAACTATTCAATTTCATTGCGGTCAGAAAAGATTAGAGAGATAAATAAAGGGAATTCTTTGAAAATGAAATATAGGTCAATGTTGAATTTTACGAACTTGCGACAGATGTTGGTGAAAGCAAAAGGGGTTTATTTCTCTCAATTTACGTATATTTCTATATGAGTTTACGATATATTACAGACATTCATTTGCATATTAGTATCACGTACTATATCACATTAATTTTAGGGTACACATGTTTTAGATCCGTTAATTTTGTTTCATAGATGTTATCGTAGCTTTCGGCAATTTGAATCGTTATATAAAATTTATTTCAGTTTTATAATGTGTATATTCATTGACATCTGAGCATTTTGAACGTTAACATAACTGCTAATATTGATGTTATCTCATTTGTGTATTTCCGATTTTTCCATGTAAATACTGATTCCTTTTTGTCGACATGCCTTCATTCATCGTTTCATTCATTCATTCATCTCAGGCCATTTATTTTGTGAGGGTGTCTATTCGAAACCCTGTAGATAACGAGACCTTCCAAGTACTTTTTATTTATCAGGCATGTTGTTACCTATTTAAGAATATGTGGTCATGTTTCGTCTGCCAGTGGCGGGGTTCTTTTCTGCTCCATTCTACCATCATTTAACCTTTCAGGTTTTAAGGAACTTTCTCGGTGTATGAGAGTTTGTATTCGTGCGACTGTGTGTTTGCATTTGGGTTTTCATAAGGAAGGCGAGTATGATGTGTAATCCCCGTCAATACCTCGTCTAGCTGACAAAAGAGCTTGAATTGTGGTTCCGAGGAACCGCAATATTAATTAAAAGACGGAATATAATTCCCACCAAAAGAAGGTCTACGTTCCACATGATAAAAGACGCCTAGTGCCAATCTGAACGGAAACCCAACCTTGAAAATCCCGGTGGCCTAATGGTTACACTTGGTGTCAGTGAAGCTTGGTGATTGGCGGTATACATCATATTCCACCTGCAATTATTACATCCCATGTTATCAAGGCATTGTAATAGGATGTCGACAGCAGTGAAGTTCTGAAGGTTCCCCTTCGCAACTGTGTGGGGTCAGTTGGGGAGTACCCATTTGATTATCCCGAATAGATCTACGGATCGCATTGAAACAGTGTCCCTTTTATATCAACGGGACGTTACTGAGGTTGACAAGCCTATGTGGCAATGCATGTATAGTGCCGGTGTTGGAGATGGGATCACGATCAGAGGGGCGTTGTATATGAATATATAACCAATCCTCTCACACAAATCATAGGCCGCTGGTCTAATACCTGCATCAGGTATCTCACTACTGAGAAGATTGTTATACACACATGAAATAGACCGCTGGTCTAATACCTGCATCAGGTATCTCACTACTGAAAAGATTGTTATACACACATGAAATAGGCCGCTGGTCTAATACCTGCATCAGGTATCTCACTACTGAAAAGATTGTTATACACACATGAAATAGGCCGCTGGTCTAATACCTGCATCAGGTATCTCACTACTGAAAAGATTGTTATACACACATGAAATAGACCGCTGGTCTAATACCTGCATCAGGTATCTCACTACTGAAAAGATTGTTATACACACATGAAATAGACCGCTGGTCTAAGACCTGCATCAGGTATCTCACTACTGAAAAGATTGTTATACACACATGAAATAGACCGCTGGTCTAAGACCTGCATCAGGTATCTCACTACTGAAAAGATTGTTATATATACATGGAATAGGCCGCTGGTCTAATACCTGCATCAGGTATCTCACTACTGAAAAGATTGTTATACACACATGAAATAGACCGCTGGTTAATACCTGCATCAGGTATCTCACTAATGAAAGGATTACTACACAACTATGGCCGCTGGCCTGATACCTATATCAGGTATCGTTTACGATACCTCGTTACCAACATTGTGTATCGCCCCTGTGATCGACGAGCTCTAGTGATGCGAATGCGAGAAAGTTTCTTAGGACCGATGAGGTAGTTTCGGCATCCCACTATAGTAACTATATCTCCACTTGAAAAGGGGATTCCCTCACTGAGCAGACGCTTTGATTTTCGAATAATTTACGACAGTATGACCTGCGAGTCAGATGTGCTGAGGCACTATGTGTTTATATGAATAAACCACTTTGATTTCCACTTGTGTTTTATTTGCTACAATTGTATTGAACTTTAAAAGAATCACAAGGTTATCAACAACGTATTGAGTTCCTAACCCTATCAATCAAATAATAAATTATTCGATTAATTGACGATCACAGCCAAAATCAACGCCATTAGGACAGGCCCCGGTCTGTCAGGTTACACTACTGACCTAGAATTCAGATTCTAATACTCATCTATAATAATTACTCATTACGTAATTCTTGGATTTGTTAACTTTTTTGGATTTTAATGATCTTTGTATCCCTGTGAGAGAATTGACAAGATTCCACAGGATTAATAACATTACTTTTCCAAGATATTGTGACAATGAGTATTCCTTCTAAATCGCGTTCCGATTGTCAAGAAGATGAGTTTGCACCCGCTTGAGATAAATTTAATAATGGAGAATCAGAACATTCTTCAATTTTCCGAAATGTAGATCATAATTTCCGAAGAATGTTCTGATGAATCAGTACAAGCACAGTGTATACCCTCTGGAAACAGTAGTTTCACACAGCACTTTTCGTGTCATAAGAATCACAGTGCACATGTCCACTCGTGGCTAGTATGTCCAGTAGTTCAGTGACTAGGACAGGCCTTGACAATGAAAATGAGGTTAGACGTTCATTTTCATTGCGTACCTTATGATTCATAGTTCAACTTGTGTTTATTTTGTGGTTTTTCAATTTAATGCGATTCGTTTTCGATATTTGATAACTTCGATTCAACTGTGTTATTTATCAGAAAATGGCTACCTACTCTGTTGTATGTGCAGCAGCAATAGCAGAGTAGATTGCAGTTTGACTTTATTCAGATTTCCGAAAGATGAGGAAAGGTAAGAATAATTACATCTACATACAAATACATCTATATAACGTTTGTTTTTATTTATTCACATCGTTTCTTGGGCTCTGGCTAAAATTAAGTGTGTAGTCACATTAACCTATAGACGCTTGTGGTGTCAATTTATTGATATTCATATCTATCTATTGATGTAATAAACTAGCTGGTGGAGCTACTAATATCTTTCTCCCGTGTTCAAATCTCTTGATATTGGCCAACCTTGATAAACATGACATGGCGTGGGCGAAACTGTAAAATCTGCTAGCCGAGTTACCCACCAAATTTGCAGAGACACGTTTTTGAATTTGTCAGTGTCTGCAACAAATATTGGTATATTCTAAGAGGTTATGTGTGATTTGCATTCCACTTTCAACTGTTTTATTATTTTTTCTCTTAAAAAACGGAGATTCACAAGGTTTATGGAAAGGAGTTTCATTATATTTTGTTGCGAATCAGAATGAAATACAAAAGCTTGATAACATTTTTACCTCCATATGTAAACCTGAAAGGGATTCATGTTTCTACTGTGCAAGGCGGATTGACCTCGTGTAAAAATAAATAAAATGATCGTTTCAGACTCCAGAGTGATATATATGTATTTTGAGAGGTGAGTATCAAGTTAATACTTCTTATATATAATCTTGTATTGAATCAGGTATGTGTAGTTATGCATTGGAATTGATCATCAATGCTGATTCATACTTCGTGTATTTTCAGGATTATTTGCATACCCTAGGATTTTGTGATTGAAATGAAAGATAAGGTGAGTACTCAAAAGACTTTATTCATTAATTATTGCTGCATCAGCAATCATCACAATAAATGCGAATTACAAATGAGAATTAGGTGGTCATGAACAGTGGAAGTAGAGAAGTTGGTATAAATCGTACCCTATCCATCAGAAATATTCCTCCAATAGAAATTAAGCTCAGATGAAAATTCATAATTTCAATTCATATATTGGAAATACCTCTGCTGATCCATATAAGATAATGCTGAAATTGCTCATGATCATCCAGAAGATTCAATTTTCTGTTCTCAGTATTGAACTATATATATAATTAGTCCAGTTGAGATTTAATCAATGAAGTTGCTCATTTGATTCATATTTCAATTCAACTTGAGTCGGATCACAATCACTCTGATGTCTCCAGAGAATCTTATCTTCTGATATTATATAGGTACATCGAAGTAACAGCTATGCTTGAATTATCTTGAACTGTTATTGTTTTTTTAATACATTTATGATATCAATCAAGTGAGACTTCTTGGAGTAGGTAATAGTAGAGCAGGTATCAGATATATTCATAACAGGATGATGTCTTGCTATCATTGAAAGAAAGCCCATGTTTGATCATAGTGGAGTGGAGAAGTGAAGAGTAGAAGGAAACTTGAGAATTTCTCCATAAAATTATTCATGGAAATGAGAATATCAACCAAAGATACACTCAATGATCCAGTTTGGTCATCTTCAGTGATATAAACTGCTCTTCAGCTGCAATGGAATGATTTACTTCTCCAGAAAATTACATAGGAGGCAAAATATGCTGAAAGTCTTTTCAGATTCGAAATATAAGTATCAAATTCACTTGATTTTCAGCTGAAAAATTGAATCTCATTTCACATCTCATGGAAAGACCCCCGTTTCTCTCGTAACTTCATAGATATGATACTGAAACTCACGAGAGCAGAAGGGATACCGAAGATAGACTCGACGACTGAGTGTGATCATCTTCGGTGATAGAAATAGAAATAGAAATATTTATTTCATGTAAACAATTGAGACATGTATACATTCGTCCAGAAGTGATTTACATGACATAAAATAAAATAGAGTTAAAATACGCTTCACATGAAGACATAACGAACATACAAGTGACAAGGTATTTCATAATCCAAAACAAAGAGTATGAACATGTAGAAATAGGATTATCTATACTCACATGCACATGTAACTACATGATCCAGATAATCATCTACCGAGTAGAAACAGTGCTGTGTTAAATATTTATGGATTTTAATAGTATTATAAGAGTGAAAATAATTGTGCTGAAGTCTTTGACGTATTATGTTTTTTTTTTTATATAGAGGAGGCACTCCAAAATATAGCAACATGGTAATGGCAGGATGCCTAATTTCCTGAACAGTGGTTTGCAGTGGTCATCATATTTACTGGTATTGTGGCTATGTGGCTATGACATGTGTTTCCCCAGATTATCAAGGCATACGTCATTATGCTATGAAACATAGCAAAATATGCCATTCTTAGTTGGTCTGTATCAACATGCAGCTTTAGTTGTCTGAGAGCATAGGTAGCTTTCGCGAGGCGCTTAAGTAAGTCCTCAATGTGAGGAGCAAAACTTAGTTTGCTATCCAATATCAGCCCTAAAAGCTTAACGCGGTCTGCAGATGGGGAAGTGGTGCTCATAACAAGACTTTGTGTTTTTGTATCTCTGAGGAATAAATAATTACAATTGAACTAGTTTTTTGATAATTCTTCTGCTTGGTTGAGAGTTTGTGCTGCGATATTTTCGCGGGATTCACTAGATATATAGGTTGCATCATCAGCATAAGGAATTGATGTAACTTTCTGGTCCAGATTTGGTGACAGGTCATTGAAATATATAATGAATAGTAAGGGCCCTGAAACGGACCCTTGTGGGACACCAAAGTTGACTGCATGACACGCGGATGTCTGGTGTTCAGATTTCACAAACTGTGTACGATTTGCCAAGTAGGACGAAAAGAGGTTCAAGGCAACTCCTCTAATTCCATACCTTTCGAGCTTTTTTATCAGGACATCATGACGGATTGTGTCGAATGCCCTCGTAAGATCGTAGAATCTTGCATGGCAAAATTCTCGACGCTCCAAGGCATCCGACACAGTCTCATAGAACGTGCATAATGCTGATATCGTCGACTTTCCTGTTCTATAGCCGAACTGATTATTGATTAACAAATTATTTATCTCTAAAAAAGACATCATCCTTTCCTTTAGGATGACCTCGTAAATTTTTCTCAAAACTGGTATTATGGAATGGCCGGTAACTATCTGGACTGTTGGGATTTCCCTTTTTATAGGTAGGTGTCACTTTGGAAACCTTGAGGACATCTGGGAAAATACCTGTACTCATACAAAGATTGAATAGATTCGCTAAAGCCATCGCCACATTTTTATTTATGAGTTTTATAAGAACAGAATGTAACCCATAGATATCCGCGGCTCTAGAATTTTTCGGGTTATGAACAATGTTCAGTATTACTGTTTCACTGGTTGGATGTAAATACAAAGACAAATGGTTTATTGGAATTTTTCGCATGAAAGAATCAAAGAGATTCGAATCAAAGTTCATAGAATTTTGCATTAAATTGTTTATACAATCTTCAAAAAAGTTGGCAAAGTCTTCAACAGATAAATTGCTCTCACCCTTTAGGTTATTAGTTTTACATACATTTTTATTTATTATTTGCCAGGCTGACTTTTGTTTATTTTTTGATTCCGATATTATTTTGTTATTAAACTCCACTTTTTTTCGATTTATAGAATTTTTGTGTTGCTTTTTCAATTTATTTAGTAATTCGAAACTTTCAGGCGTCCTTGTCACTTCAGCAATAGTTTGAAATGCATCAAGTTGTGACTTTAGATTTTCAATATCAGGAGAATTCTCAATATACATTTTGAAGTTATTGTCAGAGATAATCACCTGTTTTTCCGGAAAATGATATTTGTAAAGATCTTCCAGAGATATAACTATATGAGCAGCTTGTGCTTCTGGATCCAAATGGGATATATTCCAGACCATTTCATCTAATGCAGCAGTGAAACTTGAGATAGATTATTTTGTCATTGGTCGACACATGATACTATCATTAGGTTTCCTAATAGCGTTTTTTATCGAAAATAGAATCCCTCTATGGTCGGACATGTGCGGTTCTATAACTTCAAGACTAAAACTGTTATCATCTACATTTGTGAAGAGATTATCTACTCTAGTTCCACTAGATTTAGTTATCCTGGTGTCAACGAAAACTTTTTCTAGCATATTATGTGATAAAAAAATATTTTTGCATTCATTTGCTTTATTGTCATTGATTTTAAAGTTATAATTGAAGTCACCGACAGCCAATATTTTATTATTAGAGTTTATTTTCTCTGATATACCTTCATGATATATACCTTCAGTACCCCTTTAGCTCTTGTGAATTCTCCATTCATTCCATTGCAGATGGCAAGCAGTGTAATATCACTGAAGATGATCAAACTAGGTCGTTGAGTATATATCTTTGGTACCTCTGTATCTCCTGCAAATTTGATTACTCCAACTCAATACTGTATACTTGGTATTCGATACTCAATTATACTCTTCATAATTGTGGATGTGGTTTTTGCCAAATGATTACTTCAACAAAAGATGTCTTGATTACATCATCACCTAAAAACATCATCCTAGTTTATTTTTGCAAGCTTCGATAATTTTCTTGATTTATTCTCAATGTTTCTTTTATTTTGCTCTGCTGAACAACAAATGCTCAGTCTGGCAACTACATATATTTGAATTATATTTTTACTAAAAGTAATTTTGTGATTTTGACACCTTAAAAGCACTCTAGGTTTGAATGATGACAATTTTTCAAGAATAATAGATATTGATGATTTTTTCAAATCTTTTTGAAAAATATCTGATAATGTTTTTTCAATATCAGTCAAAAATGAGATGATTTGGGTGAATGGGAATGTGAGGAATCCTCTTATTTCCATTTGAAAATATGAATTGAAATTTTTCATTTCCATATCCACAAATTGTCTCTAAACATTCTTGACATGTTGTGGATACCTTTTTTCGAGATGTACCCACAGAAGTAGGCAATCGATTCCTCTATTTTTTCGAATTCCTCCTCATATTCATTCAGAGTGTCATTTTCATCTGATTTTATAGTGATATCGAACACGCATTTCATTTTCTTTTCTTTCAGTTTGCCTATTGTTGAAAGAGATTGAATCATTTCACCACCTGTTACATTACTTCCTCTTAATGAAAATAAAGACATCAGCCTGAATATTTGACCCACTTGAATGGATTATGGGTGACTATTACAACCCCCTGCGGCACTCATCATCCCAAAGAAATGCTTGAAGAAAAAATAGGTATAGATATATTCAAATATTTCAAATTGTTTTATAATAGAAAGGATATATTTCATATTTCATTCACTGAACAAAGAAAATACTAGAGACGAGAATATGTGAGAGATATACTGAAGCTACCAGTTCTTTTTTTAAACTCTTCAGTTAGGTACCTGTTACTTCAACCAGCTTCAACTCAATGAATTTATCAAAGTATAAATGCATGAACTGTAATTAGCTGCAGTGTTCAGTAGATATTTCATTGTTATTTAGTTTCAAAGCAAGAATTGCAGAATAATTTAATGAAATCAAGTTTCATTTAGATTCAGAGAAAAACAGAAAATTGATGATCATTGAAAACTTAACAGTGAAACTCTTCAGTGTCTTGTCTCCAGAATTTGATACAAGGAAATCTGAAATAATCTATTACTTCTAGGATGAATTACTCCAGATGATCTTGGTTCATCCTAGCTGTCATGAAGTACTGGAATCCAAGCCCTGAGAGGTAACCAATTAAAATCCAATGTACAGGATAACGTGGCTTCCAACCCTTCAAACGTTGATTTTGACAAAAAAATTGTCAGGTGATGAACAGTCCTCCCACAATCCCAGATAGATGAGAAAATTTTCCAATTCCTAAAAAGATATTAGCACTTCTTCTGCCACTACTGATCTTTGTATTATTCATCCCAATATTCAACATTGAACTGAATTTATAATTTACCCTGTATCTATCAGTATCAATTCAAGGCAGTTCTAGGACTTGATATTTCGATTAATTCATTGATTCTTCGACAGAATGCTATAGTTGGTTGTGTTCTGTCATCCAATTCAGCACCATATACTTCTATTGCAGAAGCAACTGTATTGATGAACAGCTTAAATGAAAATTATTTCATTATAAGATGAAATTGGCTTTATGATTATCAGCAAGATTTGAAATTGGGATGCACATGTGCTTGGGTCAATTTGTGGACCATCTTGAATTGTTCAACTGATTCAAATTTAAGTAAATTCTCAAACACTTCATATCTCACCAATCCTTCAGGAATCTTCGAATGAACAGTGTTAGTACCATTTGAGGAATCAGTATAATCAATAAATCATCAAGAAATTCGAAAACTTTTCAATGCAGTGTTCTTAATAAATATGCATCAAAATTTGTGTGCTGACATTTGGCCTCTTCTCTTTCCCTCTCCTGTGGGAACTAATTTGGGGAAATACTTTTGAAAACATCTTTGAGGTCAACATTTTTATTAATCATCTAAAAGTTATCAGTAAGCTCATACATAGTGGAAAAATTCCGATAGTCTATAACAATAAAACATATCGAAAAGGTGGAGACTTACTGTGAAGTGCCTTTCAGCTCAACCTGAACATAGATAAAGAATTGATAACCAATTTCTTCAAAACATTTTCGATGTAGCCATAGGGTGCTGATGAGCAGTCTGGTTATTTTCATTTAAAAAATCATTAATGGAAATTATATGAATATCCTTCGGTGACAGATATAAACAGGAAGAGAAGATTGGCAGGCATGGATGAACCACAAAATAATCCACTTCAATCCATACATAAATCATCTGAAGAAGGAATAATTCAAGGATCGAGAATCCCAGTGATCAGAGACTAAATGTTCACCACAAGGCTCAAGTTGAGAAATTCATCACAAAATTGTAAAATATTTTTATTGTGAATACTGTCTGCAGGTTAATCGAGGAGGTAGTGTATTCATTTTCCTAGATTTTTGGGATTTTCTCTCCTCGTTTCTAAACATAAGAATAGAAGTTATATTAATTATTTTGATATATTTGTAGTAAGGACAGTTTTGTAGACTGTCCCAAAGTGTCAGTGCTTTTAAATTACTAGAGGTACCTAAAAGAGAAATTATATATTTGTCAGTGACACCTTGTTTTTTCAAAATTTGGAAATGAAAATATATTTTCAATGAAATCAAAACTTCTACTTATTTTTGTGGACGTTTCGGAAACGAGCCTGCTCCCGTTTTCAACACTGTGGAAATATATCTGTAAATCGTTTGGCTGTTTAGCCTTGTGACACTGAAGAGTGACAAGATTGAGAGGATCATTTTTTCCAGTGTCGAAAGCGGGAGCAGATTCGTTCCCGAAACGTCCACAAAGATAAGTAGAAGTTTTGTTTATAATAAATATATAATATAAAACAAGGTGTCACTGACAAATAAAAAATTTATCTTTCAGGTACCTCTCTGGAAGGTAAACTTAAAAACAGTACCACTTTGAGGAAGTCTACAAAACTGTCCTCACTATAAATATATCAAAACAATTATTATAACTTCTATTTCTATTTTTAGAAACGAGGAGAGAAAATCCCAAAAATCTAGGAAAATGAATTGTTATCGTAATATGCACCTGAAATATCCTTTTTTTTTCCAGGTTATATCTGAGGCATTTGATGAGATGTGGAAAATCAGAACACATCCTCTCAGCTCTTTGGAGGCATCCATTGGATGTTCACACCATGGCTCTGAACAGTTTTGTATCCACATCGTTCTATTCCAAGCTGTTCCATCACTTGTGATTACTCAATGAGAAGTCCAGCATTACACACAAAATCACACATTCTAATATTAGTTTTGCATGGAGTTCACCAGTGATATTTCCTTCCGTCAGAAAACATCCCAAAGCCTGCAAGCCATGACCAGCTAATGGCTGGAACATAATCACGAGTACATGATCTCCTAATTGATCCTCCATGCCGTTCGAAATGAATTGACCAAGATCCACAAATCTCACAATCAATTTTTTTAGTCGGAGTGATTTTACTTTCATCTACTGATAATCATCCATGCTTCTGCCTTCTGCCATATTCTTAGTTTTTTCTTTTATCATTGCAAAAACCTCCTTATTGAAACGATGGTTTCCATTTATATTTCGAATGTACCTAATAGAAAAATATGTTGTACATTACTTTTCGAATATTTCATTATTTCTATACATTGTGAAAATAACTAACTTACCTTGAGAGGGTGCTACTTGATGGTATTGCCATAATTTGTTCATCTCTCATATAATTATGAAGCTTTTGGGCTCTTAATTTTCATGAGAATGCAATTATCAACCCATTCCAAGGTGTATCTTCTGCCTGCAGATTTACACTTGGCAGATTTTGAACAAACTTTCATCATTTCTTGTTGAACTTCTGGCAAAGTTTCAAGAAGTTCATCAAGCTTAACCACATTGGCATTTTCCATCCTCAGATTGACAATCACTCTACTCAAATGTGCATTCTTTCTTGATAAGTAAGCCATGTAGTTATATTTGTTTTTTTTTGTCAATTGTTATTCCATTTCTTTTCTCTTGTCTTTTCTTAAAGAACGTTTTCTAACTTGTGCATGCTCTGCAATAATTATAACTTGGAATAAGAACTGAACATGATCTGCTGTGTGCATATTTTCCACGTATCCAATTTATTGATCAGCTCTTGAAGTTTTTCTAATGTGGTAATGGCATATTTTAGATTAAAACGTTTTGCTCCTGCGTGGGCCGTAATCAGCTTAAGAGCGGGGATTCACTGTCTACTTCTGAAACTCTGTCTAGATGGCGATGCGATGCCCGATCGTAATAAAATATGATTATTTTCCTAAGGCTGGTGCCTTATTGTAGTTTCCTCCTTTTTGGTCAGTTCGGGCATGTTCTCAATAGGTTTCGGTATACTAGCATCGCATCGAAGTAGAAGTTTTATATTATTTGGTTGCTGTTACTGTCCGCGCAAGATAATTATATGTGTGTTGTTTTTATAGGTCTGGAGTCTCGATCCAGACAATGTGAGTATTTATTTATGTCGCGGGTTGCGCAGCGTGGTAGAACGGAGCCGACTACTTTGACGATATTTATCTTTCTCAGAGATAAATCTTAGATAAATCGCAGAACGCGGGTATTTCGCACTGAATTTTCATCTATAAGAATAAGAGGGGTATTCCCAATCTCTCGTATTCCACCTCGTATGTTTACGAATTTGACGTTTCGTATACAATCCAGACAGGTGATTGTTTGACATACTTACGAAACGTCAATTTCTTCAATTTCGAAAAATATGAAGATCAGGAATTCCTAATATCGAAATAAAAATACAAGCTCTCATTTAGTTTCATCAAATCTTGCAAGTTGAATTTGACCCACTTCTAATCGTCCGAATGATTAGGAATTTGGCAGGTGGACATAATTTTTACGACAAGGCATTATGAAATGAAAAAAATTGCGGACGAATCTTGTGGTCATCGTCAGATTTTACTCAAAATCGATGTCTGGTGGTCTTTGGAGTCGGAAATTAGAAGTTTTTGTCAAAAATAGAAAATTCAACATGGCGGCTCCAAAATGGCGGAACACTTATTTCGGTCTGATTCTATCAGAGATTTGTATTTTGAGATTTTCGGGGTCATATCGATAATATGATTTTTTGTCAAAATTAAGAAATCAACATCACTGCTCCAAAATAGCGGAACAGTTTTGTGATTATATCTAGTCAGATTCTTTTCGAAATTTTCATTTGGGGGTTTTTAGGGTCGGACATTATGATTTTTTGTCAAAAATCAAAAATTCAACATGACTTCAAAATGGCGGAACCGAGGGCGAAACAGTTTTGTGATTTTGGTCAGATTCGATTAGGAATTTTCGTTGTGGGGTTTTCGAGGTCGGAGATTGTGATTTTATGTCAAAATTCGAAACTTCAACATGGCGGCTCCAAAATGGCAGATACTTTTCTGATTTTGGTCTAATTTTAAACTAAATTGCCTAGTATGGAGGTTTTTGTGGTCGGAGATTTTTTTTTGTTCCACCTGTCCCAGTGTCTGTCTGTCTGTAATCATATCATGCAAGTTAAATGAATAAACAAAATAACAAAAATTAAACAAGCTTTCATTTGTTGTAACAAGATGAAGAACTGGAAACTGGCACCCCAAACGGCCGCTGTTAATACATGGTTTTATTATTGTTGCACGAAACTTCGAGGTCAGATTTGTTGGGTCAAAATATGAAAAAAGTCAGAATGAAAACCAAACTTATGCATAGCTGTTGGAAGAAAATCTGTGATACTCGAGAAATCTATTTAGCTACAGCCGATCGATCAGCAAACTAATCGGATAATTAGGTATACTTACAAAAATCGGATAACTTATCGGATAACTAGGTATACCTAACAAAAATCCACTTGAAACATTTCTGAAACGAATCGTTTCCAGACATATAATTATCTGAACTTTGTTCATATTTTGGCCCATGAAATTTGATCTTGAATTTTCGTGCAGCATTGATGACACACCCTGTATAGGCATTGCAGAACCGAACAGATTGAAGTGTAGGTATGTTTTTCAATCGTTTCTACTGGCCTGTCGAACTATATGTATATAATATATCGCGACGGCTCTGATCGAATTCGACGGAACCAAAGAATTGAATATCTTTATTCGCATATTCATTTTGTATTGGCTCTAAACCCATTCTGAATTACTTCATCGATATCATAGACTTATTATAAGCAGTTTCATGAATGAGATGATCCGTCTCCTCAGGATAATAAGTCTATGATCGATATCGATATCTGCTTCCAGGATGATAGTATATAAACATGGTTGCAACGATCACCTTTGTGTACCTACCACAGTAAGCACCAAATTTGTGTCAGGTGTCAGGCATTTGAAGAGTTTGAAATGTAGTATTTTTGAATAGAACAACTAGTGTTGCCAAGGGTATAAAATTTCAGTTGAATTCACTGCAAAACAGTAGTAGTTATTGACTTCCATCTTATTGACAATTCTTGCTCTATCGCTGAACCCCAGCATCAAATATTTTACCCCGATAGTATGTACAAGGATCATCACTATATTCTGACTCATAGTTACCACGCACGTGGGCGTGGCTAGTGTGACGTCAGCTTGTGAGAAATTTCGCCATATTGGTGTTATTGGGCTATATTTTGCGTGTGTTTACTGTTGCAAATCAAGAAAATATCTCTTCGAAATAATCAACTTTGAAGTTTAAATTTGATTGAAGATGAGCTGCCCAGTGTATGGTTGTAATGTTGACAATAAGTGCAAGGGCTTTGTGTCTGGTTATAGCTTTCCTAAAGACAAGGAAATGCGAAGTGATAGGAAAGAACTGTGTGGACGACAGGACAGACAGACATTGTCGAAGTCCAGTAGAAGTGAAAAAATTGATATAGCAATTTTTTTGACGCCAATTTTTATTTAATTTTCATTGGATATCCTCGAACTTGCGAAAATTCCGAGTATTTGGCAACACGGCATCAATATTTCTACTTCCACGAGGAGTTTCATAGAGGTGATGAAACTTACGATATTTTATACCAATTCTTGCTCCATAACAAATTAAAAAAGAATTATACATAATGAGTAATATATAAATATGATTCAAGAATCGAACACATTCGTGTAACTTGTAATCTTTCGTATCATTGAAAACGCAGGTCGAGGTGAATGCCATCTGTTGGTTGTTTACAGAAATAACATCTCACGAAATCACAGTTGGTAGCATTGGATTGCGAGGTACGTGTGTACCGCCGTCTATTAGGTAGGGTACGAACCGGTCCGAACTCGCAAATTAATGTTTTCTACTTTAAATTTGAACGTAATTCCTTCAGAATCTAACATAATGAACCATAAATAGCGTCCTTGTGTCAAATTTCAGATTCAAGCATGCTTTTAGTTCGAAGGAAGGCATTTCAGATGCTGATATTTTGGTGAAGCATTCCTCAATTTTGGTTCCATAGAATGAGGTGATTTCATTTGAATCTGAGACACAAATTTTACAATGTTTACATTTTTCAATGACCCATAACTTTTTTAAATGGAAGAGTTTTGATTCCAAATAATACTCATTCCCTAATTTGAACCTTCCTCTTTACAATAATTTAATTACTTTTGGGATTGAATCCATGACAAGGCCGGAAAGCATGCTGAAAAAAGGGTCTGCCAAACCATTTTAGTGAAACGCCCGTCTTGAGATAATGGATCTCTCAGTTGAAATTTCAAAGTCATTATGAATACCCAAACCGGGTGGAAGTATCAGTTGGTTATCAAGAGATTCCAGTTCTTGATACAGGCTAGTTAGACTATCCACAGTAGTAGTACTACGAACATTCTTATCTATATTTACAGGAAAGGTATCTTTAGGAGTACCAGAAGCAGGGTTCAAGTAGGAACTGGAAAGGGATTGTGGATTTGACTGCAGAAAAATCTTGTTCACTACAGGAGAGAGAAAGAACAATATAATTGAGTAATTACGAACAAAAAATTATCCAACAAAATATATTTTTTGTAATGTTTTTGTATTTATTCAGCCTTATCATAATTGCCTATCCAAAAAATCCAGATGAAATTGACATCATTGAATGCATGCATAATCATACTAGTGAACCTTATATAATTAATCAGTTCAGTTGGAAATATTTCTGTTTCTATTTATAGTACTTGTATTAGGGTGATGACAGAACCAATGTATTGAGAGCAAGAAATAATATCTGAAAATTCAGGTCGATTATTTCAATAAAAAATACCAAATATAGGTACATACAGTGTACATATCTCAAGAGTTGATGACATATACCGGATAGTCCAGAGTTGTCTTCCCATAGTTCCTTTTCGAAGAGGTTGATAAATATCATTATTTCATCCCCGAATTCTGCATCTATTGAAAAAGGTAATATTTTATAGTATTATGATGAACCAAGCCGTTTCTGAGTGATTCATGTTTGAGAGGGAAATATTTACCTTAATTTCTTTTCGAGAGGAAGTTAACTTATTAAGGTAGCTAGCCTTATTTCTTAATACACCATCAGCCATATATAGGGATATTGGGAGACAAATTTGGACTGCCTGTATAATCAAGAGAAGGTTTGTGACGGGTACGCTGGTTATGATACAAACATTTTCAGTGGTGGCACCTTTCTTCAATTTCTTCTTCCCAAAGGCTTCGTTTTGAAAATGTTTTTCACAGACATATCCATTTGGGGGCAAGCATTTCAGCAATTCTTCTTTGTCCTGAAATCGGAAACGTATCAGCTCCCACTGCTCTTCCTGATCATTATGAATGCTCATCAAATGATGAATATTCATACTAACTTTGGGTTCTGGAAATATTCGGAGTTCCGAATTTTTATGTGTTCCACACTCGTTGCAACAACGCCAGTCCATGCTGATAAAATAAATTCAATCGATTTATACACAATGAAACTCTCAAGACTGTCTTAACCTGGGAATTGATAAATGTTCTTTATTAGGAACTAGAAGAACCAATGATTTTGTATTTGTACAGCGTCCAAATTCAAACTGTTACTGGTTGGCAGCTCTCATTAACGGGTATATTTCAACCGGAATGTTGCCTGCTTTGGAGCTGTTTCGTGATAATTTCTCGATGCTCGCGTCATCTATTGTTGAATATGAGAACCTCACGTCATCTGCTAGAATTCAATTGTTTTTGGACTTTAAAGTCTGACAAAGCAATTGAAGAGTGGGTTCACCAGCTAGTATATTACATCAATATCTATCTTACAGATCTATGAAATGGAATATGTTTTCTGGAATGTCTCACAGCAGGCTGAATCTTGATGCAGAACCAGTTTTCTTGTGTAAGTTATATTAAAATTCGATGAATAATCTGATAAATATCTTGATGTTCAATCAATAACCCTAATGAATAAAATTATCATCTGCAGCGTCACATGGTTTGAACCATCCAGTCCCCTTGGAACTTTTGGATGGATCTGATGGTTCATCGGGTGATTAGCAGGAAGACATCGTGGCAGATTCAAATGTGTTAATCCAGACCAAACTTTCTGATAGGCTTGTGAATTATGAAGTACAACTTAACTGGAACCATAAATGTTTTGCTGCATGAATTTATACCTGAAGAAATGAATTGTAAAAAAAAAGTTTTTGCTTCCTGTGACTATATAAATCTGAGATTTTATCCATTTAATCCATATGTTGTCCATTTTCAGTGAGTATATGTTCAGCTAATTTTGATTTGTCGGTATATCTTTTCTTTATATTGTTCTTATGCTCATTCATCCTCACTGATAGAGGCCTGCTAGTTTCACCCAATTGTACTGCATATTTATTTTGTATTGGCTCTAAACTCATTTTGAATTACTTTATCGATATTCAAAATTTATCTAAAACACTAAACTAATTGATGAATGAATCAAGTCCTCTTGCACAGATTTATTCCTAAGAAATCGACCTAGGTATTCTCACTGAATAATCTAACAGGTAAACTCTCGGGTATTCTCTTTCCAGATTGCTGTATTTCGGTTTGCGTGGTAGCTGTCGATAATTATATTACTCTATGAATACTCATGATGCTGAAAATTCAAATATTTATAGTCGTAGGAAAGATATTCTGAATAAAGTGAATATTATGCACTAGTTACATTTTCGCACTCGCCGCTATGCGGATCGTGCTGAATATCCACTCGTGTGGAATCTGTTACTTTCCGTACTACCATAGATTAAAGACTCCCTAGATATACACCGCCCATGCATTTAGATGGTAACGCTTGTTTAGGACCATCTGTCGCCGCTGTAGTGAACATCTGCAATCCGTCGCAAACTCAATTCTCCTACAGATTTCTATAAAGTGGCATTCGGCGCATAGAAGCGGAGTTGCCAAATGTAAATTTCTGTTGGATTTATAATATGTTGGTACCTAAGGTACCACCATAGATTGATTATTCTATGATACTTCATGGTACTATAATTAGTGGTAGCATATGACTCCCGTGGCTTTTTTTCATTTATTTTTCCATTATGCACAACATATAAATAATCATGATGTGTTGGCGTATGTGAATTTGAGAAATTCAAGAAAATGAGTTGACAAATTGAAAAACATGAGAGTAAAATATATTGAATTATCTGAAGAGGAAAAAAATCAGGAACAAAAGTTGACAATTTGAAATACATGAGAATTGGAAAATGTCGGGAAGTTGAATAATCAATAACATGAAAATGCATATGGATAGGTATTGGGTACTAGCTTTTAGAGTAAATAAGTGCTAGTGAATTTATAGGGTTGCTGTTTCATTAATTTGCCATAAAAAGGTTGAGAGTTCTAAAGCATGAAGATTGAAATGTTGACGTATCTTTCAATCTACCTAGAGACAGTGTGCAAAATTTGATGAGGATCAGTTCTGTAGTTACTGAAATATCAGCTAATATACATTTTTTTGGGGGTAGGTATGTTTATTAAGAGAAGTCCACTTACATCCGTTCTTGAGTGAAATGAAGACATTCAAATAAATTGTGTTTTATTTGAGATGCCATGAATGAATGCTCAGAAGGTGGCTCTATTTTGATAAAAAGTATCCACGAAATGATAGTCAACAGATTATTTTAGTCCACAAAGCCATACAAAGGAGTCGGCGAAGTGGAAATTATGTTTTTCAAAATCTTTTCTGAAATATCATATCTATGAAAAACCATCTTCAAAGACCATTCTTCAAAAGGACCTAGCTCCTTTGGGTGCTGATTTTCGACCTACGTTTATATGTACTTAAATCCTTGAAATATCGCCAATAGTCTCAAGAGGACGTCATATTTTCTTCATCCTAATAACATTATTAGAATGCAAATTTCCACTTATATTGTCCTGAATTAGAAGACTTGAAGACATCCTGAGTACATTTCTATAATGGAACCTAGGGACATCCTCAAAATATCACCAAAAGCTTGAAGAAGACGTCCTATATTCTTCTTCCTAATAACACTATGAGGCTGCAAATTTGAAAAGTACTTTTCAACTTTTTAACTTTCCACTTTCAATTCACTATTTCGAACTATTTCTCTGAAATGTTTAACCTATTTAACTTTTCTATTCCTAAGTTAGGTATTCAATTTTGTTGTTGTTCAATCTTCCAAAATTCAATTTTGTCTCAAATTATCAACATCTCAATAAAAATATCAACTTTTCTGCCTTTCAACTTTCTAACTGTTCAGTTTTTTTGTTCAGCTTTCCAACATTTCATATTTTTCACTTTCAAACTATCTATTGATAATTTCAATTTTTCAACTTTTCACTATTTCGACCCTTCTCTGAGAAGTTCAACCCATTCAGCTTTTCTAATGAGTTAGGTATTCATATTTTTTGTTGTTCAGTCTTTCAATATTGAATTGTGTCTCAAATCCTCAATATTTCAAAGTTTTCAACTTTTCTACACTTCAACTTTTCAATTCTTGTTCAGCTTTCCAAATTTTCACCAGTTATACTTAATACCTATTGAATATTTCGTTACTTAAACTTTCCTGTTATAAAAAATTTTTCATACATCCCAAACTCATACTTTTCAACTTTTATATACTTCGACTTTTCAATTTTTAAACCTGTTTGATGTTCAGCTTTCCAATATTTCATAATTTCAAAATGTTATTATAACAATTTCCTGCTCCTTAACTTTTTAACATTATGTTCGTAGATTGAAGACTTTAAGCTATGATATGTTAATGTTTATACCCAGGCTAGAAAATAGTCTGTACCTGCCAAACCTGGCAACGCTGGAACGAAAACCGGTATGAAATTTGCAAGTCGCTGCAGATAAACAACAAACTAGTTTGGAACTCGAATGAATTATTCGCATCAAAGATACTAGAGAAATCTGTGGATTTTGTGTTTCACTAATTGATATGTTGACCAATCTTCCATTTACGGTGTATATCTAGGGAGTTTTTAATCTATGGTACTACCTAGTCATGTAATATTACTATATCCTGTCATCATTTCATTTCATTTCAAGAGTTTTGACTCCAAACATACTGATTCCCTGGTTCGAACCTTTCTCTGCACGATAATTCAGATTCAGATTCAATCAGATTCGGGATTCATTTGGAAACAAGGCCAGAAAACTCCCCACGAAATGGGTCTGCTAAACGATTTTAGTGCATCGCCCGTCTTAATCCGTCATTAGAAATGACATTCGGAAATTCGAAATGATTGCTTGTTTGGAATCAATTTGTTTTTGAATATGAAGGAGCACATTGTGCTTTGAACCACATATGAAACATCTTCTAGCCTAACATGTATTCACAAAATATCTTGTTTTCAAACAGTTCATACAAAATTCGAATCTCTCAAGCTCTGCAACGTTGAAAGATTAGAAAAATTAATAAAATTATAGATCATGTTGTAGCATCATTCATATTCTTGAAGTGAAGACTTTTGTATCATTGAATTGGCAACTCCGCTTTCCAGCCGTTTTACGTGCGAGAAACATTTTTTGAAAATAGAACAGACTCAGGAGTCGGTCGGTCCCGAGCTCATTTTGTGAAACCACATATTAACTGTGATTTATAGTTTTCGAGTAAAAGGGGCACTACGGCGGGGTTTTTCTATCAGTTATTCACAATAGTGAGGTGTTTTCCTTCTCATCCTTTTCCTTCCCCAAAATCATTTCCAACACCGTGGGGAGTTTGGACGAACTCCGGATTAATTGAAGGTGAGGTATTTTGTTCCTGAGTATTTCTTACGCCGGAGTATCATCGGGATATTACCATTTTGGTCCTATCGAGCTTGGATTGTGTTAAATTTCAGATAATGCATAGTTTGTTCGAATCGGTTTCACGGAATTTTGGAATTTTTGGTTACCTGCGGGATTGAGATTAGTGAACCTTCATTCAATAAGAGCCATTTCAGTTAGAAAATAGGAAAATATAGGTTCGATCAGTGTTTCTTCTTTTTTTTTCCATTTCGTTTCGAATAACTTTATCGCCCAGGCGCTGTATCGGTTGGATTTTTTGTTTGCCTTTTTCACAGTAACAGTTTTTGCTATTCTACGGAGGCGGTGTTGTCAAATGTACTAATAATGCTAATGTTCTAATAGTAGCTTTTGAAAACTTCATCATAAGTTGAACGTTGGAAATTGTTTTTTGGAGGTAAATATATAAATACATAAAATAGATATTATGAAAGGTTGTTTTGATGAGCATAAGGAATGGGAGGTACTGTAGCGGAAAGACAATTGGAAATGCTTATGGCTAAAGAAGAATCATTATTTTGAATTTTGCGAAACCTTTTGGATTTATCCAAGTTTATGAAAAATTAAACGAAAAAATCTAGGTTTTCTTTCTAATATGAGCGAACCGACGAAAGCGAATTATGCAATAATTCAAACAATTGATGGAATGTGCTGTTACATTCAGGTTGCGGCTGCAAAATTAAAGAGCAGCAGGCAAATGCGTCGCAAAGCAGTGCGGCGTCGTCAACTGCGAGGAACAATTCTAGTACTTCTCAGGGTAATTCGGGACTTCTGGGGAACACCGGTTTTGCGAGAAATTTTCCTTCACGTCCAAAGATTGAAATTCCGGAATTTTCCGGTGACATTCGGGAGTGGGAGGTATTCTACTCGATTTACAAAAGTTTAATTCACGACAATGAATTACTGACGAATGTTGATGAAGTCAATTATTTAGTAGGTCGTTTGAACGGCTCTGCATTGGGTGTTTGCACGGGATTGGCTCCCACGGGGGATAATCATGATATTATTTGGAAATCTCTTGTTGACAAATATCAAGATGAACGTACATTATCGACGAGTTACATGGATCAGATTTTGGGTTTCAAGCATATACAAGGAGAATCAGCAATAAATCTCGATTTTTTTTTGGAAAAATTCGATAGTGCGATAGAAGCCTTAAAAAATCTTGAGTTGAACAACGATTTGGCAGATTTCATTTTCATGCTCAGGCTCTTGCAAAATTGGATTCGGAAACGGTTAAATCTTTCGAAATGTCTGTTCGTGAGAAGGGTGTACCAACTTATGAAGATGTGATGAAGTTTGTCAAAGACTGAGCTAAAATGCTCAAGTTGAATCGAAACGCTGTAACAGGTAGGGGGAATTATGTTGATACGAGATCGCGTTCAACAAAATCTTTCTGTGTCACTCAAGAAAATAGATTGGATAATAACGAGAAGACAAACACTTGCATTTTTTGCCACGAGGGTTGGCATTTTTTGAGTCGATTTGAAAAATTCAAGCGAATGACTCCATCTAAACGTTATACATTGGTTCATGATAATAATTGGTGTTACAATTACTTGCCTCCAAATCACGGTGTGAGATCTTGCCCTTCTGATCGGTTTTGTTCAGAATGCACCAAGAAAAATCCTTTTTATACTCTATACATTTGAATTTCACAAGAGTCTGAGGTATAGTAATTCCCACTTTAACGCGGATGATACTCAACTATACATTGATTTCCCTGAGAACAACTGTGATATAGCATACGGTCTCTTTAACGAAGATCTTCAGTCACTATTGGAAACTTCCTATAAGTTCTGTCTATCACTGAATCCCTCCAAATCAAAAATAATGATATTTGGTAGAAAAGCCGCACGCTTGAGATGCTGTAATAATATAAATATATCACTCGCTAACGAACCTCTTACTTTAACAGACATTTGTAACGTTTTTCTATAAATAAACATATCTCCACAATGAAAGTACTAAATGCCACACTAGGTATCGTAGTATTTCGACCACACCGTATACTTCATGTGTCCATCTGCATCCTATTCCATTGATGGGATAGTATCCTAAAACAAACAAAATTATAATTTCACTTCTGATATTTATTTATGAACGCCAATGGAATCACATTCAAATTACTAAATTCAACTCACCTATATTACTCATACAATGCCATCGTCGCTTCATAAATGAATCATCAATAATAATCTCCAATGTGAAATACCCTGAAAATAACAGAAGCGTCAGGTAGTATGTCAAATATTCGACAACAGAATAAATAAGATCAAACAGGAATATTGTATGAAAGTGTTGTATACTCACCTCTGCTGTACATGATGTAATTTTCAATGGATATTGGTGTTTTGTAAATAATCATTTCATTTGGCTTTTCAATAATTGTAAATATAATCTACAATGTTTATATGTAGAATGGTTGAGGTTACATATCATAAACGTCAAATATATTTCTTATTCTTCTGTTATTATCCTTGAATACTAATTATTCATAGTCCATTTCGAATGCATCGTCAGCTGATTTACTTTGGTTCAATTATCAAGTCCAAGACAGGACGGGACATCTCCTGTCTTTTGCTGACACATTACTTTCTCCATCCACCATCTCTATAATGTGCATAGATAAACTACTCTCTATGTATATCCACGTTAGGTCAGTATTCCGTGTCCCATTTCTGCTCTGACAGAACAGAGTCGTCTTCCGTGGCTTTGACATGATCACCATTCTGTGAGACTTAACAGTTGAAAAAATGGCCATTATATTCGAAGTAGGCTGTTCATTTTTTCAGAGTTTTTTTTTAAAGAAGATAACGCGAAGTTCTCGAAAAGACACCATTTTTGTTCTCAACTCTTGACCATGGTAGTGCTCCACTCAGATTTCTTCCAATTCACTTGATATCTTATGTGAATTCTAATTTAAGCTAACTGATGGCATGTTCCTGCTAATGGAAGTTCCTTTATATCTAATTATACTGGAGTGTATCCCAAAATGGTATAGTTAATGGATAATAGTATGCAGGCCACATGGAAGCAAGACTGTCGACGAACAAGACAGTTAATTTTTACCTCTGTAAAAATACCCTCTATCATAAAGAGGTGAGTTATTTTTTTTCTACCAACTCATTCCCTTTTTATTCGTCACATGGTCCTGAGACTCCAATGAAATATTTTAGGGTCTTCTTCCTGGCTAATAATTTTCATATAAAATATTCCACATCGACAATGTCGCCACCGGACTCGGAATCCTCGACATCGCAGTCCCAGGTGGGCCCCCTTCAGTCATGAACTGACTAGCTTCCCAAGTTAGGCATGGACGATCGAGACTGGACTGACTACTTTGAATCATCTCAACACTAGGACCAACCATTCAACAGGCATTGGATAAAATCAGGTTTTTTCTATGTCATAGCGGAAGCTAATTTTTTTTATGCATACTCATATTTTTAATTCATTTGGAAATTGACAAGTAAATGGCCTCGAGCAGTATTCTCTTAAAACAATGTTAAGGCTCTATTTGATATTCACAACCATCGAATCATAACTCCCGATTTATAAGCGACCAGTAGAAATTCATGAATTTTCAGCTGCTCTATTCAATCGAAAATAATTCATAACTACTCCTTGGGAAGAATATTTCACAATCTTATACTTTTCAAACTGAGCTTATTAGGGTTTCGCCTTTGAATGGAACATAAGTTAAGGACACTGTTGAAAACATTTATCGTCCAAGTCATTTCCAAATTGTGTATATAGCATTGCATAATTCACATTCCACGAACCTTTCTTCACATATCAATTGTATAAAAAAAAAATATTTCAAGGATTTTCTTTCGGGAATTAAATTTTATATACTCAACGAAGGTTTCTCATTTCTGTAGAATATCTCTATCTCACAATTTAGGTTTCAAATTTTTCCAAAGCAATCAACTGCTTGAAAAAATCAGTGGCGCTCAACTACTCAATTTGAACATATATTCTTCAAAGACTCAGATTTTAGTCAAAACAGAACTATTAGTGAAAAAAACTCACGTCCATATGCCTCCGACGAAGAGCTGCCGTTTGCTGTGAAACCTATATATTGAGGAATATATACGTTACACTTTTGGCGCCCTCAACGTGTTAAGTTGCTAACTGTTTTTACATATCAAAAAATATTCAAATTTTACGAAAATATTCAAATTCATAAATTTCAAAATTATTTTTTTTCAGTGATATTCCAATAATATATTACAAAGAAATCTTCCTTGAGTATGAACACATAACAGTCAATAAAAAAATTCAAACTTTAGTGTATCATTATGAATGGTGGTTCAGAACAGACATAGTCCAAAGAGTCCATGTAATCTTTTGGGAAGCCCTATATCACAATATTATTTTCACATGTGTGAAATTTTTCAGTTGATACTTCGACTTGATGTTTACAGACATTGCTGATAGTTTTTTTCTTCAAGTAAGGATTTATTATTTCATATACAGCAGTCTCAAACATTTATAGTCAAAAAAATTTTCTGTTTGAGTTATTTTGGTTTTGCTTATTATGCTGGTATCAGTATTGATAATTTTTATTTTTATGAGACAGTGAGTAAGAGTGACTCACTTTGATATAGCATATTTTGGTCATTTGCAGATATACTGATTGATTTTATTTTGAACTCATATGGTAAATAACAAAAACATTTGATTTTACATTGACAAAATATTTTTATGATCACACTTGCGCCAGTTTGATCCTTATTCTGTTGGAGCATTTCCTGTTTACTTTCATTATTACTACAGGCTAGCACTGCCTGCTAGTTTTTTTTCAACAAACTGACAAAAGAATGTACAGTGTGAATATTTACCTTGTTGATGGTATAAAAATTTTCGCCTATTAAAAATACTTGGTAAAACATATATATCTACACTTATAACACATATATCTCCCTTGATTCAGCGTACAGATTGAGACAAGTACAATACATAGTGGTACATTTAAAATAAAATATTGGCTTTTATTCCTAATAATTTTTTTTAAAACAAAATGAATCACAATAAATTTCAAGTAAATCACTTATTAGATTATGAACTCGAATATGAACTTTCAATGAGAAAAGTTAAATCTACTCGACCAGTAGCAGATAAAAGAAAAATTTTGAAGAAACTTTTGGAAAAGGAACAAGCGATACCAGATAGTACTGTTGTGTTAACGGAATATAAATTTGATTATGATAAAGAACAGACTAAAATTGAAAACACTTTCACCCAGATAGCTACTAATATAATTGATTTTGCAGACATTGGAGATCCAAATGAAAATCTATTTCATCGAACAATGTCAAGAATCAACCATGTAACAAACAGAGTTTGTAGGATCGAATCATTTTTACAAATTGAGGGACTTATACCTCAGAACAAAATAAATGAATTAACAAAATTTTCAGCAGAAGGTTATGCAACCTGTTTGACATTAGAGGCTGACCTTACTGGTAATATACAAACTACAGATAACGTCCCCAATAATACTATCGCAGCACCTCCAGTAATAAATGTAACACCTCCTATTATCAATTGTCCAAGATCTTCAGTTCCAATTTCTAGTTGGGGTGTAAAGTTTAATGGTTATCCAAAAACAGTTTATGAATTTTTAGAAAGTATTTCAGAGCTATCGCAATCACGAAAAGTGTCCGATCAAAGTTTATTTGAGTCAGCAGTAGAACTTTCTGAAAATGACGCATTTGTCTGGTTTCGCAGTATCAAGAATTCAGTTCAAAATTGGTCTTCGCTTGTTTCTCTTCTCAAAAGAGATTTTTTGCATTCTACAGCCGATGAGGAAATATGGGAACAGGTTAAGAGGCGAAAACAAAAGCCCACTGAGTCAGTGGCCATCTTTATCGCACATTTGAACGCACTTTTTAATCGCCTTTCCCAAAGCCCTGCAGAGGTAACTAAGGTTAAATTTTTGAGACAAAACATCCTGCCTGAGTACATAAGTCAGCTAGCATTGGTTGACATAACTACGGTTTCTTCCCTATCTGAATATTTTCGAAAATTAGAAGAGGCTAGTTATATTAAAAAAAAAATAACCCTTCATGCCAAGTTTCTGAAATTTCTCCACAGATTTCAAATAGAAGAGATAGAAATGAAAATGATACTCAAAAGTTTCCTCAACATAACAATTACAAAATAACATTCAATAACAATCGACAACATAATAATTGGTCCAATATTAACTATTCTTCTACTTCCTCACAGTATAATAGGGATAGGCATAACTACACAAATTCATTTAACAGGGATAGACAAAATCCTCCAAATCATTTTCAGAGTTCTTCTCATAATCATAATAATATCAGACAAAATAGTTCAAACTCTTTTCAAAATAACAGAGATAGACATAATTCCCAGCACAACAACAATTTCGGAAGAAACTCTAATCACCCCCAACATACAAATAGAGATAGGAATGTGACATATTCAACAAATGAGGAACCTCGAGAAGACCATGAAAGAAGGCCTCCAGCTTCGAATGTAATTTGCTGGAATTGTGGACTAGCAAACCATATATTCCAAGATTGTAGAGCAAAGAGGAAAATATTTTTTTTGAGTGTGGACTGACAAACGTCAAAACTTCGGAGTGTCAAAAATGTTCCAGATCAAAAAACTAGTATCCACGAGCTTTTGCAGCGACCAACAGAATCTTGTTCAGAACCAGGTCACTTTAAAAAAAAATTGTAAAGTTTTTCAGAAGAGAAAACATTCAAAGAATGTTCAAAGTTCAAATTATCTTCGAAATGTAGATATTCTTCAGAATTCGAGTAACCACAATGGGCCAAGCTGTAGTAATTCATCTCCTAGTTTCCCAAATGAAAGTCATGCCATTTCCCCAGTTTTCATTGAAAAACCGTTAGACAATCGTCCATATATTAACGTTGAATTATTAGATCAAGAAATAACAGTATTACTCGATAGCGGAGCTGATGCGTCAATTGTTGGTGCTGAAGGTTTTAACATTGAGAGAATTTAAATTAAAAGTTAGTAAAATTACACATAAACATGTTAGGACTGCTGATGGCACTCAGAAAGAGGTTCAAGGTGTAGTAGATTTACCCATCGTAATAGACGATTCGATTCAAGTATTGAAGGCTCTGGTGGTCCCTTCCCTACCACATAGCTTCATTTTCGGAGTCGATTTTGCTAAACAGTTCAACATCACGGTGGACTTCGAAGACAAAACTTGGAATGTAGAATCCGCAGTTATGCCAACCTTGTTATCACTTGACGACCTAACAACCATGGAACGTGCACAAGCAGAAGCCGTCATAAAAAGTTTTGATGACATTGATAGTAAAAATAGGCTGGGACGTACTGACAAAATCTCTCTGAAAATTGATATCGGGGATTCCCCTCCATTTCGAAGACGGCCTTTTATACTTTCCTCCTATATGCAACAGATCTTAAACGCAGAACTTGATGAAATGATAAAACTCAACGTTGTTGAACCAGCTAATAGCCCATACTGTTCTCCAGTACTCTTAGTGAAAAAGAAGAATAATGAATATCGCTTTTGTTTCGATGGACGACCACTCAATGCTATTACAAAACACGATAGTTACCCTCTTCCTAATGTTGAAAGAATTTTGTGCTCACTTAGGGATGCAAAATTTATTTCATCTATTGATTTAAGAAAAGCTTTCTGGCAAGTCCCACTCGACCCGGAGTCTCGAGAAAAGACTGCTTTCACTGTGATAGGTAGGGGACAATTTCAGTTCGTAACAATGCCTTTTGGTCTAGTAAATGCTGCGCAAACGCAACAGCGCCTAGTAGATGCTATTTTCGGTCGAGTACGAGCCAAAAATTTTCTCATATATTGATAACATCATAGTAACAGGTTCCACTTTGGAAGAGCATATAGAACTTTTGAAAATCGTTAAAGAAAAATTAAAGGAAGCAAATTTAACTATCAATTTGAAAAAATGCGAATTCTTCAAAACTTCGTTGAAATTTTTAGGATATATTGTAGGATCAAATTCTTTGAGGACTGACCCTGATAAGGTAGCAAGCATGGTTAACTACCCTCGACCGAAAACTACAACAGAAATTAAAAGATTTGTCGGCTTATGTTCTTGGTACCGCCGATTCATACAAAACTTTTCTAGCATATTATCCCCTATCAATGATCTTTTGAAAGGAAGAAAGAAAAACCAACCCATCGTTTGGAACGAAAGAGCTTTTGTTAAAATAAAACAACTTTTAGTATCTTCGCCACTTTTAGCGCAACCAGATTTCTCCCAAATATTCACTATCCAGAGCGATGCTTCATCCGTAGGTCTAGGTGGTATTTTAACACAATTGATAGATAATGAAGAACGACTAATCGCTTTTGCCAGTCGTTCATTGTCCAGATCAGAGCGTAATTACTCTACAGTTGAAAAGGAGTTGTTAGCATTACTATTCTGCATCGAAAAGTTCAGACCATACATAGAAGGAGTAAGATTCACAGCTATAGTAGACCACTACTCATTACTCTGGCTAAACAACATTCAAAACCCCTCAGGTAAACTACAGAGATGGGCAGTGAAATTACGTCAACATTCCTTTGACTCGATACATAAAAAAGGTAGTACCAATATTTTACCAGACGCTTTGTCCAGGATTGTGCCAGATAATGAAGATAATAATGAAGAAACTGACCATCTTGAAATTGCGCATTTAGATTTAGACGTTGATAGAATTGATCGATGGTACGATAATTTAAGGGAAAAAATTATCAATAACCCAGGTGATTTTCCTCAGTGGAAAGTCGAAGAAGACTTCATTTTCAAATTTGCACCCAGTAATTTACCTCTTGAATCGAACATCCCAGACTGGAAGTACCTAGTTAACAAAACCTCAAAGGAATGAAGTTATCAAATCGTGTCATGATCCGCCAACGTGCGCTCATAGGGGTTTTTACAAGACATTGCATAGAATTCAAGAACATTTTTATTGGCCAAAAATGCGGCATGATGTCTTGAAATACGTCAACTCATGTCAAATGTGTGGTGCTCAAAAAATGCCAAACACAGGTCGTATGGGTTGTATGGGACGAGAAAAAGTCAAATGGCCATTTCAAATCATAGGATTAGATTTAATAGGTCCTCTACCGCCTTCAAAAAAACAAAATAAGTGGATATTAGTCATTTCAGACTGGTTTTCAAAGTATAACCTTATATTTCCATTGAAAAGTTCAAAGGCACATTTTATAGAAAGAATATTGGAAAATGAAATATTCTTAACTTTTGGCGTACCACAATTTATCATTTGTGACAATGGAGTACAATTCACTAGCAGAAATTTCAAAAAACTATGTGACAAATATGAAGTACAAAAAATTTGGTACAATGCTATATACTCTCCTCAGTGTAATTTTGTAGAGCGAAACAATCGTACGATAGAAACCGCTATTCGTAGCTATATTCGTAGACGAACACCGTGACTGGGATTTGGAAATACACAAAATTCGTCAAGCTATATACAGCAAAACACGAAATCACTGGTTTTTCGCCCGCTTTTCTTGTCTTTGGAAGACATATTCCGATTTCTGGTAGATTTTATAATGATAATGATGTATCAAACGATGTAGAAATCGTTCCAGGAGACCGCAATGCGTACGCTGCAAATCTCCAAGGTTTAACCAAAATTTTTGATGACGTTCGTGGAAAGCTTCACAAAGCCTACCAAAAGAATACTAAAACATACAACTTGCGCAACAGAGATCTAGAATTTTTCGTAGGAGATACTGTCTGGCGGCGAAACAGGGCTAAGTCCAATAAGGGCGATTTGTTTGCTGCTAAGCTGGCTCCCAGATTTATCTCTTCGACGGTACGAAAAAAATGCTCTCCTTTAGAATACGAACTAGATGATCTTGATTCAGGTGCAAAAGTCGGGAAGCGGCATATTGAAGATTTAAAAGCGTATCACGGTCCCAACCCACCAAGTGATCATGATGAAATTGTTTCGGATTCGTCAGATTGAAATATAACTTGTATATATATATAAATATGTTAATTTTTGGAATCGATCCATTACAGGAACTTACGAATTGAATACGAGATAATCGAGTTCATGCCTCCCTGATAGTGTACATCCACCCCAAAAATCAACTTTAAATTCCCCAGCCAATGGCCATGGCAATCAAAATTTTGTAGATATAAAAATATGAAATTCGCGATTTAATAATTCGATTTGAAACATGTTTTTCCTGTGTATAAATTCATTCATTCATTGAACAAATTAAAACTTTTCAGCTTCCTGATATGAAGAAAATCATTTAAAGGACACGATGATTTTACCAATTGTCCTAAGGCAAGATATTTTTTCCCTGATTCAAATATGCTTCAAATTTTGATTCCTTCAAAGTTGTGGAAGACATTACCAATTTTGAGACTTATTTTATTACCGATTATGACTTTTCCCGATTTGTGTCCTAACCGAACTTGTGCCCATTTTTGGCGTTTGATAAGCGTAGTTATCAGACCACAACTTTGAAAAAGTTGGAACAATTGTACATATTCCCATTCACAAACTCGTGATGTCCTAAAATTACGATCCCCAAATAATACATTTAGTTTTTTAAAAACAATTAGGTTGTAGTCAAAAATAGTCTACTACATAGCCTATTTTTTTTCCGGAGGGGGGTAGTGTAACGTTTTCAATTGCCTAAATATTCAAAATTTACCAAACGTTACTTTTTTCTATAAATAAACATATCTCCACAATGAAAGTACTGAATGCCACACTAGGTATCGTAGTATTTCGACCACACCGTATACTTCATGTGTCCATCTGCATACTATTCTATTGATGGGATAGTATCCTAAAGCAAACAAAATTATAATTTCACTTCTGATATTTATTTATGAACGCCAATGGAATCACATTCAAATTACTAAATTCAACTCACCTATATTACTCATACAATGCCATCGTCGCTTCATAAATGAATCATCAATAATAATCTCCAATGTGAAATACCCTGAAAATAACAGAAGCGTCAGGTAGTATGCCAAATATTCGACAACAGAATAAAGATCAAACAGGAATATTGTATGAAAGTGTTGTATACTCACCTCTGCTGTACATGATGTAATTTTCAATGGATATTGGTGTTTGCTAAATAATCATTTCATTTGGCTTTTCAATAATTGTAAATATAATCTACAATGTTTATATGTAGAATGGTTGAGGTTACATATCATAAACGTCAAATATATTTCTTATTCTTCTGTTATTATCCTTGAATACTAATTATTCATAGTCCATTTCGAATGCATCGTCAGCTGATTTACTTTGGTTCAATTATCAAGTCCAAGACAGACAGGACGGGACATCTCCTGTCTTTTGCTGACACATTACTTTCTCCATCCACCATCTCTATAATGTGCATAGATAAACTACTCTCTACGTTAGGTCAGTATTCCGTGTCCCATTTCTGCTCTGACAGAACAGAGTCGTCTTCCGTGGCTTTGACATAATCACCATTCTGTGAGACTTAACAGTTGAAAATATGGCCATAATATTCGAAGTAGGCTGTTCATTTTTTCAGAGTTTTTTTTTAAAGAAGATAACGCGAAGTTCTCGAAAAGACACCATTTTTGTTCTCAACTCGTGACCATGGTAGTGCTTCTCTCAGATTTCTTCCAATTCACTTGATACCTTATGTGATATCAAATTTAAGCTAACTGGTGGCATGTTCCTGCTAATGGAAGTTCCTTTATATCTAATTATACTGGAGTGTATCCCAAAATGGTATAGTTAATGCCGGCCACATGGAAGCAAGACTGTCGACGAACAAGACAGTTAATTTTTACCTCTGTAAAAATACCCTCTATCATAAAGAGGTGAGTTATTTTTTTTTCTACCAACTCATTCCCTTTATATTCGTCACATGGTCCTGAGACTCCAATGAAATATTTTAGGGTCTTTTTCCTGGCTAATAATTTTCATATAAAATATTCCACATCGACAATGTCGCCACCGGACTCGGAATCCTCGACATCGCAGTCCCAGGTGGGCCCCCTTCAGTCATGAACTGACTAGCTTCCCAAGTTAGGCATGGACGATCGAGACTGGACTGAATACTTTGAATCATCTCAACACTAGGACCAACCATTCAACAGGTTTTTTCTATGTCATAGCGAAAGCCAATTTTTTTTATGCATACTCATATATTTTTAATTCATTTGGAAATTGACAAGTAAATAGCCCCGAGCAGTATTCTCTTGAAACAATGTTAAGGCTCTATTTGATATTCACAACCATCGAATCATAACTCCCGATTTATAAGCGACCAGTAGAAATTCATGAATTTTCAGCTGCTCTATTCAATCGAAAATAATTCATAACTACTCCTTGGGAAAAATATTTCACAATCTTATACCTTTCTAACTGAGCTTATTAGGATTTCGCCTTTGAATGGAACATAAGTTAAGGACACTATTGAAAACATTTATCGTCCAAGTCATTTCCAAATTGTGTATATAGCATTGCATAATTTACATTCCACAAACCTTTCTTCACATATCAATTGCATAAAAAAATATATTTCAAGGATTTTCTTTCGGGCATTGAATTGTATATACTCAACGAAGGTTTCTCATTTCTGTAGAATATCTCTATCTCACAATTTAGGTTTCTTATTTTTCCAAAGCAATCAACTGCTTGAAAGAATCAGTGGCGCTCAACTAATCAATTTGAACATATATTCTTCAAAGACTCAGATTTTGGTCAAAACAGCATTTTTAGTAAAAAAAAAAAACTCACGCCCATATGCCTCCGACGAAGAGCTGCCGTTTGCTGTGAAACCTAAATATTGAGGACAATATATACGTTACACGTTGCCAAAAACTTAAGAGTCATAATGGATAATACTCTGAGATACAACAAACATGTATCACTTATTTTGCGGAGGGCATACTGTAATCTCAAATTGATTTATTCCCAGAGGCATCTACTCAGTCAAAAGAGAAATCATTTCGTCAGAAACTTTGATTCTGTCTCACACCAATTATGCCGACGCTGTCTAAGGACCTTCAATCACATCTGATGACTGCAGACGATTACAAGTTCTACAGAATTCCTGCATACGCCTTATACATGGTCTTAGACGACGTGATCATATAGCGGAATACATAAAAAATATAGGCTGGCTAACTATGCACCAACGGAGAATCTTACACTCATGCACTCTTTTTCACAATATTATTTATACCAAACAGCCACCGTATTTTCATGACAAAATTACTTATCGCACTGACGTGCACAACTTGAACTTACGTCACAGAGCCAAGCTTCAATTACCTCAGCACAGATGATCGCTCGCCTGTACAATAGGATTCCCGACTCGATTAAACGCGAAAAACTGAAAGTATTCAAGGAACTATTAAGAAAAATCATTTTCTCAAATGGCATCCATTTATTTACAATCATTGAATATAATTAGTGTTTAATTATTTTTATAGGTAGGCTTTGAGAATATGTGAATTATCTCATCGGATTATACCTTCTTTTTGCAGGTTGAGTGGAAGAGAGTGCACACCTGTTAACTTTGTTAACAGGCAAAGCGCTAACTCTGCCTTTTGACAGTGCTCATTCTACATTGAACATTGTGTACTGAGATAATAAGACTGTCAATAGAATCCTCTATTATTATTATTATTATTATTATTATCATTATTTATTGCATTTAGGGAGACCCTTGACCGGAGTACAACAGAACCAAGGGGTTCACAGGGTTATACCAAATGAGTTCAATTCTAATAGTGACGTTTCGAATACGGATACATCAGACAATACAAATAATTTTTGTGCAACGGCCATCAAAAATCGTACTAGTACCATATTATCATCAACGGTGGTACTAAACGTTCTGAACGGTTCAGTTCAAACGGCTAAATTTTCACTGGATAGTGGCAGCCAGGTTCATCTCATCACTCACAAATAATGTTCAAAACAATAAGGGGTTGAAAATATCTCGGTGTTCTGTTACGGTACAAGGAATTGGTTCTATTTCAAATTCGGTAAGAGGTACCACGGACCTCATTGTAGCGTCTCGGTATGGTTCATCGGAAGAATATTTCTTGCAGGCGTTCTTAGTTGATAAAATTTCGGATAAATTCCCTAGAGTGAAAATTGATCGAAGTTTTTTGGGTAACCTAGGAGATATTCAATTAGCTGATAACAAATTTGATGAACCAACGGAAATTGACGGTATCATAGGTGCTGAGCTATTTGCGAATGTGATGGGGAACAATAGTTATGCTTCTTCAACGGGATCATCAGTGGCAGTTCAGACGATTTTTGGGTATGTTATAATGGGAAAAGTTCCGATATTCAACTCCATTTTAGACTCCAATGTGTTTCTCTAAATGAGCTGATGACAAAATCTTGGGAAATTGAGCAAGTTCCAAAAAATACTTCACCGGATGAGGAGAAATAGAATGTAAGAAAATGTACACGAGTACTCGAGTACACGAGTATAATAGAGATTCAGAAGGGAGATTTACGGTAGCTCTCCCTTTTAAGAATTCTCGAAATACTTTGGGTGATTCTAAAACTGGCGCTTTCACACGATTATTTTCCTTACAAAGGAGATTACGAAAATTTCCGGAATTGGGTTCAGGTTACAATGATATAGAAGAATCCATGAAACGAGGTCATATGCATTGGGTAAGGGAAGAATATTTGAAAGAAACGGATATTGCTTACTACATACAGAGGAAGCTCATCGGCTTCAGTTAGAATCGGTAGCAATGTTTGCAGAAGGAAAGTTTGATTTGACCAAGTGGTCTTCGAGTTCATTGGAGTTGTTGATAAAGATCCCAGCTGAAAAGAGGCTGTCACAACCTGTGTGTTTCAAGACAGGAACAAAAATGTTAGGAATGGTCTGGAATCCTGAAAAGGATGGTTTTAGGTTTCGGTTTCCAGTTCCGGAGTCTAGCTGTACTAAACGCGTGATTTTGTCCACGGTGGGACGATGTTATGATCCTGTAGGATTGGTGGCACCGTTTATTTTGCCTCTGAAACTTTTATTAAAGGAGCTATGGAAACTCAAAATAGGCTGGGATGATATGGTCCCCGCTGAAATATCCCAGAAGTGGTTGAAACTGAAAGATGAATGGTCGGCACTTGAGTAAATTCAGTTTCCTCGTTATATGGGAACCGTGAGAACATCTCCAGTAATGATAGAGGCTTTTGCGGATGCCAGTATGGATGGATATGGAGTTGTGGTATATGTACGATACGTATGGGGACGGATCAAGAATTTCCCCATGGTAAATCCTGCCTGTCGTAAGAGGCGACTAAATGGATACCTATAGGTGGAAGATGATGGTTCCCATCATCGCCCGGTGCGACACCACCACATCGACAGAGGTGCTGTGAAATGGGTAACTCCCATGTTTCAGTATTTGGTCGATGCTTCCGGTCATATCCCCATACCCTATCTCCTTCTTCCCAACCCAAACCGCCCATTTCAGCTGAAGAAAAATCTATATGATGAATTCTCCTAGGGTGAAACACTCCGGAAGTAAAATACCTCTCCATTCGGATTTCCGGGCGAGAGGTGCTCGAGGGGGTTTACCATCGAAACATCTGAATTTAAAAATAGACCTTTGTAACATCCGAGGTCTGAACGAAAATATAAACCATCTACAGGCTGAGAAACCAGATATACTGGCTTTAACTGAGACGCAGGTCAACTCATCCACTAATACGACCTATATGCTCTGCCCTGGATATGAGCTGCATACCCGTTTCAGATTCAGAGGAGGTTTATGTCTCTTTTCCAGAAATGATCTCTCATGCCATCGTGAGGAGGAACTGGAACCGAAAGAATTCGATGTAATGTGGCTCAAGATCGATAACCACAAACATACAAAGTTCATCTGCTGCCTTTATCTATCACCAAACGAACCAACTCCTGGTGACCTCTTCGAATTCCTTTCTCTGAAACTTGATTTCATCCAACAGAATCACCCAGCAGCTGAAATCATCATCATGGGGGATTTCAATGTCCACAACTCCACCTGGCTCAAATTCTCGAACAAAACAGACGACGCAGGACGGGTCTTGAGCAACTGATAAACGAACCCACTCGGATCCCTGATACCAGCAATCATTATGCCAATACGCTCGACCTGTTCCTCACTAACAATCCGGAACCGTATGAAGTGAAAGTGCGTGCACCACTAGGAAACTCAGACCACACACTCATTTCCACGATATGTCCTTACATCACTCCGCGAACCAGTCCAACACCCCCACGCACTGTTTGGCATTACAATTCAGCCAACTGGGATGGCCTTCGCATGTTTTTTTCTGAGTTTCCTTGGAGGACAATGTGTTTTGAATCGGGAGATCCTACGCAATGTGCTGAAGAGATCTCGGAAATCATCATGCTGGGAATGGAAACTTACATACCACATAGCACCAAATCACGAACCACTGGTGAACCATGGATCAATAGAACCTGTTATATTGTTGTCGCACTGAAGCAAGCAGCATACCGTCGTTGGCGCAGAAACCCAAGCCCTCAAACTAGAGCTGAATATGTTGAAGCTAGGAATACATGCAATCGAACGATAGATGAGTCTAAAGAGGCATACAACACGAAAATAAGATCAAAGCTCATAGAGTGTCCAAATGGTTCCCGTTCATTTTGGACGTTTGCCAAGGCAATCGGGAGAAATTTCACTTCTAGCTCATTTCCTCCCCTCACAAAGGATGATAATACATTGGCTATAACACCTCATGAAAAAGCCAACACCTTCGCCAAAATGTTTGCAGACAATTCTACCTTGGATCCACGAGGCCAGGAACTTCCCAAAATCGGTACCATCGATAACCGTATGCCAGAAATTGTCTTCCGGCAACGCACCATCAGACACATTCTGCTTAGCCTCAACGTCAAGAAGGCTATGGGGCCTGACGGAATACCGCCTATTGTTCTCAAGAAATGTGCCCCAGAACTAACACCAGTTCTTTGCAGGTTGTTCACCCTTTCGTACAAACTCGGCGTATTTCCTTCTAACTGGAAGAAAGCTAGGGTCCAACCGATTCCAAAGAAGGGCAAGAAAACCCTCCCTAACAACTATAGACCGATTGCACTACTGTCTGTGATCTCTAAAGTAATGGAAGAAGCAATCAACATCGAGCTCATCCGATATCTAGAGAGCTCAAGAATCGTGAACGACCGGCAATATGGCTTTCGTCACCAGAGGTCAACTGGAGATCTGCTTGCCTATGTGACACATAAGTGGCAGGTGTCAATAGAGGAACATGGGGAGTCTCTGGCTGTAGCATTGGATATCTCCAAAGCATTTGACCAAGTTTGGCACGAAGGCCTCCTAGCGAAACTTCCGTCATATGGTTTGCCGCCCCAACTGTGTCTTTTACTATCGAGTTTTCTTGCAGATAGATCACTCTACGTGGTGGTAGACTGGGTCTCGTCTGATACAATGACGATCAATGCTGGTGTTCCACAAGGCTCTGTCTTGGCACCAACTTTGTTATTGCTCCACATCAATGATTTGTTGAATGTGACCTCCAGCCCAGTTCATAGCTTTGCGGATGATAGTACACTTCATTCCGCCTTTTCCTCTAGAGCCCCTATATCATCCAATGAGGCCAGAGGTGCAAGACGAAGACAGGTTGATGCTTTAAATGAGGATCTGACAAGAATTCTGAAATGGGGATTTGAGAATCTAGTACAGTTCAATGCAACTAAAACTCAAGCTTGTATATTCACCAAGAAGGCTGATCACACAATGCCCAATTTGATGATGTCGGGTACCACTGTTCCTATGAGGTCGTCAATATCTATGCTGGGTGTCACCACCAACAGTGCTCTCTCATGGGACGATCATGTGAGGTCCATTGCGAAAACTGCTTCACAAAAACTCGGTTTTCTTTTCCGTGCGAAGAGATACTTCACATCCCAGCAACTGCTTATGATCTACAAAGCACAAATTCGACCTGTCCTGGAGTACTGTTCACATGTTTGGAGCTCAGCCCCCAAACATACGCTGAAGCTCTTAGATTCAATCCAGAAGAGAGCTATTCGCCTAGTCGATGACACAACACTCACCAGATCATTGACCTTTCTAGATCATCGTAGAAAGGTTGGCGATCTTTGCCTTTTTTATAGGTACTTTCAAGGTCGGTGCTCAACGGAAATATCATCTATTATGCCACCACGCGCGATTCCTAGTAGACAAACCAGACGAGCTCAAGCTGGTCACCCCTACACTGTCAGGCTCGAGACCTGTCGAACATCGCTATACCAAGCATCATTCATCAATAGAACGGCAAAGTTGTGGAATTCTTTGCCTAGTGAAGTCTTTCCTGATGCTTACAACCTCCAAACATTCAAGAAAAATTCCAACACCTTCCTTCTTTCCCAAAATTCCACCGCTGGCTAACACGATGTTCCTCGAACATCATAGGTTTCCCTTTCGTGTTGTCCAAAGATAAAAAAAAAAATGTACAAACAGTGAAAGAAAATGGAGAAATTACTGTCAACTTGTAATGTGCGAAATCAAAGGTTTCTCCCTTCAAGATGGTTACAATTCCTAGACTGGAGTTAGTTGCAGCTCTTCTTTTATCTCAGTTGGTGAAGCATGTTCCGGACATTTTCAATAATAAGATTTGTATTTCAAAATTATTTGCATTCTCGGACTCGACGACAGTTATTCAGTGGTTGAGTTCTGCTTTTTTGAAAGATATATTTGTTGCCAACAGGGTGTCACAGATGAAAGAAAATATACCAGAGGCTGAATGGTATCATATCGCTGGGACAACGAATCCTGCGGCGCAACGCCTTTCCAATTGATGGAAAATTACTTATGGGCTTCCGGTCCAACTTGGATGAAATTACCAGTTGCAAATTGGCCTATTAGTGAGGAAAGGGGGTTGAAGAATTCGGGGGAAGTAGTCGACTCCATAAAATGTCTCGTTTCAATGGAGGATATGGAAACGAATCCATTGTATGATATGGTGATGAGGTCATCATCATATATTACAATTTTGCGGATAACAGTGAGGGTTCTTTATTTTGTGAAACTCCTTCCGGTGGAAAAGTTCATCATATCAAGTGATATGAATAGGGCGGAACTGGTCTTGGTGAGGATAGTGCGAGACAAATATATCGGATCGGATAGAATGAACAACGGAATTCTCATGGTGGGGTAGGTTAGAGAGGGCTCCCATATCTTTTGCGGCTCGGCATCCCGTCATACTGACTGGTAAGAATCCTTTTACGGAAAAAAATAATAGACTTTTATCATAAAATACATCTTCATACTGGTGCATATTTGATGGAAGCTATCTTGAGGCAAAAATTTTGGATATTCGGAGGTAGAAACGTAATTCGACAACGAGTTCATGCATGTAATAGGTGTTTCAGATTTAAAACCAAGATGATCAATCCTCTGATGGCGGATTTGCAGACATCAAGATTACATCAGGCTAAAGTTTTCTCTCATACGGGGATGGACTATTTCGGCCCATTCAGCATAACACTTGGTAGACCTAGAGGGGCGCGAGTATATCAAGGCTATGTCTGTTTGTTCGTATGTATGAGTGTTAAGGCAATTTATTTGGAACTTGTTAGCTCACTGTCAACACATAGTTTTTTGCAGGTTTTAAAGCGATTTTTATCTCGCAGAGGCCGTTGCAGTGTTATTTATTCCCATCAGGGTACAAATTTCGTAGGCGCGAAAACTGTTCTTCGCGAAATTAATGAGTTCGTCAATTCTGAGCGGTACAAAGAAGCGTTTCAAACAGAATTGGCTATGAATGGTATTGAGTGGAAGCTCGATACTCCGGCGGCTCCACACATGGGTGGATTGTGGGAAAGCCAGGTTAAATGTGCGAAAACTCACATATTGAGAGTGATAGGCACTCAACTTTTAACTTTTGAGGAATTCAACACTTTGTTGATACAAGTCGAAGCATTATTAAATTCTCGTCGTTTATCAGCTGATCCGTCCGCATCTGAGGCATTGACTCCTTCACATTTTTTGACATTGACATTTTTTGAGCTTACCTGCAGATAATTTGATGGATATCAATATAAATAGAATTGACCGGTTCCAGTTGATAGATAGGATGGTTCAGGATTATTGAAAGCGTTGGAATTCAGAGTACCTCACCACTTGAAATTCAATACAAAAAGTCCTATATAATAATAATTCGCCACCGCTTCATTGGCCTTTAGCCATTATCACCGCGGTTCATCCAGGAAAGGGTGGCATTATTCGCAATGTCACAGTAAGGACAAATGAAGGCACTCATTCAGTAAATGGGTGTATTTTTTTTATTTTCCCATTTCGCATATTGTTACATTTTTTTTTTCAATGAATTGGGATATTTATATTTTGATCTTGTGTTTTGTTGAACCAATACAATATCTCCCGTCTAGTTGTTCATGGTGTGTACAAGTTAGCTGAAAAACAATTTTTCAGGGTAGGGGGTATGTTGTAGCATTATTCATATTCTTGAAATGAAGACTTTTGTATCATTGATTTGGCAACTCCGCTTCTCAGCCGTTTTACCCGCGAGAAACATTTTTCGAAAATAGAACAGAATCGGGAGTCGGTCGGTCCCGAGCTCATTTCGTAAAACCACATATTAACTGTGATTTATAGTTTTCGAGTAAAAGGGGCATTACGGCGGGGTTTTCCTATCAGTTATTCACGATTGTGAGGTGTTTTCCATCTCATCTTTTTCCTTCCCCAAAATCATTTATAACACCGTGGGAAGTTTGAACGAACTCCAGATTAATTGAAGATAAGGTTTTTTGTTTCTGAGTATTTCTTACGCCGGAGTATAATCGGGATGATACCAGATCAAGTATGGTACTCTGCAGACTGGACACCCACGAACAACTGCTAAATGACACTGAGTTTGGGAAACTATACAGGGTAACTCACGATCGATGGTACGTTAGACGTTTATGGAAAACGCAACGCAGGATTTTTATGAAATTTTATCACCTGTCCGATCGATCTAAATATTTTCGATATTGCGACGTTGCTGTTTCTATCAAAAAGTCCTAGCAACTTCATTTTTTCAAATGGAACACCCCGTATATTAACAAATTTTCAGAATTGCTTTTTTATTAGAATACTCTTTTGTCAATAAATCCGTCTACCTATCTCTATCGATTTTCAAGATGAAAAATAATTTGTGTTAAATATGATCCGAAACATATCCCTAATTGAACTTATGTAAATCAGGGCTCTCGAATCATAAAGAGTTGATATTCTAGTGGTGGTTTGGACAGGCTTGATGAATTCAATTTACACCGAGAAGTCGCCTCCATATCATACAGAGCGTGCTGAAATTATTATTATATCCGTTGTTCATACAGCAAGTGGTCAAAACTTCATTTTTTCAAATGATACCCACCACTGTTTCTTACTCAATAAATTGAAAGACGAATAAAAATGCTACAAGGTGACATAGCATGTCCCTATACCTAAATCATCAAGTTTTCTTAATAAAGCCGCTTTTTGTGAAAAATATAATTTTATGAAAAAGTTAATTTTAGATGGCCATGGAAATATACAACCCATGACAGTTCGGTGACATTAATGAGTAATTCAGTAATTGTTATTGAGAGTGTTTCAGAAAATCTCCCAGAATGAACACGAATATCGATTATTCAAACGAATTTTTCGACAGTTCAATCGTGTTGTCACAGCGATTGATAATGATTGATGACGCAATCTTCTACAGGTAGAATGCATCATATAATGGGGAGTGCTTCAACAGTTCTTCTACTAGTGATTTTCCGCTATAATGAATAGAATGCTGTTATCAAGTTGGCTGTTCCATAGAGTTTTGGCGGAATGAATTAGATGGCATTTCGGCACAGTAGCTTAATCATTGATCCCTACATCGTCAGTGAAACATAGTTAGCCACGCTCAAGGAGCAATCGGGGATGACAGAACCATGCCTCATTTCTGTTTTCCACCTATTGAATATAAATTTTGATGGATATATATTTTTGTACTAACTTTTCGAATATCCCCTGTGCAGCCTACCACCAGGGGTTATTTGAAAAGTTGCCAAAAAATTGTAGATCTATGAAAACAAAATAAGAAAAATTATTATTCGACAACATAACAACAAATGTCATTTGGCGAAATAATTTTGAATTTATGATAAGAAATTCTCATGATTCGGAAAAAAATGAAACTTTTCCATTCACTATTTTTTATTACTTTTGGAACAACCCCTAGGGTCGAGTGAAAAAATTAACGGGAAAAACCCTGTACATTGATGAGATCTGAAAGTGGTAGCTTCAACATCGTTTCTTTCAAACTATGAGATGATCCCAATTAGAAATATTAGAAAATGAAGAATATTTTCTATTTGAGTATATTTGATGGGACATGGTCGATGAGACGTTTTATTGAAAATAAACGAAATAAAATGATAATCTACAGCAACCGATGATATCTTCCGACTAACTACCATATTCAGCAACAGTTCATGGATTCTCAGAAACGGAACTAGCTGTAAACTCAAATTACTCAAATTACTTAAATTCTACTCACTACTGGCCATTTTTATTTCAAATATCTTGATTTTGAGAGCTGTCCAGTAGTGTTACTGACTATACAATAACAATTTCAAAAGTATCATATAATCTTAGTCAATAAAATTTCGTAGCATGTATAACGATCACTACTAACAAAGAAGTTTCGAATGTTTCAGAAATATGTTAGAATTCCTTGGAAACCAGAAGAAAAAACATTCAATTGTTCCACGAGAGCTATATCTATAGAACAATCATGATATTACGCTTATGAAGGCCGTAATTGGATTAATTCTCCATGAAACCTGATTATATCAATAACCACATTGAATGAATATCAATCAAAATCTGCTATAGAAACAAAATTTGGAACGTTGAATTCACGTATCAGGTTATAAACTTCAAATACACCACCTGTGACAAACTTCTGCGTTTTTTAACCTGTGTTGAAAATTCTGTTTTTTGCAAAAAGAAAGTAGACGAGGAATGGCAGCTCTTTATGGGTTCTATATAAAATGATTTTGTTGAGTGCCAGGGGACGCCCTCTAGTTTGATTTATGAAAACTAATAAAATTAACTTCGATATCACTAGTTTTCTGAAAAGGAGGAAATCAACTGAAAACTCAAACAATATTCGATGTAATATTTCTGCACTGAAGAATATACAAATGATATACAGTACGTTTTCGTATGGTGATATTCATTATAGGTATTTCATGACGATAGCGGGGTGATATTCATCTGAACATACTAGGCACACTTTATATTGAGATTATAGAAACATGCATGTATCAATATGTGCCAATTTCGAGTATTTTAATGATCCACTATATTCAAATCAATGATGAAATGATAATGATTTCACCAGAGGGAGCGGATACACAAAAAATGTTCGACTGGGATCTTACTCAAAAACACTCAATTGGCATCTCACTCATATACTCGATACCAGAGGGGTGATCACAAAAAATGTTCAATTGGTACCTTCAAATCAACACTACAGAAGCTCACTAAACCAGCGGGCAGGACAACAGGTTAGCCTGCTGTGTTAGGGACGAAGACTCTTGCAGACATCGAAGGCAAGCAGGAGAGCTTGCAGAGGGCAGCAAACAACTACACAATGCAAGAAACAATTCACCTTAAACAAGCACACGACGCTGAAAGGGAACAAGACCTGCCGACTGCAACAGTTGACTTCCAGGAGACAAACGGAAAATCGAACATATTCTTGATATTGAACTTGACAAAATGGGTGCTCTTATCAGTGACTGCTAGAACTTCTGAAGACGATTTCTGAGGCTGTGATATAGATGAAAACCACAAATTGGACGCAAAGATTCCTTCCACAGGGTCATCAGAGGAATCACATCACCAAAAAGAAATGAAAATAGAAATGCTATCGAGTCATGATGAAAAAAACAAGGTAGCTTCGTGGCGACGACATTGTTGAATTTGGAAGGGATATCTTTGCTTCCTCTGTAGAAACTCCCGTCAGAACCCTATTTTGGAAAAATAGTAAGGCCTAGTGATAATCCAGAATGAATGCCAGAGTGAAAACGTCACCTGCGTGCTCTACTCTGATTGGTTCGAAACGAAGATGCCACGGCAGAAGTGACGAGCAGATCCGAATTTTTCCGATCTTTACAGCTGATTGGAAATCTACGAAATCGAATCGAAAACCAAGAAAGTAACTCCAAACGGATGGCATGGTGATGACCAGTGTCTCGTGCTCACAGTGTTGTCAGTCAATGAGTAGATGTATAAAGCCGAGGCGGCTTGACGTTTCCCTGTCAGAAACAATACAATAAATCGATCTGAAGAACAGGAAATACAATCAACGACAGAAAACAGATCATCACATATACCAATCCACGATCATATGAAGCTACATAATCAACATGTTTGCCGAACAATCGCAATCATACACCTCCGACGTCCCCTCGTATAATGATGACCCCGTACCTATGCGGTTTTCGAGTTTTCGGTCATAAACGTGATTCTGAGGTCTGGTGTAGTATTTTCTAAACGGTGCCTACACAATAGTGTTGCCACATTTGAAATCCGACATAACTATCCTGGCCACCAACAGTAACTTTATTTTTTCAAATACGAACAAGGAATTTCCATCTGATATCACAATACCATTCGATTCTCTAAGATTGATGACGCATAATAACTATCGGAAAAAAAAACTAGATGTGAGAAGAATAGCCTCCTATTTGTTCATTTCATCATTTGATTATTGTATTATTTGTGTATTGCATTATTTGTTTATTTTATTGTTTGTTTTTGATGGCATAGTCAGATGATTAATATGTTTTTGTTATTTATTCGATACGTATGTACATATACATATACGTACTTGCGTTACCCTATGAATGGAATGCTGACAAGCTTCGGCTTAGCAACCCTAACATATAACATATGTCCACATACATGATAACATACTGACACATTATTCATTCACATGAGAGAATGTTCCAATTGCGTTTATTCATGTGTACTATATTTACGGTATTATCATTATTATTATTATTATTATTATTATTATCATTATTATTGAAGTGAAATGCTTTCTCGCTCATGACTCTCGGCCTGTCTTCGTTGCTCTCATTCTCATAGCACTTACTCAGGATAGAGATACCATATGATGATGAAAAAATAAAACATAAAAAAGGAAACGTTGGATTTCAAATGTGACATAATTGTTTAGCGAAGAAAAAGTAGAAATGAAATACTAACAATTATTTCAAAATATCACTTCAAATAAGTGCAAGGAACAATCAGAATGATTTCGATTTTTTCCAGATGTCTCCAGAAATATCCTGAATTTCTCAAATGTCAAGGCTACATTTCAACAAGCACCAAATTACTCAACTTCACCTTAATTTTATCGACCCTATATCTTACGGTTTCCAAATCTTAATAATATATCGTGATACACATGTTTTCATGATTAAACCAAGAATTAACCACTTTCGATTCCACCAGCGTGAAACCATCTTTTGTTTTCCAACTGAAACATCAAATATTTTATTGAATTCTCAAGCGTTCTCACGATTCTTCTTATACCTCATCCACCGAGAAGCACCCTGTATATGGATTTTATGAAACTTTCATTGCATCATAAGCGGAGGAGGTGATCAGTTTCTCAGTTTATCGCATCTCAAAAAATGTGCCTTTTTCGAAGATGATTTTACTTTATAAAATTGAAGAAGACAAAAATTTCCTACAGAATATATACATCAACTTGGATTTTTTGGTCAGCACTTTCAGCGATGAAACGCGCTGAAAAACACTGCAAAAACGTCTGAAATGCCCAATCCCACCCCACACAACTCGAAAAATATACATACAAGGTGTCCCATGACTACGTGACAATCTGTTCTCAGCAGAAAGACAAGAACGGACTGGCCCGTAACACATAATTTGCATTAACTTTTGACATTTTTTTCGGCTACAGACATCATTTTCAGATAGGTACTCTTGAGATTCTCATCCAAAAAAGGTAATCTTTCTCTATAAAATTAACAGTTTTTGAGCTGAATCGATTTTCTCTCAAACAGTGTCATATAATGTTACTAAAAAAATACCAGCTAAACTCTTTTTCAATGAATGTAAACAAGATAACCGAATTACTGGTAACCAAGTTGGATACTGGATGGTGAAACAACTCTTTAATTGTTTCTTCCGACCTATCAAACATCGTTACTAAGGCCGCACCGCTTGTCAAAAATTAGAAAGGTATTTAAATAACGTAAGAAATGGACGAATACGCTGATATGCATTCAATTCATAGTGAAGCGCTTTGTAACTCGATGAAGGCTAGAAGAATTTATGCCGAAAGGTTTTCAGCGCGAACTTTGCCACTTCAGATAACCTTCGAAAGGGTTGACCGCAGCTTAGAAAAACATCAGGTAAAGTTTTTTGAGTAGATCCACGACGTAGTGGGGAAGGTGACCCTATCATTTTAAGAGAGCCTCAAACAGGACGTACAAAAACTGCAAGCTATGTCATCAGCGGATTATCCAGCGAGTTTACTACGCCAACTGATTCTTACAGCAGAAGGCTCAGAATCCGAATTTCACTTTCTGACGAGAGAGTGACGAGAGAGGGTTTACGAGAGACGGCATCGTGAATTCTTATAACTTACACCTCTGGGTGAGGAAAATCCACACGCCAAAATTGAAACTCGACATCAACAAAGGTTTATGGTAAACGTATGGGCTGGTATTATCGTAAAACACTTTATTGGACCAATTATGATAGAGGAAAGACTCAATGGTGAAGGATATATGCATGACGGAGCTCAACCACATTTTAGCCGTGTGGTGCCACCAATGGATAGGTCGAGGGCATGATACTAAAACGAGGAAAGATATGATCACTCGAGGTTCTAGTTTTGAACCGCTTTGCGCATGACGTCACTACGTGACAAATACGATTGGCGGCAATCGGGATAACAAGGGTTCTCACATATTTGATCAGACGAATTATCGATTAACAATGTTTTTGAAGTTTTAATTTTAGTCGAATTATAATCATCGAAATATATAAAATAATGAAAATGAACACAACAAAATGTTTTATTTCCCTGGATACCTTCTGAATTCAAATTATTCATTTGTAGGTATTGAAGGAGTAACATTCATGACTTCCTTCAAAACAGAAAGATTATTGAGAACAATTTTTCATATGTGAATAATTGCTTTATTCGTGAGCATTTATTCAGAAATAAATTAAAATAATGAAATTACCACTAGTTGATAAATATATATTTCGCAACTGACTTTCATCAATCATTTCAAGTGAAGTGAATGCATTCACAATAGTGGTAATTATATTGGTCACAATTATGAACATTTGGGGCATGAGTCTAATAAAACACAAGTAGATGAAGTTACATTCAATGTAAATATTTGTAGGGCATGAGTCTAATAAAACACAAGTAGATGAAGTTACATTCAATGTAAATATTTGTATTGGAAATCAAAACACTGAAACACAGTTATACCATAATCAGTGCAATTATTTTCAAGTATTTAGATAATTCACAAAATAATCATCAAACCATGAGGGTAGATACATTTGTACGAATAGACATAACGCATCTAATAAGGAATAATGGGTTTAAAATTTTTCAACAAATTACATTTCAGATAGGTACCATAAAAGTAATTGAATCAAATTGGATAAATCGAATTGATTGAATTGATAAAAATACTGTGTGTAGGTTAATCGACGTATGATATGTTCATTTCTCTTGATTTTTTTTTTCGTTTCTAAAAATAAAAGTAGGAAATATGATGAATATTTCAATATACCTATTTGTAGTAAGGACAGATCAGTGATCTGCTCCAAGATGTCAATGCATTCGAAATAAAACAATTTTGGATAACTTACGATACCTATAAGAGAATTTCTTTGCTGATGGTCATTGAAATGAGAGAGAAAATCCCAAAAAATCTAAGGTAATAAATTCAACATGTTATTTCACTATTTTTGTCATCTTGCGTTTTCGTATTGTAGAAGTTTCTTTGATAGTTTTGTTTTGTAATTCTAACAGTTTTTCTTGCGATCTATAGTCGTCGTATGAGAAATGCTTCGAACATATTCTGGCTGTTATATTGAACTTGTTCTTTTGAAAGCAATATTTCACCCACAAACTGCAAGTTTCCTTCGATGAAGGAAAAGTGAAGTAACGACATGTCGATGTAGTTTTACATCTTTTATTATTGTTACTGGAACAACCCACCACAGAACAATGAACCATAGTTTCTTAGTATGGAATATAAATAAACAAATAGATAAAGTAAGCAAAATTATTCGAACCGACACTACTAAAAAACACAATTTAAAACGATAAACGCACTGAGATGTTCGCTTAACCTCGAAGCGCCAACAGAAATTTGTCACGGAGTGACGTATACTGTGCAAGAGAGACAGAAATAAAACATGCGCGTGGGTTTACCTTCTCAGTTATAGTATCATGGGTCGAGGGAGACCTTGTTTATGGCCACCTAGGTCACTGGTTTATGCAACGCCTCTAACTACTAGGCAAGTTCGAAGAGAGAATTTACGCCGGATTAGAAAGTGTATTGAAGTTCGTGGCGGTCATATTGAGCATTCACCAAGTTCACGGTCCATAATTGATTCGTTATAACCTTTTGGTTTCTCTTGAGCTGTATAAACCATTTCGAAAGTTTTCCGATGTAGCAAAGTTCCTCCGCCTCCATCGAGTAAAAAAAGCGCTCACAATGATCGAATAAACAGCTACAATTGATTCAGAAAACTGAAAGTATTGAAAGAAAAGTTTAGCTGGTATTTTGAGGAGATCAATTCATCTCAAAAACCTTAAATTTTATCGAAATAATGAAAGATTACCTTTTTGGAATGAAAATCCCAGGAGTATCTAAAAAATGAAGTTATTTCCTGTCTTTCTGCTGAGAACGGAAACTTGGTTTTGGTATCAAATAGTGGTTCTTCCTTAATGAAACATTACACCAAAAAATCATTGAGATATACGAAAGTGGTTCAAATCTTACAGCCAAGAACGACAATTCTTTGTCTTTGTCTTTGAGGCCAGATATCTCCGTTAGGAGTGACATGAGGAAAAAAAAGTTATTGTGTTATTTTGACTTTCCATGCAAGCTCCCGAGAGCTTGTCACGTAGTTATGACACACCCTGTATTATCAACAAAAACCCTTTCACCACGTGAACGTACGTTGTGATAGCCCTCCTAAAAAACGATTATTCCCTTATGTCTGAACACATTTCAACAGTTCATCTTGTTTGCATACATCTTCGCTGTATGAATATCAGCATCATTTACCATTTATAGGTGAAAGATGATGGTTCCCATCATCGCCCGGTGCGACACCACCACATCGACAGAGGTGCTGTGAAATGGGTAACTCCCATATTTCAGTATTTGGTCGATGCTTCCGGTCATATCCCCATACCCCATCTCCTTTTTCCCAACCCAAACCGCTCATTTCAGCTCAAGAAAAATCTAGATGATGAATTCTCCTAGGGTAAAACACTCCGGAAGTAAAATACCTCTCCATTCGGATTTCCGGGCGAGAGGTGCTCGAGGGGATTCACCATCGAAACATGTGAATTTAAAAATTGACCTTTGTAACATCCGAGGTCTGATCAAAAATATGAACGATGTTTATTACCATCTACAGGCTGAGAAACCAGATATACTGGCTTTAACTGAGACGCAGGTCAACTCATCAACTAATACGACCTGCAGCAGCTGAAATCATCATCATGGGGGATTTCAATGTGCACAACTCCACCTGGCTCAAATTCTCGAACAAAACAGATGACGCAGGACGTCTGGCCGAGGCTTTCGTTATCACCTATGGTCTTGAGCAACTGATAAATGAACCTACTCGGATCCCTGATATCAGCAATCATTATGCCAATACGCTCGACCTGTTCCTCACTAACAATCCGGAACCGTGTGAAGTGAAAGTCCGTGCACCACTAGGAAACTCAGACCACACACTCATCTCCACGATATGTCCTTACATCACTCCGGGAACCAGTCCAACACCCCCACGCACTGTTTGGCATTACAATTCAGCCGACTGGGATGACCTTCGCATGTTTTTTTCTGAGTTTCCTTGGAGGAGAATGTGTTTTGAATCGGGAGATCCCACGCAATGTGCTGAAGAGATCTCGGAAATCATCATGCTGGGAATGGAAACTTACATACCACATAGCACCAAATCACGAACCACTGGTGAACCATGGTTCAATAGAACCTGTTCTAGGGTTGTCGCACTGAAGCAAGCAGCATACCGTCGTTGGCGCAGAAACCCAAGCCCGCAAACTAGAGCTGAATATGTTGAAGCTAGGAATACATGCCATCGAACGATATATGAGTCTAAAGAGGTATACAACACGAAAATAAGATCAAAGCTCATAGAGTGTCCAAATGGTTCCCGTTCATTTTGGACCTTTGCCAAGGCAATCGGGAGAAATTTCACTTCTAGCTCATTTCCTCCCCTCACAAAGGATGATTATACATTGGCTCTAACACCTCATGAAAAAGCCAACACCTTCGCCAAAATGTTTGCAGACAATTCTACCTTGGATCCACGAGGCCAGGAACTTCCCAAAATCGGTACCATCGATAACCGTATGCCAGAAATTGTCTTCCGGCAACGCACAATCAGACACATTCTGCTTAGCCTCAGCGTCAAGAAGGCTATGGGGCCCGACGGAATACCGCCTATTGTTCTCAAGAAATGTGCCCCAGAACTAACACCAGTTCTTCGCAGGTTGTTCACCCTTTCGTACAAACTCGGCATATTTCCATCTAACTGGAAGAAAGCTAGGGTCCAACCAATTCCAAAAAAAGGGCAAGAAAACCCTCCCTAACAACTATAGACCGATTGCACTACTATCTGTGATCTCTAAAGTAATGGAAAAAGCAATCAACAGCGAGCTCATCCGATATCTAGAGAGCTCAAGAATCGTGAACGACCGGCAATATGGCTTTCGTCACCAGAGATCAACTGGAGATCTGCTTGCCTATGTGACACATAAATGGCAGATGTCAATAGAGAAACATGGGGAGTCTCTGGCTGTAGCCTTGGATATCTCCAAAGCATTTGACCGAGTTTGGCATCAAGGCCTCCTAGCGAAACTTCCGTCATATGGTTTGCCGCCCCAACTGTGTCTTTTACTATCGAGTTTTCTTGCAAATAGATCACTCTTCGTGGTGGTAGACGGGGTATCGTCTGATACAATGACTATCAATGATGGTGTTCCACAAGGCTCTGTCTTGGCACCAACTTTGTTCTTGCTCCACATCAATGATTTGTTGAATGTGACCACCAACCCAGTTCATACCTTTGCGGATGATAGTACACTTCATTCCGCCTTTTCCTCTAGAGCCCCTATATCATCCAACGAGGCCAGAGGTGCAAGGCGAAGACAGGTTGATGCTTTAGATGAGGATCTGACAAGAATTCTGATATGGGGATCTGAGAATCTAGTACAGTTCAATGCAACTAAAACTCAAGCTTGTATGTTCACCAAGAAGGCTGATCACACAATGCCCAATTTGATGATGTCGGGTACCACTGTTCCTATGAAGTCTGGGTGTCACCACCAACAGTGCTCTCTCATGGGACGATCATATGAGATCCATTGCGAAAACTGCTTCACAAAAACTTGGTTTCCTATTCCGTGCGAAGAGATACTTCACATCCCAGCAGCTGCTTATGATCTACAAAGCACAAATTCCACCTGTCCTGGAGTACTGTTCACATGTTTGGAGCTCAGCCCCCAAACATACGCTAAATCTCTTAGATTCAATTCAGAAGAGAGCTATTCGCCTAGTCGATGATACAACACTCACCAAATCATTGACCTCTCTAGATCATCGTAGAAAGGTCGGCGATCTATGCCTTTTTTATAGGTACTTTCATGGTCGGTGCTCAATGCCACCACGCGCGATTCCTAGTAGACAAACCAGACGAGCTCAAGCTGGTCACTCCTACACTGTCAAGCTCGAGACTTGTCGAACATCGCTTTACCAAGCATCATTCCTCAATAGAACGGCAAAGTTATGGAATTCTTTGCCTAGTGAAGTCTTTCCTGATTCTTACAACCACAAAACTTTCAAGAAAAATTCCAACACCTTCCTACTCTCTCAAAATTCCTCCGCTGACTTACACGATGTTCCATAGGTTTCCCTTTCGTTTTGTCCACAGATAAACCAGATGACGTCGGGCGTGTTTCATTGCGGTTGTTCGGATTCAGCAGAAATCACAATTGTAGCTCTATATGATCGTGTAATGATGTATCAGTGAGAAAAAAAGGAAAAGTTATGAAGTTGATTACAAAACTTGAGTTGAAGAAATCACAATGTTTCAGAACATCATATCTATCTATCGTATATCTTATCTATCAATTGCTTTTCAAAATAATCTTCAAATGAATATGTATGAACTGACTTAAAGCCTTCAATTTTCTTCGAATGTATTAATTGAATAAAGAAATTCACCCCTGAATTTCCTGATGAATGACTGAAATCTACTAGGTGATTGTCTACAGAAAATAAGTAGATAAGTAGTAGTAGATACTGGTAGTTCTCCGGACAAATGTGGGACTACATTTGGCTTAGTGAAATACTAAGTTTCCAGCAGAAAGAATATGTTCATTGAAAAGACAAAATTTGCTTCCAGTACACTCCAAATTTCTCGATGCGTGAAATAATACCAATAATTATACAAAATGAGCAGCTGACCAATTGAAAATTACTTTCAATTCGAAATCACCACTCCGAAGCAACAAATATGGCATATCAACAATAGTTCTACAGGTGAAAATATACTATAATGTCATTAAATTTCATAAAATACCGCAGTGCACTTTGGTTCCAAACGAGAGTATAGTCAACTATATATCTCTATATAGTATTGAACTTACTGTATGCGATTTTTCACCACATTCGAATAGTGAGAATAATTCTGTTTCAAAACGAAAATTAGTTATTCTAGCCGAAGAAAATGACTATTGACGATTTCGGCTTTAGATTTAAAACTTCAAACTCAGATAATGTCATGCGCAGACCCTGCGCCGGCGAGATCATCTGTGTCACATTCTCCTGTGATGGACTCATGTCATATCGAGACATAACCTATGGTCCCATTACATCAATAGTTCGACACGAAATGTACTGATAATATGACGGCGATCGAGTTGTTATGCCCGTGTGAATCATATTTTACACTGTTGTTGTTGTTCAATGATGGAAACCATTTTCATTTTCGAAGCCGTCAAGATAATGTCAATGTATCATTTGACAGCAGCTTCAAGTGGAGAAGAATCATGCCAAAATCCTCAAAAGGACGCAGAACTACTCACTCGCACGTCAGTCAGTATCAATCGTGTCAGTGTCAGTTGTTAATCGTGAATCATTGACATTTGCGAACAATGAAAACGATACAAAAATCAAAAATGGAAATATAAAGAAAAATTGAAACGACGGCCTATATATCAATCTACATGATCCGACAAAAATTAGATATATGAAGGAGGTAAACAATGCCATCCGCATTTGCATTCTTGCAGTATTTTTCGTGTTGGCCAAAACGAAGTGTAACATGACGGTTGTTCAACGAAGCCATTACTTCATGTAATACAGATTGACTTCTTTATCAAAAGAATATTTTTCGCTCAAAACTATTCTATATAATGCCCCGTATACGAATTTTGAATACAGAATTGAACCCTCCAGGGGTTTTTACGATTTTTGAGGTGGTTCCAACGTAGGTCACATATATTTTGTTTCTTTCGGATAATAAACAATTCATGAATCATTCTGGTTTATATCATAAAAACATGCTTTGGCTTATATCCAGTAATCCGGAAAAATTCCTAAACCGGGCATCCTCGTCACAATAATTATGGAGGGTAATTGGGAATTTCGTGATGGAGGGCCCAGTGTATTTTCTTCACTGAATAATAACCAAGTACATACATATTCCAGGTAAGTATGGTGAAAAAGCAAATTCCAGGAACAGGGTTATATTGGGACCTATAAACTGGTATATAACGAACAATTGCACACGGTGTACCTCAAGGCACAGTACTTGGTCCAGTTCTATTCAACATAACTCAAATGACTCACTAAACAGAAGCAGAAGAGGAGAAATATTTAGCTTTGCAGACGACACAGTGATCATTTATAATGCAGATACCTGGCAACAGTTGAAAGATATAGTGGAAGAGGATTTTCTGAAAATAAAAAATTGGTTCGATGTAAATGTTCTAACTGTAAACCCTGAAAAAACGAAGTATATGCCCTTTACTACCAACCAAACACACTTACCTGATTATCACACTTTGAATATCCGTAATCATTTAGGAGAAACCATAATTGAAATTGAGGAGGCAAGTAGCATAAAATATCTCAGCATCATGATAGATAGACACTTTAGATGGGATTCGCATGTAAATTATTTAGTAAATAAACCACGAATGTTACTACCTAAATTCAAGTTTCTCAAACAATTCTTGTCACTACCCCGACTAAAAATTTTATATTACTCTCTTGTACAGTCTCAACTATCATATGGCATAATAGGATGGGGAAGTGCCACCATAACATATATGAAACACGTTGAAGTGGTACAAAATTGGCTTCTGAAAATGATTTTTAACAAAAAACGTACATATCCTACAGATGAGCTATATCGAGAATCAGGAATGTTCGACCTGAGACAAATATACGGACAAACACTGTTAATGAACACTTTCAAAAACAAACACAAAATTCGTTACAAACAACATTTGTACAATACCAGAAATAGAAACCTCGTAACAGAAAACCAGAATGTTAAAAAAACAATTGGTCTGAGAAACCATGCTCACTTAGCTCTCAAAATATTTGATATTCTCCCTCTCGAAATAAAAAACCTAAATATCAAATTCAAATTCAAAAAACAAATAAAAAAATGGCTTCATCAAATACCTAGAATCATCATTCATGAAATTCTGAATGCTATCAACTAGAATTCGAAATTCAAAAATAGTGATTACCTTGTACCCGCCATATTGAATTTGATAGTTATCTCTTTTTATAAGTAATTTGCATTTATTCGTTTATTTATTTATGTATCATATTAAGAATCACTTTACCCTAAATTCAATTATGTATAGTAGATTATATTCCATTTATATACAGTTGCTACAAAAAGGTATGTATCCACTTATTTTGTGAAGGTAACCGATCACACATTCTCACTGTCAAGAACGTTGTTCTTTTAGAGATGAATGATCGCCCGGCATAATATGTGTGTATGTATGTGTATGTATGCATGTATGTATATATGTATGTATATGTATGGAATAATATGTATTTGAATAATTGGATCAACCATACAAGTACCTTGTACTTCTGGTTATTTTCACGTTTATTTCAATGTTATATGAAAATTACTGTTGATGCTGAATTTTGAATAAACGTATTATTATTATTATATCATATCTTTCATTTTATGATGTTTATTTCTTTATAATCAAAAACGAAGGATGCGTATTATCTCTGAAAAAGAACAGGATTTTATCCAAATTCGTTTTCGATAACTGAAGGGTGTTTTTTTTTAACGGCTTCGACTACAGAGATCATTAGCCTTCAACGAAATATCGGAAAAATTGCATTTACTGAAGAAGTAATAAATAGTAGTATAAAAGGTATAAAATAAAATGTCACACTCTATCACAGATTTTGTATCGCGATTCAAGTTTTGAATATCACAGACTATGTTGAGGTTGTTGTTCCGTGTTCAGATTTTTTCATACAAACCAAGTGTCTTCAAGAAGTCTATCATTTTCCGTTGGTTATTGTTTTTTATAGTAAGGCACGCTTGGAAGGTGAGTGGGATACCGTTCTGTTGTTGTGCTCTATCGAGGTGAGGGCACTGAGTAATGATGTGTTTCACTGTGAGTCGTTGGTCACAGTGGGGACATCGAGGTTGTCTCTCTCCTTTAAGCATGAATATATTCGTCATATGGGTATGTCCTATTCTCAATCGAGTTAATACGACATGCTCTCTCCTGGAGAGGCTATATAGACGTATCTGAGGTGTTACATTCGGTTTGATTTCTCTCAATTTGGATTCTGAAGGGTGTTAAGAACAACTTCGACGACATCCATCTGTTGAAAATTCACCGAACAGGATTCATGATTGCTAATGAGTGAAAATCAAGAATATTTTTTTCATAATATAGAGTCGACTGTCGATCGATACATTTACGCGATGCTATACTCGAAATTGATTGATATATCTGATGAATTTAGTACGGAATACATTCATAAAAAGATTACTTGAAACTTTTGAAATATGTTTGCAGTCCAGTCAGGCACATACATGAAGAATGACATCACAGAAATGTCGATTTTTTCTCATGGTGTTCAGAGACTCCAGGATGGTGCTATGGTGGACCACATCAAAGAACTCCAACGTGATCTGCGGCTCCCCTTCAGTATCCATTTTTTCAACAGCGTGGCCATTGGTGAGAGGATGTGGGTGACCTGTAAGAATCATGAATACTGACTTGATTCCAAGATATATTATAAATTATTCAATATAATAATATTTATATAATATATAATATAATAATATTTGATATGATATATATTCAATATTATATTTTTATATAAATATTATATTATTGATACACCTTAGATAGTGGAGGAAAATCGATTTCGATTCAAATTAGGTTTGCTCAAATGTTTTGAATACATCCATGACGTCGACATACACAATGTCACTAATAAAATGATATGTTTGAAGATACATTTTCCTATATTCGTTGATTCAGCGATATTGATTTATTTAGCATCCCGGATAAAGCCAAAGGCAAAGACTTCGACATTATGAAATAATCCAGACATCGTACTTATTACTTGGAGATCTCAATAATTTGAATTATGATCAGCGAAGAACAGACATCATCGAATGAACTAGAAACACTTGATCCTTGAACCCATTTTGTTTGACCACTCATACTATGGTGAGTAGTAGTACAAATCGATAGATTTTTTCAATGATTGTCATATCATACTACGGAAACGAGGACTTTCAAATCTCACGTATATTATTCGACAGCGTAAGTTTCAATATAGTTGTTGCAGATGCATAACAAATTCAAGAATTCGGTGTTTTCACTTTTTTTTCAAATAGTGCAGGAATATGTGTTAACGGACATGTGAGTCAATTCAGATATTTACCGTGCGAACGACCACTCACAAGATGGCGGGTAGCATGACGTGGACGTAGCTGTGGACCCAGAAATACCACATACTAGAAATGTAGGAGTACAAGCAAAACCATCATTTCGTAGCAAACAGATAATGTGTAATATTATGAATACCACGCAAAGTACTGTCACTTCATCAATGAAACATTTGTTATCTAAACATGTTAGTACTTCACCAATCAAGATCGCCCCTAATTTTGAAAAAAGAACTGTTTTCCTGTTTTCCCAAATGACTAGTAGTAGCAGTTATACAGAAGTGGAATCAATGAGTTCATTCATTGCAAGCACTGACAGTGATTACAAAGGACTAGGTTTTTCTCAAGATCTGAAACAACAGAAATCAAGTTCATTGAATGTAACTCGGTTATTAATAGAGAAAAAACCGAAGAAGTATACAGATATCCCTAACCATTGGTTTCAAAATATCATAACTTTGCTCAATACAACAACAAAAATTAGCAAGGACAATTTGATGTTGGCATTCATAAAGATCAAACTGAATCCTAATTTTTTTCTTCTGGGGGATATGTTTGGAATGTCTATTTCTGATGCATCAAAGAATTTTCGAAAAATTTTGGCCACCGAAAGACAAAATACTATATTATTTACCTATCCCATTCAGAGCACGTTAAAGCAATGTTCAATCCACCATAAATTGTCTGGAAATTCAGATACAAAAGCCAACAGATCCATTCAAACAGGCACTCACATGGTCAGAGTACAAAAAGTGTAATACATTGAAGTATTTGATTTCATCTACCCCTGATGGATTCCTGAACTTCATATCGAAAGGGTATGGTGGAAGAATAAGTGATTCTTTGCTAGTGGAAGAAAGTGGCTTCTTAGATTTATTGCCAAATGGATGCAGTGTGATGGCTGACAGAGGCTTCAAGGATATTGGCAAACAGTTACATGACAGGAATTGCCAACTATTCAGGCCACCTAGTGTTTCTAGTTCAGTGAAACCCACAAAATCAGAAGTGTTGGAAAGTAAACGTTTAGCAAGTTTACGTATCCATATTGGAAGAGTTATTCGTAGATTGGGGAAATTTGAGTATTTGAAACCACATGCAGTAATAGATCATAATTTCATAGGGCATACTGATCATGTTATAGGTAGAAATTGCATGTGCAATAATTAATTAACAAGGCCCTATTATAAAACAAACGTAAACTTGTACAGTAATCATAGGAAACTAGAATAGATGTACAAATAAACTGGTGCAACTGAAGAAAATTGCACATCAGGAATTTTGTTGACTGTAACTTATTCTGTGAAAGCTGATTGATCGAAACCTAGTAAATAGTTTTTGAATTTTACAATATTAATATTCATGAGGTGAATCTGAGATATGAAATGCAGTGCAATGATATGATTTTTGGAAACGTATAAAGATTATAAGAAAACTAACCTGATTTTCTTAGTGCAAACCAGACACAAAATTTGAATTGGAAAAAGTGAATTTTGAAAAAATGGTTCCTCTCATAGGTTTTTGTTTTTCAGTGAATTATTTCTTTTTGTTTTGAGAAATAAGAGGACTCAATTATTTTACATTCAAGTCCATTTCATATATTTTCGACTTTGAGAAGACAGAAATACGTTTGGTATTGAAATAATTTGTGATACGAACTTCAAAATCAAGTGTTCAAAATGCTGTTGTCATTTTACATTTTACTTTTTTGTAAAACTCATATCATCGGTTTCAACCCAAATATATGTTCAATGTTATTCCACGACTTCTATTATATCAACCTAATTCATTTAAAGCAATGATTATCAGTATATCCAATGTTTCTTCAATGAATTCTACCTTCTTCAGTCCTCCATGATTCAAAAATCTAACATTCAGAATGTTATTATACATTTGTGTATATTTTTGTGGATGAAAAATCTATGTAAATATGAGTTCCTTGGATAAATTTTCAATGTCTTACTTGGGTATCTGGAGAAATATGTTTATAAGATGTATTTCCTCGCATTCTATCATTTAATGAATTTGTGAATGCTGAATAATTTTGAATCATTCATCAATTTTATTTATTGCTACCGCTATGGTTCCTCTAAGAGAATTAAATAATGGATTAAAGCTGTATAAGATGAGATGCTTCAATTTTTGCGGTTTTTCAAAAAAATTCTGTTTTCAGTGTTTTCCAGTAGAGGTTGAGGACCATTTTATAAATTACTACCAGAAAGAGTATAACATGCATAAAAATGCCAGTTGTTTTCAAGAAGAATATTTATTCCGAAACAGATCGGTACAATTTAGGAAATACATATTTTTCTCAATTCTTCGATGCTCTCTTCAAAAGCAACTCTAAGAACATTTCGTCATAGTTCTCATACAAGATTTCAATTATTACAGTTTGTTCATAATCTGGATTAGCAACACAAAATATTCCTCTTTTTTTTGCACACAACATTTGCAGCTGCATTTGTGCTTTGAACTTCGCAGAAATTTGGTTGTTCTTGGCATAATTTTTTAGTGATTTATTGCTTGCTGAACATTTCACTTCAACTACAAACTCAGATGAAATAGCATCTGGTGAAGCTCAAACACTGGGTAGGATGGCAACATAAATAAACCACACTCTGTTAATTTTATGTTCAGCTGATTTTCCAGAGTTATTCATATATTCTTCATATCTTCATATATTTAGTATCCTTCACTGTATATGCACCTATTATTATCTCCACTGGAGTACCTTCAGCAACTGTACAGTGTGCAAGTTCATATAGTTTTGAAGCAGTAACACGCCTAAATCTGAGCTCATGCCATAGTGGAGTAACTGATTGTCCTCTAGCCAATACTTCTGCTTCGTTGCATAACTGTAAAACCATTTGCCCTGTAGAACGACAAAAAGTCTTCAAATTCTACTCCTCCTAATCTATGAAAGTGAAATAAAAGTTTATAAATAGATAGTCGGTTGAACTTGTCCTGTTTTTCATCAGAGGCATATTTGAGAATCTGCCCTGATACTTTTTCTTTCAGTCCAATTGAAACAATTTCATCTCTGAATGTTGAACCACCAGCAGAAGTACTTGGTACACATCCACTACTCGCGGCACTGAATTCTGCAGCAGTGATAAATTTTTGGGATGTGCCAACTGCAGATCGCGGCTTCACCCAATAGAATGTCACATCAGTTGGTGAAGGCTCCTCACTTCTTCGGTGCACCCACATCAAAAATGCGAGTGCATGCTTGCAGCCTCCTACGAAACAACACTATAACACTGCTCATGATTTTTTGCACTACCAATTGAGTGATGAAGCAGCAGTCATTGCAGATGACATTCATAACTTTTGCTTAAGTCTCATCCACAATAAGTACTACTGAATAATTTTTGGAGCGGACTTTGTGCTCTGGACATACTTTACACTGTAAAGAACACAGAGGGCCCTCTCTTTTCAGTTCCACCTATCCAATAGCATAATCACCATATGCCTCACGAGTTGCTCTATAAAAGTTATTCTTATGAGATAAAAATGCTATTTCCAAAAATATGATCCCAAACAATAACATAACCACTAAATAATATATCCAAAAACCCTTCTTCCAAATGACATGAAAAGTATCGGAAATTGTTCGTATCTTATTGTTTGTATCTTGGACACATATTCGGGGTAACTTCACCATTGAAAACCCAAGTGTTTACTTACGCTGTTGCTTTCACATTCCGAAATTCAGCCGCATTGAAACGATCGTCGTTTTTTATGAATTCCATCACCATGAAAATGTCTATCGATGGTAAATTATTCAATGATGCTTTCACAAAACCTTCTGACGGCATTTTCTTAATTTCAACACACAAACGTAGCAAGTAAACCCGAGAAAGTCAACAATATCGTCCAACTATTCACACAACAATGATAATACAAAGGTGAACAAGCTATCACCGATATGAGTTATGACGTGTCACGACTCTTACGACCAATCAGGTAGCGTTTCGTAACCAACCAACCAACCTCCTGGAATGCATGAACCACTGGACACATCTCGTTGACAAAGGAAAACCAGTTGATGTTGTCTACCTAGATTTCTCTAGAGCGTTCGACCGAGTCCCCAGAAGACGACTCCTCTTGAACCTGGATCATTTTAGCATACATCAGCGTGAAAGCAGCCACAAGTTCCAGCCACGAATCCGCTGAGATTTTAGGGCGCGCGACAAACCACCAACGGTCGTGCAATACTGAAATTCGTGGCTCGAGCCACAAACTTCTTCGGAAGTGCTGACCGATTAGATTGATCTTTGCAAAACGACGAAAAATCATAGCCATTTTATGGTTGAAAAAAATCGATTTCTCTTCATGCATATACAGTGTGTATAGAAATCGAACGGCGATGCAGATAAACTGGTATTTTGGAGATCTCAATTCTTCCTGAATGCAAAGAAAACGATAAATCTCTCGAAAAATCTCAAACTTTGAAAAATCATAACTCTGTTAATAATAGCAATAAAATAGATTTTTCTTCGGAAATATACAGTGTGAGTGGTGTTCAATGAGATCTATATAATCCAGTATTTTGCCGGGCAGGATTTTTCCCAAATTCGAACACTCAAACTTGCGTAAAATACGATAAATCCCATACTTTGAAAAATCATAACTCTGGTAATAAGAGCAATGAAATATATTTCTCTTCAGAAATATACAGTGTGAGTGGTGTTCGATGAGATCTATATCACCCAGTATTTTGCCGGGCAGGATTTTTCTCAAATTCGAACACTCAAACTTGCGTAAAATACGATAAATCCCAAACTTTGAAAAATCATAACTCTGGTAATAAGAGCAATAAAATATATTTCTCTTCAGGAATATACAGTGTGAGTGGTGTTCAATGAGATCTATATGACCCAGTATTTTGCCGGGCAAGATTTTTCCCGAATTCGAACACTCAAACTTGCGGAAAAAACGATAAATCTCAAACTTTGAAAAATCATAACTCTGTTGATATGAGCAATGAAACTGATTTCTCCTGAAAAATGTACAGTGTGAGTGGCTTTCGATGAGATCTATATCACCCAGTATTTTGCCGGGCAGGATTTTTTCCAAATTCGAACACTCAATCTTGCGTAAAATACGATAAATCCCAAACTTTGAAAAATCATAACTCTGGTTATGAAAGCAATAAAATATATTTCTCTTCAGAAATATACAGTGTGAGTGGTGTTCAATGAGATCTATATCACCCAGTATTTTGCCGGGCATGATTTTTCCCGAATTCGAACACTCAAACTTGCGTAAAATACGATAAATCTCAAACTTTGAAAAATCATAACTCTGTTGATATGAGCAATGAAATTGATTTGTCTTGGAAAATGTACAGTGTGAGTGGTGTTCTATGAGATCTATATCACCCAGTATTTTGCCGGGCATGATTTTTCCTGAATTAGAACACTCAAACTTGCGGAAAAAACGATAAATCTCAAACTTTGAAAAATCATAACTCTGTTGATATGAGCAATGAAATTGATTTGTCTTGGAAAATGTACAGTGTGAGTGGTGTTCTATGAGATCTATATCACCCAGTATTTTGCCGGACATGATTTTTCCCGAATTCGAACATTCAAACTTGCGGAAAAAACGATAAATCTCAAACGTTGAAAAATCATAACTATGTTAATAAAAGCGATAAAATATATTTCTCTTCAGGAATATACAGTGTGAGTGGTGTTCAATGAGATCTATATGACCCAGTATTTTGCCGGGCAGGATTTTTCCCGAATTCGAACACTCAAACTTGCGGAAAAAACGATAAATCTCAAACTTTGAAAAATCATAACTCTGTTGATATGAGCAATGAAACTGATTTCTCCTGAAAAATGTACAGTGTGAGTGGCTTTCGATGAGATCTATATCACCCAGTATTTTGCCGGGCAGGATTTTTTCCAAATTCGAACACTCAATCTTGCGTAAAATACGATAAATCCCAAACTTTGAAAAATCATAACTCTGGTTATGAAAGCAATAAAATATATTTCTCTTCAGAAATATACAGTGTGAGTGGTGTTCAATGAGATCTATATCACCCAGTATTTTGCCGGGCATGATTTTTCCCGAATTCGAACACTCAAACTTGCGTAAAATACGATAAATCTCAAACTTTGAAAAATCATAACTCTGTTGATATGAGCAATGAAATTGATTTGTCTTGGAAAATGTACAGTGTGAGTGGTGTTCTATGAGATCTATATCACCCAGTATTTTGCCGGACATGATTTTTCCCGAATTCGAACACTCAAACTTGCGGAAAAAACGATAAATCTCAAACGTTGAAAAATCATAACTATGTTAATAAAAGCGATAAAATATATTTCTCTTTAGAAATATACAGTGTGAGTGGTGTTCTATGAGATCTATATCACCCAGTATTTTGCCGGGCATGATTTTTCCTGAATTAGAACACTCAAACTTGCGTAAAATACGATAAATCTCAAACTTTGAAAAATCATAACTCTGTTGATATGAGCAATGAAATTGATTTGTCTTGGAAAATGTACAGTGTGAGTGGTGTTCTATGAGATCTATATCACCCAGTATTTTGCCGGACATGATTTTTCCCGAATTCGAACACTCAAACTTGCGGAAAAAACGATAAATCTCAAACGTTGAAAAATCATAACTATGTTAATAAAAGCGATAAAATATATTTCTCTTCAGAAATATACAATGTGAGTGGTGTTCTATGAGATCTATATCACCCAGTATTTTGCCGGGCAGGATTTTTCCCAAATTCGAACACTCAAACTTGCGTAAAATACGATAAATCTCAAACTTTGGAAAATCATAACTCTGTTGATATGAGCAATGAAATTGATTTCTCTTGAGAAATGTACAGTGTGAGTGGTGTTCTATGAGATCTATATCACCCAGTATTTTGCCGGGCATGATTTTTCCTGAATTCGAACACTCAAACTTAGGAAAAAACGATAAATCTCAAATTTTGAAAAATCATAACTATGTAAATAAAAGCGATAAAATATATTTCTCTTCAGAAATATACAATGTGAGTGGTGTTCTATGAGATCTATATCACCCAGTATTTTGCCGGGCAGGATTTTTCCCGAATTCGAACACTCAAACTTGCGGAAAAAACGATAAATCCCAAACTTTGAAAAATCATAACTCTGTTGATATGATTAATGAAACTGATTTCTCCTGAAAAATGTACAGTGTGAGTGGCTTTCGATGAGACCTTTATCACCCAGTATTTTGCCGGGCAGGATTTTTTCAAATTCGAACACTCAATCTTGCGTAAAATAGGATAAATCCCAAACTTTGAAAAATCCTAACTCTGGTTATGAAAGCAATAAAATATATTTCTCTTCAGAAATATACAGTGTGAGTGGTGTTCAATGAGATCTATATCACCCAGTATTTTGCCGGGCGTGATTTTTCCCGAATTCGAACACACAAACTTGCGTAAAATACGATAAATCTCAAACTTTGAAAAATCATAACTCTGTTGATATGAGCAATGAAATTGATTTGTCTTGGAAAATGTACAGTGTCAGTGGTGTTCTATGAGATCTATATCACCCAGTATTTTGCCGGGCATGATTTTTCCCGAATTCGAACACTCAAACTTCCGGAAAAAACGATAAATCTCAAACGTTGAAAAATCATAACTATGTTAATAAAAGCGATAAAATATATTTCTCTTTAGAAATATACAGTGTGAGTGGTGTTCTATGAGATCTATATCACCCAGTATTTTGCCGGGCATGATTTTTCCTGAATTCGAACACTCAAACTTGCGGAAAAAACGATAAATCTCAAACTTTGAAAAATCATAACTATGTGAATAAAAGCGATGAAATAGATTTCTCTTCAGAAATATACAATGTGAGTGGTGTTCTATGAGATCTATATCACCCAGTATTTTGCCGGGCAGGATTTTTCCCGAATTCGAACACTCAAACTTGCGTAAAATACGATAAATCCCAAACTTTGAAAAATCATAACTCTGTTGATATGAGCAATGAAACTGATTTCTCTTGAAAAATGAACAGTGTGAGTGGTGTTCTATGAGATCTATATCACCCAGTATTTTGCCGGGCATGATTTTTCCTGAATTCGAACACTCAAACTTGCGGAAAAAACGATAAATCTCAAACTTTGAAAAATCATAACTATGTGAATAAAAGCGATGAAATAGATTTCTCTTCAGAAATATACAATGTGAGTGGTGTTCTATGAGATCTATATCACCCAGTATTTTGCCGGGCAGGATTTTTCCCGAATTCGAACACTCAAACTTGCGTAAAATACGATAAATCCCAAACTTTGAAAAATCATAACTCTGTTGATATGAGCAATGAAACTGATTTCTCTTGAAAAATGAACAGTGTGAGTGGTGTTCTATGAGATCTATATCAACCAGTATTCTTCTGCCGGGCAGGATTTTTCCCTAATTCGAACACTCAAACTTGCGTAAAATACGATAAATCCCAAACTTTGAAAAGTCATAACTCTGGTGATAAGAGCAATAAAATATATTTCTCTTCATGAATATACAGTGTGAGTAGTGTTCAATGAGATCTATATCACCCAGTATTTTGCCGGGCGCCGGATATTTCCCGAATTCGAACACTCAAACTTGCGGAAAAAACGATAAATCTCAAACTTTGAAAAATCATAACTCTAGTGATATGAGCAATGAAATTGATAACTCTTGAAAAATGTACAGTGTGAGTGGTGTTCTATGAGATCTATATAATCCAGTATTTTGCCGGGCAGGATTTTTCCCAAATTCGAACACTCAAACTTGCGTAAAATACGATAAATCCCATACTTTGAAAAATCATAACTCTGGTAATAAGAGCAATGAAATATATTTCTCTTCAGAAATATACAGTGTGAGTGGTGTTTAATGAGATATATATGACCCAGTATTTTGCCGGGCAGGATTTTTCTCTAATTCGAACACTCAAACTTACGTAAACTTACGTAAAATACGATAAATCCGCATTTACGCGAGTTTGAGTTCGAATTCGGGAAATATCATGCCCGGCAAAATACTGGGTGATATAGATCTCATAGAACACCACTCACACTGTATATTTCTGAAGTGAAATATATTTTATCGCTTTTATCATCATAGTTTTGATTTTTCAACGTTTGAGATTTATCGTTTTTTCCGCAAGTTTGAGTGTTCGAATTCGGGAAAAATCATGCCCGGCAAAATACTGGGTGATATAGATCTCATCGAACACCACTCACACTGTACATTTTTCAGGAGAAATCAATTTCATCGCTCATATCAACAGAGTTATGATTTTTGAAAGTTTGGGATTTATTGTATTTTACGCAAGTTTGAGTGTTCGAATTCAATAAAAATCATGCCCGGCAAAATACTGGGTGATATAGATCTCATAGAACACCACTCACACTGTATATTTTCGAAGAGAAATATATTATATCGCTTTTATTAACATAGTTATGATTTTTCAAAGTTTGAGATTTAGCGTTTTTCCGCAAGTTTGAGTGTTCGAATTTGGGAAAAATCCTGCCTGGCAAAATACTGGGTGATATAGATCTCATAGAACACCACTCACACTGTACATTTTTCAAGAGATATCAATTTCATTGCTCATATCACTAGAGTTATGATTTTTCAAAGTTTGAGATTTATCGTATTTTACGCAAGTTTGAGTGTTCGAATTAGGGAAAAATCCTGCCCGGCAAAATACTTGGTGATTTAGATCTCATAGAACACCACTCACACTGTATATTTCTGAAGAGAAACATATTTTATCGCTTTTATTAACATAGTTACGATTTTTCAAAGTTTGAGATTTATCGTTTTTTCCGCAAGTTTGAGTGTTCTAATTCGGGAAGAATCAGGCCCGGCATAATACTGGGTGATAGAGATCTCATCGAACACCACTCACACTGTACATTTTTCAAGAGAAATCAATTTCATTGCTCATATCAACAGAGTTATGATTTTTCAAAGTTTGAGATTTATCGTATTTTACGCAAGTTTGAGTGTTCGAATTCGGGAAAAATCCTGCCCGGCAAAATACTGGGTGATATAGATCTCATTGAACACCACTCACACTGTACATTTTTCATGACAAATCAATTTCATTGCTCATATCAACATAGTTATGATTTTTCAAAGTTTGAGATTTATCGTTTTTTCCGCAAGTTTGAGTGTTCGAATTCGGGAAAAATCATGCCCGGCAAAATACTGGGTGATATAGATCTCATCGAACACCACTCACACTGTACATTTTTCAGGAGAAATCAATTTCATCGCTCATATCAACAGAGTTATGATTTTTGAAAGTTTGGGATTTATTGTATTTTACGCAAGTTTGAGTGTTCGAATTCAATAAAAATCATGCCCGGCAAAATACTGGGTGATATAGATCTCATAAAACACCACTCACACTGTACATTTTTCAAGAGAAATCAATCTCATTGCTCATATCAACAGAGTTATGATTTTTCTAAGTTTGGGATTCATTGTATTTTACGCAAGTTTGAGTGTTCGAATTAGGGAAAAATCCTGCCCGGCAGAATACTGGTTGATATAGATCTCATAGAACACCACTCACACTGTTCATTTTTCAAGAGAAATCAGTTTCATTGCTCATATCAACAGAGTTATGATTTTTCAAAGTTTGGGATTTATCGTATTTTACGCAAGTTTGAGTGTTCGAATTCGGGAAAAATCCTGCCCGGCAAAATACTGGGTGATATAGATCTCATAGAACACCACTCACATTGTATATTTCTGAAGAGAAATCTATTTCATCGCTTTTATTCACATAGTTATGATTTTTCAAAGTTTGAGATTTATCGTATTTTACGCAAGTTTGAGTGTTCGAATACGGGAAAAATCCTGCCCGGCAAAATACTGGGTGATATAGATCTCATCGAACACCACTCACACTGTATATTTCTGAAGAGAAATATATTTTATTGCTCTTATCACCAGAGTTATGATTTTTCAAAGTTTGAGATTCATCGTATTTTACGCAAGTTTGAGTGTTCGAATTCGGGAAAAATCCTGCCCGGCAAAATACTGGGTGATATAGATCTCATCGAACACCACCCACACTGTATATTTCTGAAGAGAAATATATTTTATTGCTTTTATCGCCAGAGTTATGATTTTTCAAAGTATGGGATTTATCGTATTTTACGCAAGTTTGCCCGGCAAAATACTGGATTATATAGATCTCATTGAACACCACTCACACTGTATATTTCCGAAGAAAAATCTATTTTATTGCTGTTATCAACAGAGTTATGATTTTTCAAAGTTTGAGATTTATCGAGAGATTTATCGTTTTCTTTGCATTCAGGAAGAATTGAGATCTCCAAAATACCAGTTTATCTGCATCGTCGTTCGATTTCTACACACACTGTATATGCATGAAGAGAAATCGATTTTTAAAACGATAAAATGGCCATGATTTTTCGTAGTTTTGCAAAGATCAATCTAATCGGTCAGCACTTCCGAAGAAGTTTGTGGCTCGAGCCACGAATTTCAGTATTGCACGACCGTTGGTGGTTTGTCGCGCGCCCTAAAATCTCAGCGGATTCGTGGCTGGAACTTGTGGCTGCTTTCACGCTCATTTAGCATACGTGAGTCGCTCCATAAATCGATAGAAGCTTTCCTCACTGACAAAAAATTCTTGGTTCGTGTCGGGGACACACACTCTGACCCATATAATGTGATCTCTGGTGTTCCCCAGGGATCAGTTCTGAGTCCTTTTCCTTATATCATATACACATCTGACTTGCCATTGATTTTCGAGTGCCAGCACGCCTTCTACGCCGATGAAACTAAATTATTCTGTAACACACTTTGTGATTCAAAACGTCTACAATCTGACCCACCGCACCTTGGAACCTGGTGTAACGATTGGTTAATACCCCTTAATCCATCTAAATGTACTGTACTACATATCGGCCGCAATAACCCGATCCTCGAATACTATATAGGTATCGTACAGATTCAAACAGTTGAATCCCAATTCGACCTAGGATTAACTATTACCAATACGCTATGCTGGTCAGAGCATGTTGCCAACATTCGAAGAAAAGCCAACAGCACTTGTTATCTTATGGATAAGTCCTTCCAATCCCCAAATATCAAAGTACTAGGCACCATCTACAAGAGTTTTATCCGACCATTTCTGGAGTACAATGTTGTGGTCTGGTCGCCACATCTTATCCGAGACATCACCCTTCTCGAGAATGTTCAAAGGAAACTGATCAAATGGGCGCCGCAGATCCATCACTGGAATATCACGATCGACTGAGTGCGGTAAATCTGTCAACACTGCATGGAAGAAGACAACGAGGTGACCTCATACAATGCTACAGAGTACTAACGAAGTCTTTTTCTGTGGATCTGAAACATATGTTTTTCCTAAACGAAGACGATAGACTTCGAGGTCACTGCCTCAAGCTCTCGAGAGAAAATTTCAAGACATCCACAAGGCAACACTTCTTCCCCAATAGAGTTTTTCACGAGTGGAATTCACTTCCCCAGAGTGTAGTTCGAGCTCCTTCTATAAACTTGTTCAAAAACAGATTTGACAGCCATACAGAATATAGTCTTATACAATAGTTTATTAACATTATTAAATTCAATCATCTTAATATTTCAATTAGATCATTTTTATGTATCATGCATGTTCTACTATTTGTGTGTTAAATACAATTGTTTGTATTATTTTTGGGCGTATTAGGCGCTAGCCTCTGCCCTTCTCTCTGTGAAATAAATAAATAAAATAAATAAATGTCTAGCTGTGTGCACGTTCCGATATAATCGAAGAAAGAAATTTATATTTCATGCATTTGTATTTCGTGCTTTATTTCAGTTCGTTCCCTACCTTCATAGCGCCTTTACGAAATAATACGAATAACAATCGATTCTAGAATGAAAACTTTCTTTTCTGAAACTTTGATTATTCAAAATATAAATATATATATATATATATAGAGGGTTGTCCAAAATTGCTGGGACTCAAAGCTACCACGTGTAAAAGAAGTCAAAAGGAGTTGATTGGACCCAATTTATTTATGTGCCAAAATGTACCGTTTGTCCGTGAGAAGAGTCAGAGTTTACATAAAAAAAAAACACATTTTTGTATGCTGTTCAGAAATAAGTGAAACAAATTTGATGAAATTTGACAATAGTGTATTATCGGTAATCGAAGAAACCTAGAAAAAATTGTTGAAGGATTAAAACCTCCCTCACCCCCTGACATTTTTTTCAGAACTTTTTTGATGGTAGTAATACGGTTCTCAAATTTTTCATTCTTGAAGACTGATCAATCATCTTCATTTTATTACTGTTGTAAGAATTTCGTATACCACATAGTTTCGAAAATAATGCTACCAGATATTCCTAGTACAATTTTGATGAAATTGTAATATAAAACGTAGTTGGCAACGGAAACGAAGGCAAGTGAAATAACAACAATTTGAATAATAATAAATGGTCGGTAAAAGTACTTGCAGTGATAACAAAATTGAAGAATTTATTGAAACATTTACAGACAACGTCAACAACAAATTTGAACGATATTGAATTAGTTTCCTGTCAAAATCACGACTTGCCTTCGTTTCCACTGCCAACTAAGTTTTATATCACAATTTCATTAAACTTGTACAAGGGATATCTGGTAGCATTATTTGAGAGAACATTTTTTTCTTTCGAAACTATGCGGTATACGAAATTTTTACGGTAATAAAATGAAGATAATTGATTAGTCTCTAAGCTTGAAAAATTTGAGAACCGTATTACTACCCCTAAAAAAATTCAGAAAAGAAGAGCAAACGCTATTTGTGCGGAGTTGAGAACACCAATCACTGCAAACCTTTATTTCAGCTTCAAAAAATATTAACTTTGTGCAGCATCTTCATACTTGAATCTGTATGTTTGATGGAAAATAAACATCTGAATTTCAAAAAAGACTTAGAACACACGAGACACGTCAAAACAACAACATACCTTTGCCGATTCCAAAATATTCTTCAACAAAAAATCCATTGATGTTTGAAAGCAAAAACATTTTCAATCATCTGCCAATCAATTCGAAGCAAATGTCTGACTTATCTGAATTCCGGAAGGCAGTTGAATATATATTCTGTACCAAAGCATACTATTGCCTACATGAATGTTACATTGATATTACGAATGGTGATATATATCGTAATCATTTAGAAAGTTTTATTATTTTAATGTGTTTTTAGTATTATATATTGTGATTTTATAAATTCTTTTATATTTATTACCGTCTCTTTCACACCAATATTTATATTTCTACTATTTAACTTCTACTTAATTATCTTGTAACTCTTTTGTATGTAATAGTATAGTTTAACGGTTTGTCAAAAAGTTCTTTTTCTCAGACAATGAAGCATATTTTTGATTGATTGATGATTGGGTGAGGGTGGTTTCAACCCCCTCTACAATTTCTTTTAGTTTTCTTCAATCACCAGAAGGAGGGTAATCCTCTGAAATACACTATTGTCAAATTCCAGCAAATTTGTTTCACTTATTTCTAAACGGCGTACAATAATGTGTTTTTTTATGTGAACTCCGAACTCTTCTCACGGACAAATGGCACATTTTGGCACATAAATGAATTGGGTCCAATCAACTTATTTTGACCTACTTCACACGTGGCAGCTGTGTCCTAGCAATTTTGGGACAATAAATTTTTCAACAATTACATTCAAATGGTATTTTAATTGACGCTTTTTGAATAATTTGCGTACATTATCGGCTATTTGATGCATTGGTACTGCAACCATTGCTTCTAGCGACTTGGACAAGGTATACCTTTCTGACATACAGAGTATAGCAAAAAAGTTTCGAATTATTCAATAGGGATGGAACCCTGTTCTTGGGAATTTTTTTTTCTCATTTTAGTGCACTCTCCCAGTAAACACCGGATATCTGATGGACATCCATCCAAGGTCCATATGTGGACCACATGGACATGAACCAAAAAGGACGTCAATTGGATGTCCTTTTTGGATTAGGTCGTCGATATTCATTTATGAATGTCCGATGGATATCCCTGCATGTACATCAGATGGCTATTTGTTCATGGACATCATATGGACGTCAACACGATCTTTTTCAACATGAATGCATGAATAGTATCTGGGCCAGAGATAAGGTAAGTTATCTCTGGCTGAACATTTATTGGTGATCCAATTGATATGCTACACATGGAAGACTAGTTTGTACAGCGTTCAACACAAAGATATTTCTATGATCCTCTCATGGTAGGGCCAGATGCGGTTGGCGTCACTGATTTTTTCAAAATTGGAAGGTTGGTATTAATAGGCGGCAATACGACTGACAGTTGACAGGAACGACAGGTTACTCAGATTTTCCATTTATTCTCTTCATTGTTTCGATTGTGGCCGGTTTTGTAGGAGTAGAGTTTGTTAATGAATTTTTGATTGTGTGACTTTCTTCGGTGTTGCAATTGTAATCGCCAGGTAAGGAAGGAGAGAAAGATCGCGGGAAGAAAAGTTTTGCATATAATGTACAAAAGGGCACAAAGAGAGATGCAGGCGTCTGATAACTTGGAAATACAAATTGCATCATCGAGTGCAGCAAGTTTATCAACTCTTGCTTCGAGCCTCCAGTTCGTTACCAGTATGTTGAGTGATGATTGCAGTAGCTGGACATTCTAGACAAGTCCAGAATTTTTACCATCCAATCTAGCTTTGAAAAAGACAAAGGAGGTGATTGTAATGAAGCTGACCCATCAACATGAGAGGTCGACGAAGTAACTTTGTTGGAACCAGGGCCTCATACATCACATCTCGAGACGGGTGTTTCTGATTTTCGCAAACTGTGCGGATTTGTTTTGTTTATTATAGAGTTCTGGTTGAAATTAACCACTCATAATAATTATATCATTCGAGTGATTGATTATTCAGTACTCACCAAGTGGGGGATTCATTTTCAACCTGTTGAGATATCCCTATCACACGAGGCCACACGACATCAAAGGTAGGTCTTCCCAGGCTTTCCCATTATTTCTAGTGTACAATTTCATCTTCCTCATCTACTTGCAACCTCATCTTCATATATATTTTAGGCCTTTTAGTGCATGCCTAGGGCATATTACCTACCAACTACACCAAGGCACCCCAAACCCATAGAGGCTTTACTCACACAGAGCATGCCGCTAAATAATTAGAAACCTTAGGTGAACCAAGAGCCTATGTCGAGAAAAGTCTCTCTTATACGATCTCCGAACTTCGAAGCCTCAAGTAGGATCTATCCAATATATCGTGCTATCTGAGCTGGACATCAGATGAATGCTTCATTATTGCCTTGACTGTATACCGCCTGTATGCTGACTGAATCCTGTTTATGCTTTAGCTGCAAAATTTCACTACTTGATCTTGTGAACTCAAGGTATATATACCTCAAAGGTGATATTTCCTTGTGAATACAATTTTTATGGTGGCCCTGGCACTGCTTTCCCGCTACTTTCCGAACATATATTAATGTGGTTTGATTATATAGTGAGTAAGCATAGTGAAATCATTTTCTTGGCATGTACCGTTGATTTGAATCCCTGTGAATACTCAGAGAATATTACCCTAGTTGAATCTGATTACTTTCGTTTTACTCACCATCCCTCTCCGCGAGCAAGAATTGATGCGAGTGAAGTAAATACCTCTCATTCGAGAATACCCTAATAAGTTATTGTCGAAGTCAGTTGAAAAACTTCCGTTTTTAAGGACGATACGAGGATTTGTCGATTCGCTTAACATTGGAATAAGAATGAATGAGATATTTTTTACTAAGCTTCCCCGGTATGAAGCCTGTGCAGTCAACGTGGACTGGATAAGCGCTGTCATTCTAGAAACCAGGTCTCATTGGTTACTCCTGAATGTTGATTGGTCAGAGTTGCATGGGCGACTTTCTGTGTGATAAAAATCTTCTAGCTTGCGCTAGGCAGTGCGGTACGGTAATGCGACGGAGCTAGGTTGTCTTCATTGGTTCAACTCGAAATTCAGAAAATTTATAATTTTAATCATAGTGAGTCTGTTTTTCGGTTCGCAATCAAAATATGGCGTTCTGGAGGCCTTTCGAGGAAGTCAACGAAGTGAGTGATAGTGATTCGGAGGAAGAGCAAGCGGAGTTCGCCAATAAAGATATACATGTTCAAACGCAAAAGGTAATTTTGAATATCTATTCGCGTCTCAAGGACGAGAATAATGATTCTTCAGAAAACCAACTTGTGAAGAGAATACAGGAATTGACTAAAATAAGCTATATCACTATATACAGAGTTATTAGAACCGGAGATGTTGTGGATCAAGTTAAACGGAAAAGAGTGGGACAAAAACTCAAGAAGCTTGATGATGATTCGAAAGAAGTAATTCGTCGAATTGTATATAGATTTTATAATGAGAATAAGGTGCCAACATTGCCAGATATCAGGGATAAGTTGAATGAATACGCGGATTATAAATATAAATCGTTAAGTACGTTGCGAAATGTTTTAGGCGCATCGTAGACCATCGGTAAGAATATCTACGTAGAATAAAGGAATACCGTGACGCGAATAGGCCTATAATTTATCTAGATGAAACGTGGTTCGACACTCATGACGTTGTTCAATACGGTTGGGTAGATGATAGCAAAAACTGTAATTTGAGTGGTCCGAGTTCGAGAGGCAAAAGAATAATAATCCTTCACGCCGGCAATGAAAATGGATTTGTTGACCATGCATTGTTGTTGTCTGCCAAAAATATCAGGCAATCCTCTGCCTATTATCACGAGGATATGACGGCAGAATTATTTGAGAAATGGGCAGAGCAGCAGCTTGTACCAAATATTTCAGGGAATTCAGTCATCGTTATGGATGATGCGTCATACCATTCACGTCAACGAACGAAGATACCGAGCACCAGCACGAAAAAGGCATGGAGAGAAAAGGCATGGAAATATCTCCTAACAAACTGAAGCACACGGCCATACTGTCTTACGTTTGCCTCCATATTACTGTTTTCAACCCTATTGAGATGGTCTGGGCTGCTATTAAAAGCAAAGTACGTAAGAATAACCAATTACCGCAATTTAGCGAGTCAGTTTTAACCACCATCAGGACAGTAGTTAATGAGATAAACGAAAGTGACATATGGAGGAATTGTGTATCTCATGTAATCAAAAAAGAAAATGAATTGTATCTTACCACGTATCAATCCAGTGATCAGTCCTGAAGAGTCCGATAGTGACTAGTGATATATCATCCAGTATTTGTGTATAACAGTTACGAAAATTAATAAGTGATGTGTAGTGAATCATATTGTAATTAGCATAACCAAAGTATGAAGTTAAGGAAAGTGATGTGACATGTGTAGTGAAATTGTGTAAAGTCTAGGAAAGTGATGTGACAAGTGTAATGGAATTGTGTAAATTCTAGGAAAGTGATGTGACATGTGTAGTGAAATTGTGTAACGTGTTGAGAAGTGATATGACATGTGTGATAAAAATGTGTAAATTCTAGGAAAGTGATGTGACATGTTAAGTGAAACTGTGGAACTGTACCTATTTCTAATTTCACCAAAAAAACCCTTTCAGAATATACCATTTATTTGAGAGAATTGAGGAGCATTTTCATTAAGTTCAATGTTATTTATATTTTATTTTGTTGATTATTTTCTTCTTATGATTTTAAACCAATCAGAACAAAGTTCAATTGAGTTCAATTGAGTAGGTCACCTTGTATAATCTCGAATAAACGTGTATATAGTAACTCTACCAATCAGAAATTCAGAATTATTGACATTTTCATGGTACTTAACTTATTCATATTGTTACAAACATATTCTTGAGTTCCTTATACTACTGAGAATTTTTATTGAGTTCAATGTTTCATTTTCATTTTATTTTGTTGAGAGTTTTTTCTGAGTTTAATTTTATATTTATATTCAATTTTGTTGACAACTTTGATTTAGTTTAATTTCATATTCATATTCCAAATGTGGGACAATAGGGCTATTGGCGAACACCCACTAAAAAAAGTAACGAGCCATGGTAATACCTCATGGGTGGTCTGAAAACTTACCAATTTTCGATACTCTAATGTTCCAAAATGGATATATAGGTAATTTTTGAACAATCAAGAATTCATTCAAAAACAGCTTCAAGTTGTGAGAACGAATAAAATATTTTACCCGCCGTGTAATCTGCGGCATGTCAAAGGATTTGCCGGCATGCAGTCGGTAAATTTTTTTTTGCTTTTTCAACTGACATATATATATATAAACTATACCTCCTTAAGAACGGAGTAACAAATTCGGCGCCCAAACATGTATAGTTGTCGTATGTAACTCTGAGTGTTCGCGGGATTCACAGGATTTCGTGAGATTACAGGGTGGTATAAATATAATAGATAATATAAAAATAGAGTGCTTTATATGATTTCGTGGCTTAGTTATCGCCAGATCAGTTGGAGTTATCATTCTTCAAGAGAAACATTTCAGTTCTGAATTTTTTTCCCCCAAGGACACGTTCTTGGTACTGATAGTATTTTCATGTATTAGTGTTTATCATTCACCAAAAACGTTATATGGCATGGTAGAACACACAGGTTGTCCTCTGATACACTGTTAGCCTTAAGCAATTTTTCTCCACCCTGTATATGTTTCTCTTCGCAAAATATTTCAATTGTGTTGGGAACGGGAGCAGATTTGTTCCCGAAACGTCCACCAAGATAAGTAGAGGTTTTATTCTTATTGAATATATTTGTATTTCCAATTTTTCCCAAAAACAAGGTGTCACTGACCAATAGAGAATTTCTCTTTTAGGTATCTAAAGGTTTAATTTCAAGCGCAGTGACATTTTGGGGCAGATTATAAATCTGTCCTTACTACGAATATATTGAAATAATTTTTAATAACTTCTACTCTATTTTTTAGAAACAAGGAGAGAAAATCCCATGAAAAGCTGAAAAATGAATGTACCACCTCCTCGAAGAACTTACAGACAGTATTTAAAATAGAAGTGAATCGCTTGTTAGGGGATGAAATTGTATATGAACTGAGTATAAGGAATTTACCAGTGAGGCAAACGGTAATGGACAATCGAGCTTCTTTGAGAGGAGCACTGAGAAGTGAGAGGGAGGGATTGCAACCTATGATTATCTTTCCTGCCAATCTAGGGCTAACACAAGATGCACTTGATATTTGCGATAAAAAATTGGCAGATTCAGCTATAGATATTCAGAACTTCAGTAAGGATAATAGAGAAAATGAATATAAACGGATATCAACTCGTTTATGTCATATAAATCTGAGATTGAATAGAATTGTGGTGTCAGATGCAGATCAAGATCATGAAAAGGGAGAAGTGACAACAAAATGTTTGCAGTTGATGGACGCGGTAGGTAACCTAAATGATAGCTTTGAGGCGGTGCAGAATTTGCAGAGGGGAGTGGGAATGAATCCATCATTATCTCTACTCGAACAACAACAACCGGAACAAAACGAGTTAGAGGAACCTCTTCTTCCGGAGTTGTCGAGTGCGTTGTCAGGAACCTCAGCCTCGGCGAGCACCTCTATTCGGAATTTGCATTCATTGGGTAGGTCTGTTCGTAGAGCTGTGTCTTCATTCTCCAACTTTGGAAATCATGCCTTAGCATCAACTGAACCAGCTGTCAGGAACCAATGGCTGAAGAGAAGCGTGAGAGTACCCGAAGACGGGAAAGTGTTCGCTTTCAGATTGAGTCAGAATACCCGGGTCAGAGGTGGAGCGAGAGGCATGTGGCTGAGCCGCCACCTCTATTCAATCCCTCATTTGAAAATCTTCTTCCTTCTTCTCCTAAACCGTCTGGTGGTTCTGCCAATCAGGCTGCTGGAGATGATCAGACATTTGCTAATAATTTTGTTACTCTTTCCAGACCACAAGAACTCTCTGGAGAATACTTTGGGCAAACAGGGAATCTTTTTGAATCCAGTCGTGATGTTGGTCAAAGATTCAGACAACTTGATTTATCCCCCACATACCCAACGGAGAATAGTTCCAGTTATTTTGTTGATGTGTCTAGATGGAAAGTGACTTTTAATGGAGAGACCAGTGCTACCAACTTCTTAGAACGAATCGAGGAGCTTCGTTTATCTCGAGGGGTTTCGAAAGATCAGTTACTTCTTCTGCTGAATTATTTACAAAAGACGCTCTTCTCTGGTACCGAACTCAGAGATTTGATTCACGGGATCAGCTCGTATGACGGTTGAAAGAGGACTTTTTGCCTTACGATTATGAGTACGACCTATGGGAAGAGAATCGAAGACGTACACAAGGATCCAAGGAGAGCGTTGTTACTTTTATCGCGTCTATGGAAAGTCTCTTTAGGAAGTTAGGGATCAACAAACCATGTGAGGAGGAGAGACTCAAATTGATTAGGCGCAATATGCTTCCTCACATACAATCGCAGCTTTACTTACAATCAATCAGTTCTATTTCGGATCTTGAAAAATTTAGTAGGACTATCGAAGAAACGGTACAACGAGTGAAAGGTTTCTGTCCTCCTCCTACAAATTATAGACATTTGCTAGAGCGCTACTACTCTACTCGAATCCTCATCTACTTGAATCCTCATCTTCATATATATTTCAGGCCTTTAGGCGAGTACAAGGTTTCTGTCCTCCTACAAATTATAGACATTTTCTAGAGCCCTTGTTGGCGTATCGAAAGCCGGCAGGATTAGGACAGATATCGGCCATTAATAGTGTGCCAGTGAGAGATATATCTCGTGATTCAAGTGACTCAAGTCTCCCCCAGACCACTTCAAATGCCTCCAAGTGCTACAATTGTCATGAAACGGGCGATAGATTCAAAAAATGTCCAAAAAAACTTCGAAGGTTCTGTTCCAGATGCGGCAAAGATGGGGTTACCGCGAATGCATGTCCCTCTTGTAAGTCAAAAAACATTCAGGGGGGTCAGCATCAGGTCGGATGTTGACTTCCCCATACCACCCTGCAAATCAATTCAACTCGACCAAAGTGGTTATGGATTACGTTTTATCTCATGTAAAGGATGATTTGAGACCTCAACTCAAAATCGAAATTTATGGGAAAGAGATGTTGGCACTATTAGATTCGGGATGCTCGAAGACCGTTCTTGGTAATCAGGGTTGGGATTAATTGAAAACGATTTGTGCACTCGATGCGGCGAATCAGACAATATGTACGATGGCAAATGGGTCAAGTTGTGAGGTGATTGGAATCGTACTAGTACCAATAAGACTTCGCGATCGGGTAAATATTTTCGAGCTCTTAGTAGTACCATCCTTACCTCATTCCATTATATTACGTATTGATTTCTGGCAGATGGAGATAATTCCTAACCTTTATTCAGGAGAATGGGCTTTCAGATCCGAGCAAAGTTTTCATATCGATGCTATTCAGGACGCGAGTCATCTTACGACTGAACGCCGCTCATTAGATCAGCTCATCGTTGAAATCTTCAGGGACATGGGCAATAAATTGGGTTGTACTAATGTTGTCGAACACACAATTTATACCAACTCACCTCCTATTCGACAGCGCCACTATCCTTTGTCTCCTAATCTACAGACCCAAGTCAATAAAGAGATAGAGCAAATGTTATCCAATGATATTATAGAGCCTTCTTCATCTCCATGGGCCTCTCCCATCGTACTGGTTAAAAACCAGATGGCCGGTATCGCTTCTGCTTTAACTACAAGAAGCTTAATGAGGTCAGTTTGCCTGATGCTTACCCCATTCCCTTCGTCAGCTCAACCCTGGACAAACTCAGGGACGAAAAATACTTAACAACCCTTGATATTTTTTTTTATTACACTATTCTACAGATACAAGATCCAATTACAGAATAGGAAAATACAGTAAGAATTATTCAAACATATTAGCTAATTACATTAATATCACTTATTAGAAAAAACAGAACAGTCCAGTTTTTTTATGGAGGTCAAATTGCAGCAAAAAATGTCAATGGTTTCATTCAACTTGTCATATGTGGAGCACATCTTGTAAACAGGTGCATGAAGTTTTACATTAGTGTAACAGAGCGGAAGGTAGAAAGTATTATTTTTCCGGGATGTGAATCTTGGAACATGAAAGTTCAACATTTCCAAAATGCAGCTGCAGTCCAAAGTGTTGTGAATGAGATTGAAAAGAAGAAAGAAGATAACATGTGACCTATTTCGACGAAATTCAAGTAAATCAACTGAAAATCTTGAGAGAAGTTGCTCATGTGGATAACCCACATCTGGGTATTTTCCATCCAATTTCAAACATAGATACTTCAAAAATTTTCGTTGGATATTTTCTAAATTAGATATATGTACCTGATAATATGATGATGATGAAACTATTGATGCATACTCAGAAGTGGATCTAACAAACGTGAAATATAATTGCAACAGCGATTTATCATTCCTACCAAAATTTTTCGACACTCTGATAATGAATCCTAATGATCTATAAGTTTTTTTGATGACTTGCTGGATATGATTTCCAAAAGAAAGTTTTTTGTCGAAAACTACTCCTAGATCTTGGAAAGTGTCAGGTCGGTTCAATACCTCATTGTCTAGTCTATAATTGTGGATAATTGGATTCAGCTTGGCGGTGAAGGACATAACATGGCATTTAGAAACATTAAGAAACAAGCTGTTCTTGATGCACCAGGCATTGAGGCTATCAAGATTGTTTTGAAGAAGATAACAGTCCTCTCTGGTGTTAATTTCATGGTATATCTTTAAATCATCGGCATACAATAAGTGACTGACGGTGAGAGTATCCACAATGTCATTCATAAACATTATGAAAAATAAGGGTCCGAGGTTAGACCCCTGGGGAACACCTGATGTAGGAAGGACTTCAATAGACCTATGACCATGGAAGCTGACGTACTGTCTACGATCATGAAGGTAAGATTGAAATAAAGATGTGAGGTTTGGGGTTAGTCCAAAATTTGACAGTTTGTGAAGAAGAATTCCATGGTCAAGCCTATCGAAGGCCTTCGAAAAATCCGTATATATTGTATCACATTGGGAGCTTTCATCAATAATATGAGATATTTGCTCTGTGATACAAACTAAGTTTGTTACCGTTGACCTCCCTTTGAAAAAAACCATGTTGATTAGGGATGATTTGACTTCTAACATGTGAATAAATGTGACTGTAGAGTAGGATTTCAAAAGTTTTCGAAAAATTATTAATAATTGTTATAGGGCGGTAGTTGCAAATGTCTGAGTTGAGCCCCTTCTTATAAACCGGTATGATTTTTGACTCTTTCCATAGTGTGGGAAAAGTATTAGTTGACAGACATAAATTGAATAAAGTGCGAAGCGGGTTTACGAAGGCAGTTGCACAATCTGGCAAGACAAAAGAGGGGATATTGTCAGGTCCACTAGTTAATTTGGGTTTGAGTTTCCTCAATGAGGCTAGAACTTGCTCTTCAGTCACTCAAGTTATGACCAAAGAAGGATTGTTATTAAATGAATAGGTGAAAGTTATATCTTTGGGAGATGCATACGACTGCTGAAAAAATTGGGCAAAAGCATTTGAGATGTCTTGCGGCTCAGATAGGGATTGTTGATTAAAGTTGAAGCTAGAAGGTGCGGTTATATTACTTTTTTTGAAATTCATGTAATTCCATAATGCGGAGGAATTAGAAGTAATATTTTCTTCTACATAAAGAATGTGATCACGGTGGAGTTTTACAATGTTATACTTGATATTTCTCCTTAAACTTTTGAAATCATCAAGGTCTCTTCCATCACCAGATTTTCTGAACCTTCTCCAAAACTTATGTTTTTGACGTATATCTCTGATTAGGGCTGAGTTGTACCAAGGTGGGTAACTACAAGTAGTTCTGATCTTTCTTGGGACATTCGGTTCTACAATAGAGTTAACTTTGTCATAAAAAGCACTGCAAGCAATATTTGTGTCTATATATTGTTCCAAAAAAGACCAGTCACATTCAAGAAAGTCATTATACAGATTTGGAAAATTAGCTTTCCTGAAATTGTGAACTGATGCATGAAAAACTTTATTTTGATTTTTCTTTAGATTATTTTTTAAATTACAGATGTAAATTACATATGTTAACTGGTGGGTGATGAAGGTCTTCATTAATTAAAATATCGTGTGCTTTTTCAACAACACAACCACAATTTGATAGAACAAGGTCTAGAATCCTGTGGTTCACATTTTTCACATTATTTGATTGCTCAAAGTCCAAGAAAGAGCAGAAGTTTTGAAGAGCAAGTGTAGTGGGAGTAAATGAATCTTTCAAATTATCTTCCACGTAACTAGGAATATTGAAGTCCCCTACGATTAGAACTTCCGAGTGAAACAAATATTCTAATGAAGAAAAGGCTTCAAATACAGTATTATAATCTTCAGTGGAATTGTTTGGCGGAATATAAATAACAAATACATACATGAGCTGGTGAGAATATAATATTTTCACACCAACAATGTCAATGTGATGCAAATCTTCGAATGCGCCTTCATTTAAATTAAGAATGGTTGCATTGAGCTGGGAATTTACTGCCAGCATAACTACTCCGCCCCGAGAAAGGTTCAAAGCTTGAAAGTTACGGTCAGATCTGAATATGTTGAATGCATCCTTAGATATTTCTTCGTCCAGAACATTAGACGCCAGCCAAGTTTCAGTGAGTGCTACCAGATCATAACAGCAAGTATTCAGGTTATCGTATAGTTCATGTAGTTTGGTATTCAGTCCTCTAACATTCTGATAGTAAATGGAGATCTCTTTATCATTGGTAGAGTTTGTAGACTGATTTGTCGAAAAAATAGATTCATTATTGGGTAATACGTCTGAGATTAGTTGCTATTGACAGTTGAGGCCCAAATCGAATTTTAATTTATTCACCACATTTGAGTGTGACTGGCACTTTTGATGGTCCCACGCCCCATGATCTACCCGAAAGTTAGATTTTTTGGTTTCATTAAGTTTGACACAGTTAATGCATTTCAAAATATCAGAGTTACATGTGTTCTTTTCATGTCCTCCACCGCAGTTCGGACACGATAAGTTTTGTTTACAGCTAGTTTTAGAATGATTGAAACCATTGCATTTAAAACAGCGTGAAATTTCAATGGCATCATAGACCTTGCAAAGGTCTAGACCAACTAGTAAGTAACCATTATTGAGTACATTGGAATAAGTTGACGAATTCAGCTGAAGAAATACCTGATATACATTTTTATTAGATTTAATTGGACCGAATTTGACAATTTTACAGTTCGAATTAGAGTCTATGATATCATCATTTTGTTTCAGTATAAGTTTCAAAAGGGTATCATTATCAAAATTTTCTGAAATTCCGACAATACGAACACGGGGATGTGAACCTCTTGACTCCTTTATTTCATAAGTTGCCGAGTGTTTTTCTTGAGCCTTTTCTTTGAAATATGCATAATGTCAGATTTTGTTTGAGTGTTATCTTGAGATACTTTGGGTTTGAGAAGGATTGCACTGTGTGAGCTATTGCTAAGTACAGATGAGTAGGATGATTTCATATTTGGCTTAGTGGTGATTTTCAGATCTGAGATATTGTCTTCAGCTTTTTTTTTCATATCGATATTCAGAGTTGAAAGATTCTCATCTGCTTTTTTCAGAATGTCCGTCTTCATATCGAAAAAGAGGTTCTTCAGCTGATCAATGAATTCGTTCACCTTGTTTTGAAAGATATCACGTAGTCTCTCTTCATTAAAGAGATCATTGAACTTCTCACAGTTTTTGCATTTCCAAAAAACGCCAGGTGTCTTTTTCATCTGTGCCAATAAGTCTACAGATATTCCCACACATTCGGAATGGAATTTATTCTTGCAAAAACCACTACAAGAAATCGGGTTTTTTCTGGTAACTTCTTTAGAACACGCACCACACGACATTTTATGTGTAAGAAACTGTTTCTTCTATCCTATGCAGTTGTACAATGTCACTCGGATTACCTTTTCATATCACTGTTTAGGCCGTTTTCTTAGGAAGATTTTGATATAAGTTTGAAGGCAAAATTATGTAAATTTACCTACTAAAACATTCGTAAACTGAGGAGCCGATTCACCTCGTGGCTATTTCGTGCTATAAAAAAATATCAAATCTGCATACTGGCAGATACCGGTAGCCAAAGAAAGTCGTGCTTTAACAGCTTTCGTAGTTCCCACGAGGGGGCTATTTCAATTCAAGAGGATGCCTTTTGGCCTGCATAATGCACCTGCCACCTGGCAGAGATTTATTGATCGAGTGATTGGGGTAGATTTTGAGCAGTTCGTGTTCGTTTATCTTGATGACGTGGTTATATGTACCCAACCCTTCGACCAGCATATCTCAGTCCTGCATACCATTGTGCAGAGAATCAGATCAGCTTAACACTCAATGAAGAAAAATGCCACTTCTGTAAACCGGAGTTGAAGTATCTGGGATACGTTGTCAATTCCGCTGGACTTTTGGTGGACCCCGAGAAAGTAAATGCAATTCTTCGCATTCCAATACCGCGAAATGTCGGTAAAGTGAGACGAATTATCGGTTTGGCATCATAGTATCGACGATTTGTTCCAAATTTTTCATCCCTGACCGCACCATTGACAGCCCTACTCAAAAAGAATGCTAGATTTGAGTGGACCGAAACACGTAATCCGGCCTTACAGGAAATAAAGAATAATTTGATATCAGCACCAGAATTTAACATGCCCTGACTTCACTCAAACCTTCACGGTTCAGACAGATGCGTCCGATTTTGGCCTTGGTGCAGTTCTTTCCCAAACCTTTGAGGATGGGAAGAAGGTGATATGCTATCTCAGCCGTTCCCTTACGAAATCGGAACGCAAGTACACCACTGAGAAACAGTGTCTGGCCGTACTCTTTGCTGTGGAGAAACTACGTCCTTATATCGAAGGCTCTAGGTTCACTGTTGTAACGGACCACTGGAGTCTTAAGTGGCTTTTTAATATTGTTACGTTATAGTCCGGGTTCGGCTTTTATAAACACTCTGTAGAACACTTAAAACGATTTATTCAACGAATCTTACAAAACACAATAACAATTCACTAATTCGATCTCGCTTATTATTGCTCGATTCACAGCTCTAAATCGTACTGCTCTCCCGGCACATCATTCCCGTATTTATATCGAGATACACATGATTCCAGAACCCTCGCGAACTTCAGGTAGATTCCTAGTATTTCGCGATGATTCTGTCCCTTTTCGGTCGGCCGACAATTATAGTGGGCGCGGGTCAACTTCTCCTAATGACGCTTCTCTAATCTCGTAACACCGCCCCCTCTTCAAAGTTGATCGTCCCGATCAAACTCAGTTCTTGCATCACTGAAATAGGGCTTCAGCCTCTCTAGGTGGACAACCTTCATCTTGGTCCGAGGGCTACGTTGTATCCTGTAGACCACATCGTTGATCCTTTTCACCACCTTGTATGGTCCTTCCCATGAAGCTGTCAGCTTGGGGGATATTCCTTTCTTCCTGCGTGGATTATACAGCCAAACGTGGTCTCCCACTGAAAATCCCTCTGAATTTGCTCTGAGATCATATCGAGCCTTCATTTTGTCGCTAGCCAATTTCAGTCTTCCTCGAGCAATCTCATGTATCTTTGTCAAACTATCCCGTAATTCGTCTGCATAATCTCGCACCTCTTTTTCTTGAATACTTGGTGACCCGAACACCAAGTCACAGGGTAACCGGAGTTCCCTTCCAAAGACTATACTAGCTGGAGTTAGCTTCGTTAAATCATGGACAGCCGCTCTATATGCCATCAAGAATAGAGGCAGGTGCCTATCCCAGTCCCTCTGATGATCTTCCACTACTTTGGAAAGATGTTCCTCCATTGTCCGATTGAATCTTTCCACCATGCTATCTGACTGCAGATGAAGCGGAGTAGTTCTGGTTTTGTTGATTCCCATTAACTCGCAAACTTCCTTGAAGAGTTTCGACTCGAAATTCCTCCCTTGATCGGAATGAAGTTCCATTGGTACTCCGAATCTTGAAAACATGTTGTCTACCAATGCTCTGGCCACGGTGGAAGCTTCCTGGTTTGGCATCGAATATGCTTCGACCCATTTACTGAAATAGTCCATTGCAACGAGGATGTATTTGTTGCCGTCATTGGTCGTCGGAAATGGACCAGCTACATCGATGGCACCTACAATGTATTGCTTCATCTCTCCTCTTGATCTGGTCTTGAGGCCTTTAGTAGCTTCGCACACCGGACATTTTCTGCGCCAGCTTTCTACGTCATTTCGACATTGTACCCAATAGAATCTCTGTCGAATCTTATCCAAGGTCTTATTTACTCCTAAGTGTCCACCAGAGGATCCGCCATGAACTTCTTCCAAGATTTCATTTATCCTATCCCTAGGCACAACCAGTTGGGAAATTGCTGATCTCCCATCGGCTGACTCCCAAATTCGTTTCAGCAAACCATTCTCCATAACCAGGGAATCCCACTGTGCCCATATGGCCTTGAAGATAGGACCTCTGTCTGATATGTCCTGCCAGGTGGGTCTATCTGCTCCTGCTTCTTTCCAACGTAGAAAGTCTGCGATATCCAAGTCCTTCTCCTGGTCCTGTCTCATGTGTGCTGATGTCCATTTGTTATCTGCCGTGAGTCTGATTTGTCTGGCCTCGACAAGTCCTTCCCGGCGCTCAACTCTCACGCAATGTTTGCAGGAATATGGGCATGGTCTTCTGGACAAGGCATCAGCGTTGCTGTGTAGACGTCCCGGTCGATGTTGATTTCTTGAGGACTCACTAGATGTTCTAGTCCTCGTTCCATTCCTCGCAGGTAAATATTCACGCGGTGGCCTCCTCGCAGGTGAATTGGATCGTCCTGATACCCTATCCCTGCAGTCTCTTATGAAATGTCCTGATCTTCCACAACGATAGCAGGTCCGATTTTTTCGGTTGCCTGTACCACCCTTCTTTGATTCGAGCTTTTCCAAAACTTTTTCGATTATTTGTACCACTGTATCAGTCTGTTGGGTCGGTTCCTCAATTGACACCGCTCGAACTTTTGGTCTCGAGGTGTCAAAAGATGCATCTACCTCCAAAGATCTGACCAGGGCTTCACTGCTCTTCGTGAAATTCGTCAGTCGCAGAGTTCTTTGAATTTCAATGTCTCTTAGCCCATCGATGAATAGCTGCACTGCCAGTTGTTCCTTGAAGTCTTCTGGGGCACTTGGATAGGCTAGCTGGATCAGTCTTCGCACATCTGCTTCGAATTCCTGAAGACTCTCGCCAGCTTTTTGTACACGAGTCTTCATCTGTGCCCGGTATAGCTGTTCCCGATGTTGATCACCATACCTGCATTCCAGTGCGGCAACTAGATCTCCATATCGGTTTTGTTGTTCGAGAGGTATTGTCTGCAAGATCCCCAAAGCTGGCCCTCTTAATGCTACTATAAGTGCAGTAGCCTTCTCATCGTTGTTCCACCCATTAGCCGTAGCTGCAGCTTCGAACTGTCTATGATACATGGCCCATGATGACTGTCCATCAAAAGTCGGTGGTTTTACGGAAGCATTCGATGTGGCAACTCTGTCACGTCGATCTTGGACCCTGTATAGAGCTCTCTGGTTCTCGATCTCCTTCTTCATGTCGTTCACTTCATCCCGTACTATATCCACTTCTTTCCTCAACTGTCCGTCGATTTTCCTTACGTCTTCCTTTAATTCATCGATTTTCTTAACGTCTTCCTTCAATTCTTCGATTTGTTCTTCGGTTTTCCGTTGTACTTGTTCCAAATACCTCTGGAATTCGTTTCTTCTTTGTATTTCCATTTTTCCTTGTTCTTCTAGAATTCTCTGGAAGTCTTCCTGCCGACGCTTTTCTTCTTCCCAATGTTGACTCGAATGTTGATGACATGTTGACACTTGTATTCCATCAATGAGGCCATCAATGTAGTGGTCCTAGATTGCTACAGATGGAAATTCCCAGTTCAGATTATTCACATGGCGATGAATACAAGTATTTTCTTTTCAAAAATGTTTGCCCTATGATTGGTACTGAATTGCATACAGTTACGATGTTTTTGATAATTATGAGCATATTGAATTGAAGAATTATCCCGTTTGTTACTCCATTTTTAAGGAGGTAATAATAGCTTATTAGGGTATTCTCGAATGAGAGGTATTTACTTCACTCGCATCAATTCTTGCTCGCGGAGAGGGATGGTGAGTAAAACGAAAGTAATCAGATTTAACTAGGGTAATATTCTCTGAGTATTCACAGGGATTCAAATTAACGGAATATGCCAAAAATATGATTTCACTATGCTTACTCACTACACTTACAATCCTCCTAAAGAAACTCCTTCTTCAGAAGACGCTGCTGTTTCAATCATAACAACACAAATGAATGTTCAAACTGTTGGTATGTTCATTTCTAGTAGTTATAAACTCCCCTTTAGTATTCACTCATACAATTCTATCTGATGATAGATCTAATCTAAATTTATTTATCTGATGATGTTTATTTCAGATATTCAAACATGTTCATGTTGCAAACACCACAAACATGGTTCGAAATGTTAATTCAACTCAATAACAAATATTCATTTCAGATGAGATTATCAAATCTATCCATAAATAACAAATATTGATGAGGAATATTCTATCTCCAGTGCTGGAAGAGTTGCAGCAATTATGAAATGTTCAGCAACGGAGAAGGATTAGGACACTACATGCATATTTTCATTATTTCATTTTCCAATGAATTATGATGAGCAACTCAATGATGTAGAAGAATATTTGGAGGACGACAAGAACTTCAAAGCAGCTTAAAGTTCATCGACAAGATACTCTCTAAATTCGATATTTGACTTCATTGTGTTTTATCTTCAGATAAATGAGTTAGTTGTCTAAGCTGGGAGGAAGCAATGTATACGACTCGGTGAAGAGATGTCTGAATTCGTTATTATCAAATACTCATGCAGCAAAATATAGTTGGCTGGGGAAGAAAAAGAAGAAAGTGTTACGCAACCCCAAATTATCCAAAGTACTGATTGGTGAGTGATGTCGTCCATATAATCTTTGATAGTTTGTAATTTCAAAAAGTTTGTTTTCAATGATTGCAACTATAATGAAGAATCTAGATAGCTTTGAAACACTAAAATTTACAAGTTTCCTATTTTCTTGATGAGGCATGTACCAGAAGTCATTTGACACGAATACCTCGGAGGAGGCAATCAAAAAATGGTTAAGAAGAGCCAAGGAAAGGAGTGAACATAGAGAGAAGACGAAATAATTTGATAATTATTATTATTGCAAAATGTTCATTCCTCAACAAAGATAATAGATTTGAGTTATTTCATTGTCTCTTTGATAGTTCTCTTGTTTTAGCTTTTTCTTGGATACACTCGTTGTTTTTTCTTTCGTATATTTCCATGTCTTATTCATTCTTTCAGATTATTGTTGAAATCATTTTTATTTTTTTGTATAGTTTCTGTCTGTTTTTGTATAGTCGTTTTGAATATATATTTTTATACTAAATCAGTCTTAGTTATTGGTGATGGTGCCGATTTATATAGGGTGTACAGTTTCATATAGAGGTTCTATGTATCTTATGATACCAGTTCAAATGATAAGAAAATGCTTGCTGTGTCAAAATAGTAATCTGGAATTTGAAATATAAAGTCAGATTAGTCTCAGATATCTGAATGAATTACTTTTTTTATTCCATATTTTTACACCAATGATTCCTGTTGATGTTCATCACAGGTCCAATTAACATCCATCGGAGGTGCATCTCATGGATATCCATCACAGTTCTAGATATAGTCCATTCAAGGTCAAAAGTTTGTCCATTTTGGTACCTTTCACGTACATAATTTGTCCATATCTGGTCGAGAATGGATATCCGATGAACGTTCAAGTTGGTGGACAACGGATATCCATGAGATATCTATTGGACATACATTATCCATTGAGGGACATCCATAGGATATCCACATTGTATGTTTCGGATATCCACTGGATTTTCTTGTGTTAACTGGGCTATTGTGTGGCGCTAAATATCGCTTCTCACGATTGAGGTTTTGTGGGATTTAATGATTCAATTCCGTAAACGGCGGTTCTAATTTCATCAGTACCCTTAGAAAATAATTTCAGAGAAATAGAAGAATGTTTCGATTTCAAAAAACTAACAATCAACTTCTCGAAAACAAAATTCCTACCCAATCTCAAACAGAAATAGAGCAAATTTTCCTAACCTAGCGCTACGAGATGATTTGTTGACAACATATATTGTCATGAAGAGTAATTTCGGTAAACTCAAAATTAAATTGAATGGTTCCTTAACTGAAGGCCTCAAAGGCATCTCAGTCCCTATTTGTATGGAATGCAATTATGACCTTGTATAGAACAGCGCTAGTCAGAATTGCAGGAACTGAGGTGTTCAATTACATCTATTGAACAGCTTATAATGATGATCATAGAATTTTACGAAGGAATGACCTATGGAGAGGGACATTGATTGCGAAGTTTGGTGGAAAATTGAAAACGAGAGTTGAGGCAGTCGATCGCGAAAAATACTCGAACACGGAAAAAAAGGATTTGTTAATTCAACCAAATATATTTGGTTAAAATTATTCGTTTGAACGAATTAAATATCATTCATTTCATTCATCATTTATATTCATTGAATGACACCATACTATTGCATGGACGAAACGGGATTCTTGAAACAATTCTCATATATGCTTGATTCGAAAATATTTTCATCAAACGGAATCATCTCCAATTCAAATTGAATAGATGATAATGTCGAATCAATAACATATCTGTCTGAACTGAGTGATTCAGATCTATCTTTCCAAAACTATAAGTATCTAACGGATCATTTATTGATTCACTTTGAACGAAAGTAATATCAATTCAACTTCAATGCAGAATCGATTCAAACAACTGATTTTGCTCAATTCAAGAATATATAGGAATCAAATTAAATACGTTCTTTCTCACTTCAAGCTGATAATCCTTAATAGCACACAATGTGCTTGGGACGTCACTATTTGGTACAATTCATTTCCGAATGTCCCGGACCTGAAATCGTTGTCCTTAGAACGTCCCAACCAGTATATCTCTCATGATATCCCTACTAGGACATCAATAGGATGTCCTAGACAATACATGTCTCACGAATGTAGACAAATATCCTAGAAGAAATGTTCATTGGAAGTCCCTAGTGGGACATCTGATAGAATATACATGAAAGGACCACCTCAGGATGTCCTGGATTATGCATGTCCAAATATATCGCAACGACATCCAATGGAGGTCCTAGCAGGGATATATTTCCTGATAATATCGTGAAAACATTATGCACTGGACGTCCCTAGTGGTACATCTAATGGAATGTCCTCGGCATGTCCTGGATTGATCATCATTCGAAACGTCCACCAGACATCTTATAGAATTTCTCGAAAAAAAATCCTCATCAGCATGTCCTGAATCGAACCGTAATCGAAATATCCTGCTAAGACATCCAGTAGATGTTCAAATGTCCTAAAAACATCATGTACTAGACGTGGTATATCTTATAGAATGTTCCTACGAGGATTTCTCTAACTTGTCTTGGATCGGTGGACTCAATTTCAAATATCTCACAAGGATATCCATTGGATTTCCTAGGGAGAGACATATATTTTCGAATCTACTGAATTGATGCCAGTTAAGAGTCCATATTGGTTTATATTAGAGGAGACATCTCTTCAAATGCATCGAAAACTATTTTCACTTTCCCAGTGGTACATCTCCACAAAACCCAACTTCAAGACTTCATCATCAGAAAAAATCCCTCAGCATCCACTCAATGTCCCAGGACGGATATCTATTCAGTGAAGTACCTGCAATGACGTCTCCACTGGACTGCCACTGGATGTCCTCAGCTGTACATCCTATAGAATGCCCACGTAGGGGCATTGAGGAACATCCAGTAGACGTCATAACAGGAAAATCTCTTCAAATGTCCTAGAAATTCAATTTTCGAATATGGCGCCAATTTTTGAATTGAGTTGATTTCGGCACGATTCAGTTCCAACGTTCCAACGTTTACTTTCATTTTGATCCATGATGTTCAGTGTCAGAACAAAGAGTCACTCGTTATCAATTTTACTTTTCACAAATTTTATTCCCGACTAGGATTTTTTGGTGTAATTCTGTGATTTTCAGTGAGAGAATCTAGATTTAAATTTTGTTGCAAAAACTGCTGCTGGCAGCACCACGTGATCTGGGGCCTGTGGCAGCACTGCTGGTGGGCGTCATGTGGCGACACCCTCGATAGAGACAGACAATCTCATAGAAACACAACTACCTGTTTTTATACACTCTGTCGCTTTAAATTAATACAAATATTTCGTCATTTGCGGTTATTTGTGTTTATCGAAGGTTCTTTGGGATTTTGGATTATACACCTAGGAGAATATTAAATAGTTATTTTTGCTCTGTGAACAATTATATTAGTATCTTACGAGGTATTCAATATTCAATCCAAAAATAGCAGCCTTGAAACTGCTAGAGAGTCTGGCTCAATCACACAAGTTAGGAGTAGCAGGTAAGTGTAATATACAAATATATAGTCAAAGCCCAGTACAAGAATCATCCAGATTCTTTTGTCGGCTCTACCTATTTATGCAATTCTGCATTGAAACCAATCAAGCAAATAGAAAACACTAGATATGCCTACCATTGTCATCGCCCACTCTTATTAATATTTAAATACATTATTATTATGGATCGAATAAATATCATTGTTATCATTATTATTATTATCATCATTATCATTATTATCATTATAATCAGCATTATTATTATTATCATTATTATTATTATCATTATTATTATTATATTTTATCGAGATTTATTATTATATTTTGTTCGTATATTTCAACTTAGATAACTAAATGTGAAATGAAGTGTATTACAAGTAATTTATTTTTGGCATTCAACTCGAAATCCATAGAGACGGCACACAAAAAAGTTCTGAAGGGTTACATTGGGTACGACCCCCAAAAGTATATCAGGTGTACCAAATTTGAATCAATTATTCCGAAAATTGTATGAGAAAATTCAAAAATCACAAAAAAAATCTGAAACCTTGACACCCTGTGAATCGGAGACGAAGCTCTGACGCATTATATGAGATTTCCATCTTGAAACAATGTCTCCTTCAAGCTGTTGAAGTCCTGCTACAAAAAAACTGAAACACCCTGTATATACATATACACAGGGTGTTGACAAATAAGTGTCCTCATGAAGGATATACATTTTTGTCTTTTGCGAAATGTTTCTTCCGGGCTTCCGTTTCCATGATACAGGGCGCCAAAAAATATAATTTTCAATTTCTTGCTCTTATCTCAGGAAATGTTTCCTCTACGGAGCTGAGCCTTTGTACACACTTCATCAATAATAATGATTTCTTCCAAGGCTCTCAATCAATTTCCTCAGACATGTCAGTGGCGGAGAGTTCCACGCCTCGTAAGGGTTTAACTCCCCAAACTTTTGTGCCACTGGAGGAATTGAAACTTTTGAAGCACATTCTGAAGCGCTGATATCTTTCATACTCAAAAGGTCCTTTCGCTTCAACGCTCCGTGAGGAAAATGGCTTTCTATGAATAAAAACATACAAAATCTTGGAATAATTTTTTATATTCAACTTGTTATATGTTGATATACAACTTGTAATTGAAATACTAGTTACTATTGATAATAATTACAGCAACAATTAACTCAACTTCAGATGGATTTCTTCCACACCTTGATAATTCGAATAACACATTTCATCTACGAATCATATATCTATGAATGTTGTCCTTAGTTTGATGTTGCTAACCAACCAAACTTTCAAGAAAAATTCCAATACATTCCTTCTCCTCCATCATTCCACTGCTGACTAGCACGATGATCTGGAAACATTATAAGATTTCCTTTCGTGTTGTCAAAAGATTGAAAAAAAAATCATTGAATTTTACAACTGTGTGCATGGAAATTATTAAAGTAGGTCTATATCCTTCACTTTCAGTGTCGCTCTGCGACACCAGTTAATATTCTTCAGTTGGCAAAATTGATACATCGAAGCAGTGAGTTTCAATTCTGAAGAAGTCATAACCGATGTGGACCTCAGAGCATGTAGTTATTGGATACAAGCACATTGGCGTCGGTTAGGTCAGCTGGCCTGCCCGGTCACCTCTTGGCTTTTTTTTATGGGGTCACATGAGAAGTCTTGTCTAGGAAATTCTTGAGGCCGCAGCGCTCGAAATTATGGAATTATGGACAACGTTAATAGGAATATGATTGATAGATGCAATGCTTAGCATTGAAGTCAGGGGCCCCTTATTTTGAACAACTATTGTGATATTTGGATTGTTATAAGCTGTGGATGAAATTTCTTTCAAGTTGAGTCAATTGTTGTTATATTCATTTTTAATAATAACTAGTATTTGAATTATAAGTTGAATATTTTTCGAGAAAAAAACTGAACCAGGATTTTCCATGCATGCATGTTTGCATAAGCCCCTTTTTCTCGAGAACTGTTCACTTTAGGGCATTGAAGCGAAAGGATCTACTGATCTACTGAGAAATATTGGCGCTTCAGAATGAAAATTTGATTTCTCCAGTGGCATAAAAGTTTGTTACGGATCATGAAAATATGTCATCCTCTACCTTCACGTTGTCTTGAGTCATGGCCTAGTATGCATTTCTCTATCGATAAGACCCTTGTATCGCTTCTGAAAGCATCCAAAAATACGTCTAGATATCTTGTTGACTATTCATTCAGCCAAGACCTAACCTATCCAAGTTGATAGTTTATATTCTCTATTAAACGTCTCTTTCATAGAATTTGTAGCGATTACCCATCTTCTCCAAACTGCGATATTGTTCGGATCGGTATCCTCTACCAATGGGACTCAACCCCCGACATCATCTTCGGTTGAGTTACATTTAACCGTAGGCTGCTTGCATTTTTATTTGTACGGCACCTACCCAGATAATGTTTTTTTTTTCTTCTTTTCCATTTGTTTACCAACTATGTTCGCCATAATCGAATTTATGATATTTACCGAGGGACATTTCATGACGAGGTTTAACCTCAGATTGAATGACAAATACTTTCTCCCCAAAACGGTGTCTCTTCAAGAGCGTGATATTCGTTTTTAGTAATCGATACGGATTTTTCAAAACCTGCCAAATCAGAAATTGGCTGGAAACATTTCATTGTATCATATGAATGATCAATAATGAATCAATAATACCCAAGAGTTGGCAAGATATCCCATCAATGAAAATGGTCGATCTATTATTTCAAGAATTTTGATCGAAAACTGAAATAAAAATATAATCTCATGATACTATAACCACTACATACTATTTAAGAAATTATATTTCGTTTCTTTCCATAATTCATGAAATTCATTTCGACAAAAATTTTTCTATCTTCAAATTCCGAAATAAATTCATATATCGGAAACGATTTCGAATGGTTAGTCAACGCAGATTCAGGTAATTAAGTATTTAATGAGTATTATTCAAAATATCGATACAGTTACTGATACAAGCAGTCAGACTGTATCAGTTCAGACGTTTAGATCATATTCGATAATTATCTGTGCATTTCAATTCTCACAATGACATACTTGTTTTTTCTGTTTTCCAGATACTTCTATCAGGTATAGGCCATTCGCTGTGAACCACCCTGTATAGCAGGCGAAATCACATATATTATTATAATACAGAAGATGCACATATATTTTTAGATTTCTGGGAATTTTTTCTCGCGCGACACTGAACCCTCGATAGTAGTTATGAATGACAATCTCCAAGAATATGTATATGAATAAGAGAAAAATATCGAACTTCTTACTAGATATGATTTTGAGTTACGTTGCAATTTGCGTGGTTTCACTGACTTGTTTAGTGATTCAGCTCAATTATGTTCGGATATGTGGGAAATTAGTATATCTCGATCATCTATAGTTCTATGTAGCAATCCAATGTTCAATATGGAGAACAAATTGAAGGTACACATCTCATAAGTAGGAAGAACGATACTTATAGAATACAAATTAAACTTACCATTCGAGCTAGCAAGGGCCATTCTAACGGTTGGATACCTAGAAAAAAGAAGCACAGTGAATTGAGATTACTTTGCTCAACGTGATGAATTTGCCAAACAGCGTATCAACTATGGAATAATATTGTTATTCTACGACCACTTGTCTTACACACAGTTTGCCAAAAGTGTTACGTAATATGCGTAATATATATATATATATAGAGAGAGAGAGAGAGAGAGAGAGAGAGAGAGAGTGAATAAAACTAAGGAGAAACTTTCAGTTGAACTTTTTTATTGAAAAATATTCTGACACTTCTCATCAAGTTATTAAACAAGATATACAAATGGATATCATAACAACGTTGATAAGTTCAACACCCCCTCTCAACGGGTGTTATCTTCAATATCTTCAAAAATCATAATTTTCTTCAAATGTCTCTCGAATTTATCAGCAGGTAGTCCTTTCGTGTATATATCAGCAGGCATATGGTCAGTTGGCAAATATTTCACATCTATCTCTTTATTTTCCTACACTTCTCTCACATAATGGTGACGAATATCTATATGTTTAGTGCGAGAATGATATATGGATTTCGCATCAAGTTCTGTACACCCTAATTATCACAGTAGATAGTAGTCGGAATATGATCTTCTAAGGTTCCAATTTCTGTGAAGAAATTCCTAAGATATACTGTCTCCTTCGCAGCTTCAGATAGTGCAACATATTCTGCTTCCGTACTTGACAGTGTTATTGACTTATATTTTCTCGCTTCCCATGAGATAGGTCCTCCAGTTAGCATGAACACGTAGCCAGTATACGACCTGCGATTGTCTAAAACTCCTCCCCAGTCTGCATCTACGAATCCTGTGAGGTGATTTCCGGGCTTCTTGAAATACAGTCCATGAGTTCTAGTTTTATTCAGATATCTGAGCACTCGTTTCAAGGCTATCCAGTGTTGTTTTCCTGGGTTGTTATTAAATTGGCACAGTACATTTACAGCATAACTGATATCTGGTCGTGTTGAGACGGCCAAGTATAGAATAGATCCTACAGCTTGTCAATACGGTACGTTTTTCATTTCTTTGATTTCCCCTTCTGTTTTAGGTTCCATTTCTTTTATCAGTTTCATACTTGTATCAATCGGGGTATGGACATACTTGCATTCTGTCATCATATACTTCTTCAGAATATCCGACATGTATTTGTATTGATTCATGAAGACAGCTTTTGTTGGTAAATGATGACGGCATTCTATACCCAATCGACATCATAAGGAGTATTTGCTCTTTCCTCATGATATAAATACATTTATCAGCATCCAGCGGCTTCAATCCAATCAACTGAAGATAATGTTCCAGCTTCTTGTACCACTGACGCCCAGATTATTTCAATCCATACAATGACTTCTTCAGTAAATATATATAGTATCTTCTTCTGCTGGCGTTTCGAACCCTTCTGCCTGTTGCATATAAATTGTTTCATCCAAATCGCCATTGATGTATGCCATTACTACGTCCATCTGATACAGGGTGAGACTAAATTCAGCTGATAAGGCTATAACTGTACGTACAGAACTTTGCCTCGCCACTGGTGAAGATATTTCATTGAAGTATATTCCTGGTCCTTGAGTATACCCTTTTGCTACAAGATGAGCTTCACGAGTTCTATTACCCCATCAGCTTTATATTTCGTGCTCAGCACCCATTTGCACCCGATGACTTTTCTATTTTCTGTACGGTTTACAAGAGACCAGCAGTTACTTGCCACCAAAGAATCAAACTCTGTTTTCATAGCTCTTTTCCAATCTGCTGCGAAATCACTACTTGAAGCTTCTTCTATGCTTGGATTTTGGGAAGTTCCTGGCCTCGTGGATCCAAGGTAGAATTCTCTGCAAATATTTTGGCGAAGGTGTTTGTTGGCTTTTTCTTGGTGTGTTGTAGCCAATGTACTATCATCCTTCGTGAGGGGAAGAAATGAGCTAGAAGTGAAATTTCTCCCGATTGCCTTGGCAAAGGAAAATCTTCAGAATTGTTCAAAAACAAAAAAAAATCTCTCAATCAACCTGCTAGAAGAAGAAAAAATATCCGCCCTTCAATACCCTCTCGACGTACCTGTCAAAATTGAATATTCACTGTTTGAACCATTGAAAAAGTTTCGAGTATACCACTGAACTCCGAACTTCTGGAACATCTGAAGTAGCTGATCTGCCAAGCAAATCAAAGAATATTGGTAGCCGTTTGGATCTGAAAGATTACTCTGAGAAAAGTACCTCGAATACAAAATGTGTGGACGTGAAAGTAGGCGAGGGAGTCGTGAAGATAAAGAAATCGTCATTATGTTGGTTGCTGAATTCAATTTTGCTACAAGATGAGCTTCACGACGTTCTATTTCCCCATCAGCTTTATATTTCGTGCTCAGCACCCATTTGCACCCGATGACTTTTCTATTTTCAGTACGGTTTACAAGAGACCAGCAGTTACTTGCCACCAAAGAATCAAACTCTGTTTTCATAGCTCTTTTCCAATCTGCTGCGAAATCACTACTTGAAGCTTCTTCTATGCTTGGACTGCTTATTTCTTCTATGTTGAACATTGTTGACTCTGGTTTAACTTCTACCATCTTGAAATGTTTTCTGGGTCTTCCTTTTGAACCATCTCTCACAATTGAAGGTCTTCCTGGCCCCCTTTTGAAAACTGAATTTGTATTCTTCGTAATATTTTCTACTTTTTGATGACTAGTCTTCTTCATCTTGGTGACCATTGTTTTCTTCACCTTGTAGAGAAATATTCTCACCCAATTCTGGAGAATTCCATCCAGTTTTCTGGATTTGATTGTGGAGTGATTTCAAATTCGAAAAATACATATGAAGGTTGTTTCTGTATTTCATGTCCATTGAAATAGTTGAATTTTTCAATGAATTTTACATCTATGCTTTTTATGATTTTCGTTGTTTCTGGATTCCATAATCGAAAAACTTTCGAGTCTATTGAATATCCAACAAATATGCATTCGGAAGATCTTGGTTGAAATTTACCTTTTTGCGTTTTTGTCAGAACAAATGCCTTACATCCCAAAACTTTGAAGTGATATACAGAGGGTTTATGTTTTCTGTATATCTCAAAAGGGGTGGTGTCATTCAAGATTCTGGAACACCTTCGATTTCGAATATATGCCGCTGTGGCAATGGCTTCTGCCCAAATTTGTTGTGGCAAACTAGACTGAAGCAGCATACATCTAGCCATTTCCACTAGTGTCCTGTTCATTCTTTCAGCCACACCATTTTGATGCAGCGTATAAGCTGTCGTAAATTGTCTTATTCCATTCTGTTCCAAAAATTTTGAGAATTCTGAACCACAGTATTCCAAACCATTATCCGTCCTCAAGATTTTTACCTTCTTCTCTAGCTGCGTCTCTGCATAGGTCTTGAATTTGATGAATGCTTCTTTCACCTCATCCTTTGTCTTCAGAAAATGTATTTCTACCCATCTCGATTTATCGTCGATGAAGGTGGCAAAATACAAAGCACCTCCTATGGATTTGCATCTCATGGGTCCGCAAATGTATGAATGGATAATTTCGATCAATTCATCTGATCTTTGCCTCGAAGAGTTTTTGAAAATAGAAGCTGTTTGTTTTCCTTCTATGCAAATTTCGCATGCTGATAACTGGCCTTGCTTTCCAAAAGAAGATCCCCTCACTAAATCACCAGATTTGAGTTTCTTTAGATCAGTTTCATTCAAATGACCATACCGTTGATGCCATGTATCCAGTTCGCTTGCTTGAGTACTAGCTGCAGCTGTGGATTCTGATGTTACTTGTATGTAGTATAGATCACCTCTTCTTTCTGCTTTTGCAATCAGGTTACCTTTAGCATTCAATATTCTAGCGTCTTGTTCAGAAAATACTATACTTCTTCCATTGGCTGTTCCTTTTGAAATTGAAGGTTCACTTTCAAATCAGGAACATACAGGGTAGTTTCTAATCTTAATTTCTTCAGATCGGAAGAAACAGTCAAGTGCACTGTCCCTTTTCCACAAATGTCTTTAGTCTTATCCACCGCTAGTTTGACTCTTTGATTTTGGATAGGACTCAAATCGGAAAAACTGAATTTATCATGACACATATGAGATGTAGCACCGCTATCTAAGCACCAATCCACTACATTTGTTGAATTCGTGTTATAAGCCTTCGGAATGCAAATAATTTCCTAAATTTCCTAATTTTTATATACCATCATTGCTTATTCTTCCACATTGGCAATACTACGATCTGCTATTTTTTTACGGCATTCGGAACTTTTGTGTCCTGGATTTCGACAGTTATTACATTTATATCTGAACTTACGTCGTTCATCTTGAGGTACATCTGAATTACCAAATTTTGCTGATGAATCTTGTCTTGGAGAGATAGTTTACCTTTGAAAGGTCTTCTACTTGAAAAAAAGGCACCTTGTTGATTTTCATCTTCTTTGCTCTTCCTTGAATTGGACTCGTCGATGAGCTTGACCTTCAAAGATTCTGGTTTTGGTAACTCATCTCTTGTTTCTATAGCACAGCGAAAATTTTCATAACTGCTTGGTATGCTATGAAGAATCAAGATTGATAGTAGATCATCTGCGATGTCTATTCCCATTTCCTTTATTTTGTCAACCGTATCAAATACTTCCCCGAGTTTATTCCATACTGCATTCAAAGTCTTGCAATGTTTTATCAGGCACAGTTCGGAAGGCTGCATTGATAAAGTGATATCTGCTCTGGCTTTCTGGTCCAACTTGTTCCATATTTCCGCTTGTTCAGCGTCATTTGGTCTTGTAGTTTTGCCATTTACATAATTCCAGTAATCATTCTTTATCAGGATTGCTTCCATCTGTAATTTCCAGGTATCATAATTTGATTTGCCCAACTTCTCTAACTGCATGAGTGAAGTAGCCATATTCCTCTGCTTCAAATTAATCAGTTTTCCTCATAGCATTCTGGGCCCATAACCATTGTTGCAGAGTGAAGAAAACTAAGGAGAATCTTTCAGTTGAACTTTTTTATTAAAAAATATTCTGACACTTGTCATCAAGTTATTAAACAAGATATACAGATGGATATCATAACAACGTTGATAAGTTCAACAATATATATATCCACAACTGTTACTTCCAGGACATTATGTTTCCGGAAATAGTCCCCAAAGTTTTTATTTCCCTATCTGGGATCTTGAGTAATTCGGGGACCGTTCATTATCATATTTGAGGACAGAATTAAGCAGTATGAGGACAGCATGAATCAATATGGGGACACTGAAACAATATTGGGACCGATTCAAAAACTGAAAGTGTACCCCATATCTCCTCCCAATGACCTTTGACACTGAGTGATTTATGAATACTGAATCGATCACAAAGATAAAACATCAATAGAAGGTTCGATAAAAATAACTGCCAAAGCCAGGATCGAACTGGAATCAATGCAGTATGAAATGCAAATTTGCTAATTTGCTAATTGTTACATGAAATCATACGTAATAGCAATTTGTGACATGCAATCACAAATATAGCAATTTACATTATATTATGTGACAAATGATGGATGACACCTAATGCTTGAGAATTCGAAATTTATCTTTGAAATCGACATAAAGAAAAGTCATGTTTTCAAGTGAATCGTAGTTGAATTCGCTACTGCGCAGGCTTCTATGAATCTAAAAATCCGTTTTCGATGCGTGGTAATTGAATCAGGATCGCTCATCTTATTAAGCAGCTAATCCTCCGAGAACTCGATACATCGGAGAGGCAGGATAATCAAAAAAAATGACGAGGAGTAATTTTATTTATTATATTCTTTCTGTACGGATTGTATTATATTTTGAAATATTTCATTTCTCGTTAGATGTGAAGATGTAAATTATGAAATCATTGAAGCTGTTCCGAGTAATATTTTTTCTACAATCGATTGTACGGTCTGAACTGCAAAATAGGGACGCTTCGGAGTCTCAATATATGCCAACCATCTGTGTTCCTGATGGAATCAGAGATTGATAAGTTCGAAGTTTGATGACTAAATCGGACGATCGCTAAGCAATAATCCGCTTGATGCGCAGGGATTTCTCTAATACTCGATACTGCGCATGTGTGTTATTATTAGTAGTTAGAATTGCAGCTTGTAACATGCGAAGAAGGTGAATATATAATGGTAAAATCAGTTTCCAACTGTTTCTTTCCAAAACATGAAGAACTCTCAAACAAGCCTAATAAGGCCACACGGCTTGAGTATAGATGGCGACACTTTCGTCGATCCTGTGAATTTAGATTCGCTTTTACCGATGATGGTGAATATCTGAGAGGGATGGATAGTTGACGGTTCAATTTTTCTCTTTGTGTTCATTTTCAAATTCAAATCGTGTTCCCATAATTTTCAAGATAGCTTTCGAGATCGGTAGAGGTAATGCCATCTGGTGTCGATCTCGGAAGCTTTAGTTATGTATTGAAATGAGACATGATCAAATAGGCAGTGGTCTGGATTTTTTTTTCTAGCAGATGAGGATAGGGAGTTCGAACACCAGTCTATATTCACATCATGCATGATTGCGAGATTAATTAAAACATATCGAAAATTGTAACATGCAACATTAACATGTTGTAACATTAAACATGTAACAAGAATCAGTTGAGATTATATAAAGTATATATAAAGTCACAAATGTCGCGTTTCTGAAGGGTAAGATGGTGCAGGAGCGCTTGAAAGCATTGAAGTTATTCAGGTGGTATGTATTCAGTGAATCGAAAAGATTACTCAATTTTTAATTTAAAATTTTATTCGATGGGTAACATATTTTCTAGTAGTACCAACTTTCAAGGCCAGATTTATTCAATAGAAATGTTGAATTCATTCATTATATTCACTAATCATAATCGAAAAAAAATATGTTATTTACCTCAAACGACTGGAGAATTGAAGGAATTAGTGATTTGAAGCACAACGAAATTCAAATTCAATAATCCTAATACTGTCTGTAAGTTTTTTGAGGAGGTGGTACATTCATTTTCCATTAATTTTTTCAGTCACTTCTACTTTATGTTTCAGAAACGAGGAGAAAATTCCACAAAAAGCTGGAAAATGAAAAATCCTAATGTTTCAGAACATGGTCATCATGAACAAGGTCCAAAAAATCGAGATATATTTTGATGAATTTCTCGGCATACAAGCTCGAATTGACCTTGTCAGTGATGCTCAAGAACAATTCTCTGTAACAGATTACCGAGGGTTCCGAATTGGAGAATAGGTTGCAACATGAAAATTAACTTTTTCAACAAATGTACTTTTGTTTTCCTTCATGTTTTTTAATTATAACCGTAGTATCCAGAATGAACTGTTAGGTTGGTTCTTTCACAATTTATTTTTGCAGTCTACAAGCTCGGCTATGCATGTTTTTTAAAATAAGTTTTTGGATCAATTTGGTGTCTGCCAAATATGCCTGGAAGAGATAATCTCAGATCACTATTTCTCGTCAAGATGGATGAAGCGATCGTGTCGATCTTGTACGCTACCAAGCGTACCAGTATTTTGTGCGCTACCAAGCGTCGACACTTGCATTTTGCGGCATTTTGTGCGAAGACGTTCCTCAGTGGACGGTGAGTTTTAAAAATACGTCGAATAGTTTTTTGTACGAAACGGTTTCGTTCTGCATATTAGATCTGCGGGCTTCCACTTTTTTTTAATTGGGAAATATCCAAATTTATCTCCTGCCAAGGTCTCCTCAGCTGTCTCCATCTTCGAGAAACTGGATATACACTGCCCAACATCTGTCTCCGGCTGTGAGATCTCAACGCTCTCGCAGCCCATCGGCTCTTCGAAAACAACCCAAGCATGCACTACCAGGCCTCGATGAGTGGTTAGCCTTCGTGTATTCACCTCAATCCGGTGAGCCCGTTCTGATCCTATAATATAATAGGTTTTTGATTTGTATTTTTTGCACAATAATGTGTATTCACCATTTAATGTGACCATCACAGTTAGTACGGAAGAGCTTGAAACCGCTTTCTATCCGTCATTGCATTTTCATCCCGGCACTACGGTTTCTCGTGAATATAATATTTTTGACAAAACTTTCATACTGTTTGATTTCTTATTTCTCCCATAATCAAATATAAGTGGCACCACTTTCGAAAGGACAAAAACTATTTACTAGGTAACCCACTTCCCAGCTCTCCAGACACATTGACTGCCGCACTCTGTCATATCCACTTTCATGGTTTCTATGTGTGTATATTATTTAGCAATGGTGCAAGGGTGGTGATAAGGTTTTTACCGATCATGTAAACAGATGACCTATCTATACATGTAAAAGCTCGGCCTCCAACCAGAACCAAATTTATATGCGCATGTGCGGCATGTGTTTACTTCAACCTCGCTCTTAATTTGTCGTCGTCCACAATTTAATTATGGACGATTTACCAATGATGAGTGGAATTACTATTTTACTGACTCAACTGAGGATTTCATTAATCTTGGGTCACTGTGTTGGTCGAATTCTTTTTTTTTATCTGTGGACAACACGAAAGGGAAACCTATAATGTTCGAGTAACATCGTGTTAGCCAGCGGTGGAATTTTGGGATAAAAGTATGGTGTTGGAATTTTTCTTGAAAGTTTGGAGGTTGTAAGCATCAGGAAAGACTTCACTAGGCAAAGAATTCCATAACTTTGCCGTTCTATTGATGAATGATGGTTGGTATAGCGATGTTCGACAGGTCTCGAGCCTGACAGTGTAGGGGTGACCAGCCGAGTTCGTCTGGTTTGTCTACTAGGAATCGCGCGTGGTGGCATGATAGATAATATTTCCGTTGAGCACCGACCATGGAAGTACCTATAAAAAAGACAGATATCGTCGACCTTTCTAAGATGATCTAGAGAGGTCAATGATTTGGTGGGTGTTGTATCATCGACTAGGCGAATAACTCTCTTCTGAATTGAATCTAAGAGCTTTAGCGTATGTTTGAGGGCTGAGCTCCAAACATGTGAACAATACTCCAGGACAGGTCGAATTTGTGCTATGTAGATCATAAGCAGTTGCTGGGATTTGAAGTATCTCATCGCACGGAATAGAAACCCAAGTTTTTGTGAAGCAGTTTTCGCAATGGACCTCACATAATCGTCCCATGAGAGAGCACTGTTGGTGGTGACACCCAGCATGGATATTGACGACCTCATAGGAACTGTGGTACCCGACATCATCAAATTGGGCATTGTGTTGGTGAACATACAAGCTTGAGTTTTAGTTGCTTTGAACTGTACTAGATTCTCAGATCCCCATTTCAGAATTCTTGTCAGATCCTCATTTGAAGCATCGATCTGTCTTCGCCTTGCACCTCTGGCCTCGTTGGATGATATAGGGGCTCTAGAGGAAAAGGCGGAATGAAGTGTACTATCATCCGCGAAGCTATGAACTGGGCTGGAGGTCACATTCAACAAATCATTGATGTGGAGCAAGAACAAAGTTGGTGCCAAGACAGAGCCTCGTGGAACACCAGCATTGATCGTCATTGTATCAGACGAGACCCCGTCTACCAGAATCAGAATCACAAAATCTGCCAGCAGATACGATACGAGAACGAAATTACCATATTTCTTATCTCTTATATTTTCAGATCTCTGAAGGATCCTGCAAGGTATGTAAAATGTTTATGAACTTTCATTCTGTATCATTATTTGCTCAGCACAGCTTTTTCAATACTGTACTCAAGTTGATTGTTAACGCCCCGCGTTAATTAAGTTTTAGGTACATACAGGGTGTCCCATGACTCGATGCCCATAGCTTAAGGGCATATTTCTTGAACAATTTCAAGTCGAAAGTGCCTTATACCCTTTTGTCCAAAACTCTATAGTCGAGGAGTTATGAGCAATTTCAAATTTCAACAGTAAATCAATCTGGTAGGCTATGTAAGTCATTGTATTTGAAGTTATGGACAAAATTCAATAGAGAAATCTGGAAGGCCATGTAATCGTTTTGTCATATTGTTATGATGAGATTTGTTCGACGTTGTTATAAGATTAATTTGCAATGGCTACGTTTTCAAATCAAGAATATGCCGATATTCACCTCATTTACGGATTACTGTGAAATGCAAGAGCGTCTGTACGGGAATATTAGCAGAGGTTTCGTGATCGAAGGATACCCAATAGGAAAGTGTTCAGCAATGTGCATCGTTATTTGAAAGAAAAGGGTAACTTTCCTAAAGCTACAAGAGAACGTCCCTACAGCAAGAACTTGCCGACGAAGAAGTTATTCTTAATATGATCGAAAATAGCCTCACTACTAGCGTCCGACGAACATCTAATCGTCTTCATTTTGGTCGAATGAAAGTGTGGAGAACATTACACAATTTCGATTCATACCCATATCACATACAATCTGTTCAACATTTACAACCAGTAGACTATGCAGCGCGTATCGTCTTTTGTCGTTGGTTGATTGCACACCAACAACTTTGTGGACAAATTATGTTTACGGATGAAGCCACGTTTACTAGAGATGGAATTACGAATACCAAAAACTCACAATCATGAGCACTTGAAAACCTTTTTGAAACCAGTGAAACCCATTTTCGACATCGTTTTTCTGTGAATATTTGGTGTGGTGTTTTTAATAATCTTCTTATTGGGCCATTCGTTTTTTTTAGGAACGTTTGACATCTGAGGTTCATCTAATTTTATTTACAAAAAGAGTTGCCAATATTTTGTGGAAAGTTCTCGCAATGGACTTCACACGATCATCCCATGAGAATGGATATTGATGACTACCTAGGAACAGTGGTACCTGACACCATCATATTGTGATCTGCCTTCCTAGTGGAGATACGAGATTGAGTTTTTGTTGCACTGAACTCTTCAAGATTTTCAAATCCACATTTCGAAATTCTTGCTAGATCATCTAGCAAGACTCTAGAGGAGAAGGCAGTATGAAATTTCTTATCATTCGCAATGTCATGCATGCTGAGCATTGCATCAGATGAAACTCTACCTCCTCATAGAGTGATATATTAGCGAGGGAACTCGATGGTGAAAGACAAACTATATGACGGAAGTTTCTCTAGGAGGCCTTTGTACTAAAATTGGCCGAATGGCCCGAGACTATATTGATCATATTCTAGTAGTTTTGAACTATTGCAATCTGTTATAATAGTATAAGTTCTGATTCAGTATACAGGGTGAGTCAAAAATGTGTACCGAGCTTTCTGGGGTGATAGACCATTGAAAAATTAGTGTAGTTTGATGATTAAACTCATGGCCCAAAATGCATATCAAGGGAGATATATCCTTCCAAAGTTGATAAAATTAAAATAATTTCTCCGCATAACTTCTGAACGATGAAAGCCACCTGATTGAAATTTTGTGCATGAATGTATTTTGTCAAAATACATTTTTTCGTCACACTTCCACATTTCTGATATTGTTATAAAGGGTGTTTTCAGAGGGTGAGTCATGATTTTTTGTAGAAAACTTTTTTCCCTGTATTATTTTCGGTGAAAAAACAGGAGCATTCGATGGAACGAAGAAAATTACATGAAAAAGGTACTCTTATTCAAATACAAAAAATTGAGCTGTTCGTGAGATATTTGAGTTTTTGTAGTTACATGATATCAGCAGATTGATTTTATTCATCGCGAGATTCATCGGTATAACGCTATTTCAGCAGGTCATGAACAATTTTGTTTTTAATTTTGTCGATATCACCTCCCTGTGCCACGTTACTGAGCAATAAGTACATAGCATACGTCTGTCCCAACAAGGTTTGAATAAAAATAAAAAATTGATAATGTTTTTGGTACTTTTAATTAATACAAAATTTTGAATGGAAGAAAAAGGAAAAAAAATAAAAGTAGCTGTTCGAAATGTCCACCGTTTTCGGTTATACATAATCTGAGGCGTTTACGTAAATTATTCATCAAACCGTTCATAGTTTGGTGATCATTTTTCAACAACGTAAATTCGTTCACAATTTTTTGCCTCAGCTCCTCAACATTCCGAATTTCGCTTGAATAAACCCTAGATTTCATGTAACCCCAGATCGAAAAATCTAGTGGATTGAGGTCAGGCGAACAGGCGGGCCAGGAAATAGGAGCGTCTATGCCTCGTCCTATCCACCTATCAGGAAAATTATCATTAAGCCATTCACGTACAATTCTAACATAATGAGGTGGTGCTCCATCATGCATAAAGCAGATTTGCCTACGTATGTTGAGAGGAATGTCTTCTAATATCGTACCTAACTCATTTTCTAAAAAGTTGAGGTACATTGCACCATTCAGAGACCCTGGGAACATGTAGTATCCAACGAATTTGTCTCCTAAAGTCGCAGCCCAGACGTTCACTTTGAAATTATATTGAAAATGCGTTACTTTAACAACGTGTGGATTTTCGTCAGCCCAGAAATGCGTATTGCGCGAATTGAAAACACCGTTTCTAGTAAAAGTTGCTTCGTCTGTGAACAATATTTTGTTTAAAAACTCAGGACATCTTCGAGTTCGTTCCAGCAACTCTTCGCAAAATCTCAATCTTATTTCATTGTCTCGTGGTAACAGTTCTTGTACCTGCAAATAATGATAAGGGTGTAGCTGTTGCTCTCTGAGAATCCTGGTTACATTCGCTTGTGTTGTGCCTATTCGTCTTGCTAATTTCCTTGTACTTATTTCCGGATCCTGTTCCACAATATTTAATACTTCTTCAACTTCTACAGTTCTCGCACTTCTGGGTCGGCCACCATTTCTATTATTGGTTTTCGAACATCCTGTTTCACGCAGTCTTTGTACAATCCTCAAAATTGTTCTCGAATTTGGAACGCGTCGAGCGGGAAACATCTCTGCATATCGTCTCACAGCAGCATTTGCATTTCCGAAGCACTCGCCAAGCATTAGAAGCATATCAGTTTGTTCAGAGAACGAATAACCTACCATATTTCTCAAAATCTCAGTTGATAAACGCAGTGATAAATGACACAGAAAAACCACACGAACAAATCGACTACAACAATGTTGACTCGATTGTTGATGACATGAACGTCAAAATTGAGAACAAAATTATTCATCATGGCCTGATAAAATATTGTTACCGATGAATCTCGCGATGAATAAAATCAATCTGCTGATATCATGTAACTACAAAAACTCTCATCTCTATATCTCACGAACGGCTCAATTTTTGTGTATTTGAATAGGAGTACCTTTTTCATGTAATTTTCTTCGCTCCATCGAATGCTCCTGTTTTTCCACCGAGAATAATACAGGGAAAAAAGTTTTCTACAAAAAATCATGACTCACCCTCTGAAAACACCCTTTATAACAATATCAGAAATGTGGAAGTGTGACGAAAAAATGTATTTTGACAACATACATTCATGCACAAAATTTCAATCAGGTGGCTTTCATCGTTCAGAAGTTATGCGGAGATATTATTTTAATTTTATCAACTTTGGAAGGCTATATCTCCCTTAATATGCATTTTGAGCCATAAGTTTAATCATCAAACTACACTTATTTTTCAATGGTCTATCATCCCCAGAAAGCTCGGTACACATTTTTGACTCACCCTGTATACTGAATCAGAACTTATACTATTATAACAGATAGCAATAGTTCAAAACTACTAGAATATGATCAATATAGTCTCGGGCCATTCGGCCAATTTTAGTACAAGTCGTTGGCTCCTTTCGGGGTCGTTTTTCTATCAAAATAACTAATAGGTTGCCTGGCTGATCTTGGTGAGGAACGCCACTAAACCCTACTAGTAAGTTCTAGCGAACGGATTATAAGCAAAAGGATAGATACGCTACTCGTGATTGACTTAACCATATTCAAAGCTTTTTTGTGAATCTGACCATGTGTAATTGAAGTTCTTTTTCATTACATCACTCAATGGTCGAATAATTAGGGCAAAGTTTTTCACAAACCGTTTAAAATATCTTGCGGATTCCATGAAGGTTCTCACAGTCCTAACATGTTTAAGTACTGTAAAAGATATGATACTATTCAGTTTCATTTCACCAGGAGCAATTCCATCTTTATTGACTTCAAAACTCGTTAATTTTTCCTTCGAAAAATGATACTTGTCTTAATCTTCACTGCTTCACGATATGCTTTCAGAACCCAAGTTGAATTATTCGAATTATTCCAACTATAAAAGAGCTACATTATATTTCAATTCTCCTAAAATTGAGTACATCAACCTGTGAAGAACAGAATGTACGTTACAAAGTCCAAAATCCATTCTCTTGTTCAAGCCATTGTTCTATCCGGGTCAATGGAAGCGGATTTGTACTTAAATTCTTCTTCCATTGGCACATGATTGAGTGCACTAAGGAGATCTGAGCAATTTTTTCTTCTCGTGCAAAAGTTCCAACTGATCATCGATCGTTGGAAAAGGGTGATGAACGTTGATAGTTGGTTCAATAAAGTCCCTATAGTCAAAACAAAGTCGAATATCACCAGTTTTCTTCGAGTTCATCAACTATATCCCAAATAGTTCCCGATTCTGGAAATAAAAATCTCATCAGCATTTACTTTCGTAATATTTGAGGATGTTTTTTTTTTCTACAACCTATTAGGTTGATGATGTTTTTGAGCCATATCTTTGAAAGTACCACCAGTGAACCCATGTATTGCCAAAATAGGGAAAATGAACGAAATTTAAATTCATGAGGGTGTCTCATTGAAAAAAAAAATGTAACTATAATATAAATATAACAGAATTGTTTGGTGAATTTCGAAGCGAACAGAACAACTTCAACCAAGTTCAACACGAAATCCACGATTTCCAATGACAACTAATAATATCTGCATAAACAAAATGTTATATCCATTTTTTCACTAACTGGACTTCGACAATTACTCAACAATTTTTTGTCACAATAGCGGGGCTATTTGATGTTCAATTGTCGATGTATCAAAGTCGGTCTTCCCATTAAAGCCACTCCATTTGAAAAACAAAATGAAAGAGCGACAAATTACTTCATTTAACGACAAATATGTTTTAATAATCCACCATAACATTAATTCCTGGGAATCAAGAATTCATTGATATGAGTCCATTATATTATCCTATCTCTCTTACTGTGTAGCAATTTGGGGAATGAGATATCCTGATGTAGTGGAACGTATACAAGTTACTCCTGATTACATTGTTAGACTTGAATCGAAGTCCACGAGATTGAGACTGTTCTGTCATGGGTAGATAACATCAACAACTTGCAAGATTTTCGCCTACCAAATATTTGTTATAAGCGAAAATGGTCTGTTTTATATTGAACTGCTGATCTCTATTAGTGTAATCAGAATAATTTGCTGGATGTTTTCATGGTCAGTGAATCGTTAATATAGATGGTGAATAGCAAAGGGCCCAACACTGTAACCTGAGGTACACAACATTTCACCACTCTCTCATTAATCAAGATATCCTTGAGTGATTCACTGTGTCGAAGGACTTGGCTAAATCCAGAAAGATAAATATCGCGGGTGTCCCTTGATCAACTAGATTATACATATCCCCCGTCAATTTTGAAATTGCATCGTTCGTCGATAAACCATCCCTGAATCCAAACTGTCACTCAGCTAAAATATCAAATTTGCTATTACATAGCCTTCTTTTCAGACATTTTTCGATCATTTTTGCAATTACTGTTATTACAGATATGGGTCTATAATAGTTCGTTTTGGTTTTTTGGCCATTTTTAAATATATGTGTAACGTCTGCCATTTTGAATTCATCGGGACATGTTCCTGAACTGAATATATTATTGATCAAATGAACTAATGGATGTGTTATGATTTCAGAAATATTTTTCAATGTTTCTGCCTTATAAGATCATAACCAGGGGCTTTTTTCGTTTTCAGTTGTTGGATTACTTCGTGTATTTCTGTTTCATTTACAGGATTAAGATAAAATGAGTGAGGCAAGTTATTCCTTGCTGGACGAGGTGAGGAAGGTTTTGTTATTTAATTTGCATAGCTTTCCCCCACTCCTATAAAGGAATTATTGAAGGCATTTGCAATTCCTTTTTCATCCTCAATTTATCATCGGTAACATTTTTTTTAATATCGATATCTCTAGATTTCCCTTCCCCAATCTCCGATATAACTGTCCATGAATTTCTTGAGTTATTTTTATTCATCTTATTTCTGTAATAGTTGTATTTTGCTATTTCAATCAGCTTATCTGTGTTTTTACGATATTCTAGGTAATTTTCTTTTTTCTCTATGTCATCAGGATTTTTTTGCAATCTCTATATAATTCGTTTTTGTGATTAATCGATTTGACTAGACCTTTTGTTATCCACACTTTACATTTCCTCCCATTTTTATTTAGCCAGACCTGTTTTGTGTTTTTTTGTATATATTTTTTCAATAAATCAATGATATATGTGGTTTGTGTTTTTACACTCTCTGGACGATAGTATGTGTTCCAATCATGGTTGATAAGATCAGTTTTTAGTTTTGTGTAATCAATGTATTCAACGTTGTTCTGTTTACTTTAAGGGCATGTACTGGATTTATCGCAGAAGGTGTTTAGACAAATAACAATGGCCTTATGATCTGTTATATTACAGTCCACTTCCATGGAAACACAATTTTTTTTCGAGATTTCTTTCATCAGTTTTCAAAAATATATGATGTTAACTAATAATATGTTAGAAGAGCCACCCCATATATAAGGAACTAAGAACGCGACAATTTTTTTTCGTTCACGAACAATTATTCTATAATTAATGAACGTGATTTCATCGATTTTCTATGAAATGGTTCTGCTAACCTGATACAGGTTATGAAACAAGATGTTGATATAGGGATCGATAAGTTTTTGATAATTTGTGGAATCAATATGTCAGACTGGTGAAGTTTTTAGACACGTTACAGCGTCTCCTCCCCTATAATTCCTACTTTAATTGATATTTGGAAATTTGACAAGACATTGACAAACGACAGATTCAGAAATAGTGGCGATAATCAAATATAATAAATGAATAAATAGACATACTGAATTGATTTTCGTAACGGAATGTTTTAAATGTACTATTAAAGTGTAGCATTTTGATATATGCAAAAAAAGTCGTGAGCCTAATTTGATGAACATTTGATTCAATTTGATATCATTTTGTGGTCAACTTTTATACTTATGCCCACAAAGATACAATCATTTTTGTTTTTTTTTTCAGCTTTTTGTGGGATTTTCTCTCCTCGTTTCTAAAAAATAGAGTAGAAGTTATCAAAAATTATTTCAATATATTTGTAGTAAGGACAGATTTTGTGATCTGTCCCAAAATGTCACTGCGCTTGAAATTAAACCTTTAGATACCTTAAAGAGAAATTCTCTATTTGTCAGTGACACCTTGTTTCTGAAAAATTTGGAAATACAAATATATTTAAGAAGAGTAAAACCTCTACGAATCTGCTCCCGTTCCCAACACAATTGAAATATTTTTCTCTTCGCAATTTTTTTTTCAATATGTTGTCGGTTTTGACACTGACAAGTGACAAATTGGTAGACAGAGGAATTCTGGTTACATGGTGTTTTTATTAATTGATATTCAATTTTCCATTTTCATATTCAATTTTCAGAAGTGGGTGCCAAGTTCCATCTATATCAACTGAACAAAAAGCAATATTATTGTCTCCGTTGAGGAGAATGCAAGCAGACTCTTTGAGTTTCCGTTTTTGGTTGTTTTCTTTTCCTATGATCTTAATATTACCCCAATCGGCCATATGTTGTCCATTTTCAGTAAGGATATGTTCAGCTAATTTTGATTTGTCAGTATTTCTTTTCTTTACATTGTTCTTATGCTCATCCTACTGATAGAGATCTGCTGATTTCACCGGTATAATATTTTCCCCAAACACATGGTATACTGTGAATACAATTTTTTGTAATTGTTCTCCATTTTTCCGTTTTGTATGAGTCAAAATCGATCTCACTGTATTTTCTGTCTTGAACACTGTTTTCACTCGAAACTTGTCACTAACACGATTAATTTTTTCAGATATTCCGGGAATGTATGAGATTACATTTGTTATCAGTGTTGGTTGTCTTTGTGGTTGTATCTTCTGTCTGTTCTCAATTGGGTTATTGTTTTATTATTATTTCATTATTTTTTATTGTTTTATTATTGTTGAGTTGTAGAACATCTTTTATATGGTTCATTTTGGCACTGAAAATTTGGTGGTTCGATGATATGGATTGGGTTCTATCATGAAGTGATTTGATTATTCCTTTCTACATACTTGTATGATTATTTGATTGAAAATTGAGGTATCTGTCGGTGTGTGTATTTTTACGATATACACTTGTTATCAAAATGTTATCTGATTTTTTGATGAGGACATCTAAAAATGGTAATTGATTGTTAGATTCGATTCCTAAGGTGAATTTGATTGTGGGTTCGATATTGTTTATATAATTTAGAAAATTATCTAGTTCCATAGTTCAAAATCTTCGATGAATATATTACTCAGAATAGGAGATAATGGTGGACCGATGACCGTACCAAAATTTTGTTGATAAAAATCATCATTTAATTGAAAGTAAGTTAATTTTCCAGCTTTTTGTGGGATTTTCTCTCCTCGTTTCTAAAAAATGGAGTAGAATTTATTGAAAATTATTTCAATATATTTGTAGTAAGGACAGATTTTGTGATCTGCCCCAAAATGTCACTGCGCTTGAAATTAAACCTTTAGATACCTAAAAGAGAAATTCTCTATTCGTCAGTGACACCTTGTTTTCGATAAATTTGGAAATACAAATATATTCAATAAGAATAAAAACTCTACTTATCTTAGTGGACGTTTCGGGAATGAATCTGCCCCGTTCTCAACACAATTAAAATATTTTTCTCTTCACAGACTTATTCAATATTTTTTCGGTTTTGACACTGAAAAGTGACAATTTGGTAGACGGAGGAATTCTGGTTACAAGGTGTTTTCATAAATTGATATCGAATTTTCCATTTTCACATTCAATTTTCAGAAGTGGATGCCAAGTTCTATCTATATCAACTGAATAAGAAGCAATATTATTGTCTCCTTTCAGGAGAATGCAAGCAGACTCTTTGAAAAATATTTTAATTGTGTTGAGAACGGGAGCAGATTCGTTCCCGAAACGTCCACCAAGATAAGTAGAGGTTTTGTTCTTATTAAATATATTTGTATTTCCAAATTTTACGAAAACAAGGTGTCACTGACCAATAGAAAATTTCTCTTGTAGGTATCTGAAGGTTTAATTTCAAGCGCAGTGACATTTTGGGGCAGATCACAAAATCTGTCCTTACTACAAATATATTGAAATAATTTTTAATAACGTCTACTCTATTTTTTAAAAACGAGGAGATAAAATCCCACGAAGAGCAAAATGAATGTACCACCTCCACGAAGAGCTTACAGACAGTATTTAACAAATGAAAGTAAGTTGTATCGAGACATAGTTCCAAAAGTTCTAAAATTCCTTCTACACTCAGCTTAGTTCTTTCAATAAGTTTTTCATCATCTTCCATATTCTTTTTCACTATTTGTAAAGTTTTTTCTACAGGAACATTAGTAAATAAACTCACTACATCGAAACTTACAAAATATCGTCTGTATCGAGATGGATGTTATCTAGTTTCTCCAAGAAATGAGGAGTACTTCTAATGGAACACTATTTCCTGATATAGGTTTTATTATATCTAGGAGAAATCGCGATAAATTTCGACAAGAAGATCCTATTGAACTCACGATTGGTTTAAATGGATTGTTTGGTTTATGTATTTTTGGGAGTCCATAAAAATGTGGGGGTTTGCTATGGTATCTGGACATATGTTTCCTATCTGTTAGTGTCAGTTCATTTTCGTGTTTTTTCATTATGTTCCGTGTCTTTCTCTCTATGTTTGCTGTTGGATCTCTATTCAATTTTGTGTAATTGCCTCCATTTATAATTTGTATTATTTCATCATCATATTCATTTTTGTTCATAATGATTCTAGCGTTGCCTTCATCAGCTGGAAGTATTTTGATTGTATCATCATGTTAGAAATTATTAGGTGTGTTTTTCTCTTCTCTTATGATGTTTGGTGTTATTTCATGTTTTTTCTCGATAATTATTCCATTTCTGATCCTATATTCATTAGAAAAATCATCAGGAAGTCTTTGTGCAGTTTGTTCAATAGCTGTTATCAAATCTAATTTTGGAATATGATTCAAAGTGATTGAAAAATTCATAACTTTTGACAGTATTAATTTTTTAGAATTTGTTAATGTTCTCGAGGTTAATAACAGTTATATCTATGAAATTTTGTTGACAATGTTCTAATCCCAATTTTTTTTTTCATATTTAACTAATTATGGATGGATAAGTGTATGTAATATTTTATTATGTGGTTTTCTGCTTTTCAGAACTTATAGACATATAGACTATGAAATATAAATATAGTCTGTGAAACCAGCAGGCTTCTATCAGTAAGGAAGAAAGAGCATAAGAACAATATAAAGAAAACATATACTGACGAATCAAAATTAGCTGAACATATCCTTACTGAAAATGGACAACATATGGCCGATTGGGGTAATATTAAGATCATAGGAAAATAAGACAACAACCAAAAACGAAAAATCAAAGAGTCTGCTTGTATTCCCCTCAACGGAGACATCAATATTGCTTCTTGTTCAGTTGATATAGATGGAACTTGGCACCCACTTCTGAAAATTGAATATGAAAATGGAAAATTCAATATCAATTAATGAAAACACCTTGTAACCAGAATTCCTCTGTCTACCAAATTGTCACTTTTCAGTGTCAAAACCGACAACATATTGAAAAAAAAAAAATTGCGAAGAGAAAAATATTTTAATTGTGTTGAGAACGGGAGCAGATTCGTTCTCGAAACGTCCACCAAGATAAGTAGAGGTTTTATTCTTATTAAATATATTCGTATTCCCAAATTTTTCAAAAACAAGGTGTCATTGACAAATAGAGAATTTCTCAAAAAGCTGGAAAATGAATGTACCACCTCCCCAAAAAACTTACAGATAGTATTTAATCATTTTTGGATTTTCTTCATGCTACTTCTGCTCTCATCAACTACCTTCAGCTTCAGATGAGAGGAATTTTCATCGTGAACTAGGGCTCATTCAACTCTACCTACCTAATACTACATGACCTAGATATATATCTCATGATAACACCTCATGAAAAAGCCAACACCTTCGCCAAAATGTTTGCAGACAATTCTACCTTGGATCCACGAGGCCAGGAACTTCCCAAAATCGCTACCATCGATAACCGTATGCCAGAAATTGTCTTCCAGCAACGCACAATCAGACACATTCTGCTTAGCCTCAACGTCAAGAAGGCCATGGGGCCTGACGGAATACCGCCTATTGTTCTCAAAAAATGTGCCCCAGAACTAACACCAGTTCTTTGCAGGTTGTTCACCCTTTCGTATTTCCTTCTAACTGGAAGAAAGCAAGGGTCCAACCGATTCCAAAGAAGGGCAAGAAAACCCTCCCTAACAACTATAGACCGATTGCACTACTATATGTGATCTCTAAAGTATTGGAAAAAGCAATCAACTTCGAGCTCATCCGATATCTAGAAAGCTCAAGAATCATGAACGACCGGCAATATGGCTTTCGTCACCAGAGGTCAACTGGAGATCTGCTTGCCTATGTTACACATAAGTGGCAGGTGTCAATAGAGAAACATGAGGAGTCTCTGGCTGTAGCCTTGGATATCTCCAAAGCATTTAACCGAGTTAACCTAGCGAAACTTCCGTCATATGGTTTGCCGCCCCAACTGTATCTTTTACTATCGAGTTTTCTTGCAGATAGATCACTCTACGTGGTGGTAGACGGGGTCTCGTCTGATACAATGACGATCAATGCTGGTGTTCCACAAGGCTCTGCCTTGGCACCAACTTTGTTCTTGCTTCACATCAATGATTTGTTGAATGTGACCTCCAGCCCAGTTCATAGCTTTGCGGGTGATAGTACACTTCATTTCGCCTCTTCCTCTAGAGCCCCTATATCATCCAACGAGGCCAGAGGTGCAAGGCGAAGACAGGTCAATGCTTTAAATGAGGATCTGACAAGAATTCTGAAATAGGCATCTGAGAATCTAGTACAGTTCAATGCAACTAAAACTCAAGCTTGTATGTTCACCAAGAAGGCTGATCACCCAATGCCCAATTTGATGATGTCGGGTACCACTGTTCCTATGAGGTCGTCAATATCCATGCTGCACCAACAGTGCTCTCTCATGGGACGATCATGTGAGGTCCATTGCGAAAACTGCTTCACAAAAACTTGGTTTTCTATTCCGTGCGAAGACATACTTCACATCCCAGCAACTGCTCATGATCTACAAAGCACAAATTCGACCTGTCCTGGAGAACTGTTCACATGTTTGGAGCTCAGCCCCCAAACATACCCTTAAGCTCTTAGATTCAATTCAGAAGAGAGCTATTCGCCTAGTCAATGATACAACACTCACCAAATCATTGACCTCTCTAGATCATCGTAGAAAGGTCGGCGATCTGTGCCTTTTTCATAGGTACTTTCACGGTCGGTGCTCAACGGAAATATCATCTATTATGCCACCGCGCGCGATTCCTGGTGAACAGACCAGACGAGCTCAGGCTGGTCACCCCTACACTGTCAGGCTCGACACCTGTCGAACATCGCTATACCAAGCATCATTCATCAATAGAACGGCAAAGTCATGGAATTCTTTGCCTAGTGAAGTCTTTCCTGATGCTTACAACCTCCAAACTTTCAAGAATAATTCCAAAACCTACTCTCCCAAAATTCCACCGCTGGCTTACATGATGTTCCTCGAACATTATAGGTTTCCCTTTCATGTTGTCCAAAGAAAAGAAAGAGGACTAGCTAGCAAGATAAGCTGAAGGAATTCAAATACTTATAAATTGGTCATACCCAAGGAACAAGGACCGCGATCATATTATAAATTACTTGGGATGAGCACCTACGTATTGGTTATACTTAACCTTGCCTACAACAGACAATGAAAAATAACATAAGGGTTGATGTCATAAACACATTGAAAAATGATATTTTTGATTTCATACCAAATTTTCGTTAAGGCACATAATAGGTATGGGCCTCATGGCCCAAGCATATGTATTTTGTGGTGTCAGGATGTAAGGCAAAAATGCTGTACCTCTCTTACATGATTTGATCAAGGGTTTGATGTACATGATTTAGTATGTAGCAGAATGTGACATGATGAAATTGAGAGTTCACAAAAAATTGCTCAAATTGTCCAATCCCTGTGTTTACATTGAGACCCAACAGGGAACCCCCAAGAATAAAGTTTCTGGAATACACACTAATGGAATGCATTTTTGAACTGTTATTTCTATCTCCCAATTTTTCTCACAACCATCAATTCCTTTATTTTTGAACCAAAATAATGAATAATACTTCATAATATATCAATATACTAATATATCTCAATATGATACACTATGAAGGACCTTGGTCAGTAGCCTATTGGGTAGCCAATGAAGCACATTTATTTTCATTATTATTGCTCACATTGGAAAAGAATAGTTACTACAAAAAAACAACCAGTCCGTCCAACAGTCAGTCCAATAATCCTAATATTATTCCTGTATATATGCATTTTTCTGAGGAAACCTATATATTTTTATTAAAACCAAAGTACATTTCATATTTTGGAAAAATGCTTGAAAGAAATCCGACAATTTTTTCCTGGGGATTCTTGTGAATTTGGGTCCCATGCGATTGTATAGATTTCAATTCAAAACAGTAAGTCAGAGAATTCTAATGAGTTGACTGATGTAAGACACAATTATTAGAGACTACCCCAGAGGCTAAAAAAACCATGATACCCTATGCCTTGTCGCAGTCAACGTGTTTATTATCATCAACAGAAAGCCATCCACTTCAAATCTACACGTGCCCATCAAAATAACCTAAAAGAGGCACCGCAAAAGATACGTCAAGTAGGTATTCACATTCAGGCATTTTCTTGAAACGCACATTGATGGATATCATTCGAGAAGTTATTGAATTTTTTACAGGGTTTTGGAAAATAAAATGAACTCTTAATTAACACTCACTTGATAAATTATAACATCAGCTGACTGATTTAGAGATCAGCATTCACATCACAGATTAAACATATGAGTCACATTCAACTTCCAATCGACGAAAAACTGAAACTTCACATCAAAAAAAATTGACCGAACACTTCAACTGCCATGTTATTAATGAACCACAGTTTGTAACCCCTCTTCTGTGGTTTATATATTGTATTAAACCGAAATGAGGGTATTGACATTTGACAGTGCTGCCAGTTGAAACTTAATGTCAATATGCCAATATGTTTGACAAGAGTCTGGATCTGGAGAACGATGTACAGACTGAGGTGGTTATAAGATGGTGTGATTACTGATGCGCTTTTGTTTCAGAAATTTTTCTAGAGATAAACAAATGAATGTGGGTTCGAGGACAATGTTTCAATGATTATCTGAGAGAGGGCGAGTGTGATGGAGTCAGAATTATTTTGCGATCTGCGATCATGAAATAAGAAATACACAATGTGTATCGTGTTTTGTGTCATTTGTGCGATTGACAAATCTGTCGATCGATTTTCAAATTAATTGGTGCAAATCAAATTACAATTAAGAGATAAATAAGTAATAACATTATATTTCGCATTCAATCAGTTCCCATGTTTTCTCGTTTCTGTTAGTTCTGATATTAGTACTTTTGATATGGATCCATATCGGTTCTGTCATTTGTGTGGTATTTCAAGGGCTCAAAACTCTAATCTACACATGTTTAAAGCACCAAAAGTGAGTATATGTGAAACATTCGATTCATTATCTCATACAATATACGAAACAAAATATTCTAAGACATTTTTTGCTCATTTGTGGATGAGATAATGCGTCAAAAGTGGATATCATCTACAAAAAAAATATACCACCTAACTTACATATTTGTTCCCAACATTTTCGCAAGAATCGTATTGGCTTGAAAAGATTGATGAAGGGGGCTCTTCCACTGCCCTACTGGTTAGTATAGTATATCATCTCAAACCTTGAGATGATATAATTCATGGAAATATTTCTAAATACATTATTGAATCACTTCTCACACCGTATTTGGAATTTGCAATGTATGAATTTGTAGTTATTTCGAATGAAAATATCAACGAAAATATCTGACCACCAGACCAGACCACCATTTTGCACTAATTTTCAACGGCTCAAGCAAACTTCTGTGGCACTAAAGGCTCAAGCGACAACTAGCGATTCTAGCGGAGGAGAGGTGATTGAACGTCTCGATCAGTAATCAAGTAGGTGAATTCGAGAGATTTTTCTGAAGTTATTAACACGGCAAAACCACAGAGTGCGTGCACCATCTCAGTACAGACGAGAGGCTAGACCGCCCAGTACGTATCAACGTTGCCAAGTGTACCCAGTTTATATTTCACGGGAAATTACAAACTTGACTATATCCTCTTGAGATCTCGCATCCATTTCAATAGACATACTGTATTTCAATTATTATAAAATCATTTGCTCATCTGATGCTCTGAGAACTGTATGTACAATATAATGGACGACCATGTGGTGCCATCTATTAGAGCCGCAGAAAGAAAATATCAGCTGTGAAAATGGGTGCCTTTGGACGTGCTACGTACGAGAGTAAAGGCGGATTTAGCCAGCTCATAATTCATAATGGATAACTCATAGTGCGTAATGCATAATTTTGAACCCTAAGGTTTATCTGTACCCGTTTATACAGCGCAGAGTGCACAACTCGTAATTCGATGCATAATGCTCAATTCATAAAGTTGACCAACTTTCAACTTTTATTCATTATTCAGTTGAGATAAACCTTAGGGTTCAAAATCATGCATTACGCACTATGAGTTATCTATTATGAATTATGAGCTGGCTAAACCCGCCTCAAGTTTTATTATATTTTTGTGGTTTATTCATTGGTTTCATCCTCCGAACAAAAAACTCAATGATCGAAGGTTTCATCGTAGTTCGAGTGTGGATAGCCAAGCATACAGTATTATTGTACATTCGAAACAAATTCAGAACAGATTCCTCACCTATCAAATAAATCATTCTGCAAAATAATCCACGTCCATTTGAATGGACCTCAGATCTTTCTACTTACATTTTCATCATAACCTTGAAATCAACTTCCTCGAAGAAAATCATAAATTGGGGACGATTTCAGCATTATTTGGTAAAAAAAACTTACTTGCGTCCTGAAGAAGATGATGAAAGGTTGATGGCATGCCTGGATGAGGAAAATTCAGATATTGAAGGATATTAAGATGAAGATTCGGCAAATGCGGAAGAATTCGAAGATTTCGAAGTATTGCAAAACCAAAATGAACCATTAGATGAACCCGATGAATCAGACTCAGACTCTGATCCCGAATTCGAAATACCATTAAGTGTCATGAATTAAATGATTCTCAATGAATATCGCAATCGTTCAATCAACTCGAATAATTCCTAGATTTTCTGCTCCTGAGATTGAAACAACATCACCAGTTGATACAAGTTCAGACCGTGAAGACTGAAAATGTATATACTACATTTCGATGTATTTCAATGACTCAGACATTGAGTCTATCTGCTCTTGCACAAATGTCAAATATTTATTGGAACATAAGCCAATGAATCTATCTGTGAGTGAAGTGAGAATATTTATTGGTATTTTAGTACTGATGTCCTGTTTGAGGTTTCTCCAAGTGTGAAAATGTATTGGGCAAACAACAACAAAGTTGATTCAATAGCTGAAAATATGACAAGGCAGTGATTCTTCTCAATAAGGAGTCATTTGAAAGTAGTTGTTGATGAACTGTTCGAGACGATAAGAAAATAAATGCTGTGCAGTGGAATGACCAGAAACCAATAGTAATAGCATCTACAGGACTGGGAATACAGCCAACGGATCATTGAAAGAGGTGGTCCGAAAATGAACTTAAGTACATACAAGTACCTCGACCTAACATTATCAAATGTTACAATCACTCAGGGCCGGTTTATCAAGTTCCAGATTTATCTGCTAGTTATGTACCCGTCAGATATGAGTAACCTGCAGATATAGTTTGAGTTTGGTTTTTCCAATACTTTTTATCCAATAGTTTGTTCACTGACAGGTGAGGTATGTTGGCAATAGTGATAAATAAATATAATGGACTTGATTGGCTGATTGTTTCCACCCACCAATAGAAAGTCTGTTCAAAATGACAATGTTTTATAACGTTTATAACCTTTGAAAATATGTATTGCTGTTGTTTTGTTTGGTTCTGGGCCTGCTTATCGAGTTCCAGATCAATATACTTTTGAATAGAAGATGGATTTTGTGGAGGATTACATATTCGACAGTGTTGAAGACTTGGATATTGTGGAAGTTCTTCAACACGAACGGAGGCGTTATATCGTAAGGGAAAGAGTTGATAATTTCGAGAAATGGGATGACCATGATTTTCATGCAATATTAGAAATATTGAAAAACTACATCAAAACATTCAAAACACAACAACACTTCATTTTTAAGTTTATCTATGAACAACACTTCCAAAGGTGTATCGTCTGTCGTCTGACGTTTTTGTGTCACGTTCTGTGATATCTTCGTGAGCTATCCTCTAGTTATCTACTTATCCACCAGTTGAAACTTCTAGATAGTTATCGGGTAGTTTAACTGCCAGATGAGAGTTATCCTGTCGTTGATAAACTCACCTCCTCAATATAACTGACAGTCAGGCATTATCTCACAGATAATTTGTGATTGATAAACCGGCCCTCAATGGGAGGCATTGACTTAATTGATAGGATAAGCTATTACAACGTCTACTAGGACCAAAAAATGGACTGTCAAGACAATCTTACATTTTATTGATTTGGCAATAGCTAATTCATGTATTCTCTGTCGTGAGAATCAGAAAAAACTGGGCGATGAGAATGAATGATGAGAATGCAACTGCACAGTTGAGACTGACAACAAGAAATAACCCCCAAGGATATGTTTCATCACCTTCATCGTCTCCTACAAAACGTGGAATGGAACATTCGCCAGAATCAGGTAAAATAAAGAATTCAATGAGATGCCAATATAAAAAATGTTCGAAGAAAACGAAGTTTTTCTGCCAGACGTGCCAAGTATTTTCATGTATCACGGCCGAACATATAACTGTTTTTATGAATTCAATATGTAGACATGAGATGTTTCTTGTTTTGAGGTGAATTTGAAATTGTATTATGTTCTAATAAACTCTCATTAATTTGGATTATCTCTTGGATATCATCGAAATTCTGTCGTCATTACAATCTAATGTCCATCTTATTGGACATACTTTTTTTTGAAACCACTTTTCTTAAAAAAATCGAAATATTCATAATAAGACCTTTTCGATACCACTCGAGTTGATGATGAAATTTTCATTCGAATCGTTCGAGCCGTTTTATGTGTCGGATCTTAGCAGGATAAAAATCAGATCATGTCTTAGCACTCTAAGCAGCATCTCGGTTCGATTGAAATAGTGTCTTGTCGTTGCTGCATGCTCTACTTATACTGTGGTTTCTTTTTTTACCTACCTGTATAGAGATTTGAATCCAGAAAATGCCAGATATCTGTAGTATATGTGAGAAAGTATTTGCCCCACAGTCATCTCATAACAAACAAGTACGAGAAATGCACCAAAAAAATCCAGAGCCTGTATCTCATCCATCTCAGGAGGGAAGAGGGAAGCCGGTCATATAATATATATCTACTACTAATATATGGCGCAGAACTATCCTGTCCTATCCTATCTTATGTTATCAACTTCTATGTCTTTGAGAAGTAACGGACCGACCAATAATTGTCCTTGACAACGTTAAAAAAAATTATGACAAGTTAATATTCCAATATCACTGCAAAGTTTTTGATTTCTAAAAGAAATTCAAGGCTTTTGCTTTTGTGTACACAAAATATCTGAATTTGAAGCTGAATATCTGCGTTTCCATGATAGTTTCGTATAGTTATAGATATTCATTTGTAATAATATTCGTATTGCAATTAACTATTGACACATATTTTCGTCTTGTTATATAGCACTTTCCATTCTTCTATTCGCCATCCTCTTGTTGCGCAAATGTAGGTATCTCTCATTTTTTTACCGTTTTCAGTTGAATATCATCATAGGCGATGCACCATATATTAGTATTAGATATATGCTTTTTTTACGACCACTAGTGTAAGTTTTGGTGATTACGAACGAAAATCAATCGCAGAAAGCTTCTCCTTGAACACAGTTTGCCAAAAGTGTTATGAGCGGAAGCATGGTTTCCGAAGATATGTTGATTTATTTCATCTATCAGATGATCATCCAAGTTTCCTCTTCTTTTGTATCGAAACTTGCGCGATTGGTATGTCGTGAATCGCTTATGTTAGGTACTAGGTATGATTGTTCTGATTTCTGCTTGGAACATTTTTACAATTCCTTGTCATTTCTTTCAGTGAAATGTTTTCGTGTATGAATATCATGACACTGATCTGTCAGTGACATTTATTGGACAAACTACCATCAGCTATCATCAGCTACCATCAGCTGTATACGTATACCTATCTATAATAGTTTGAATTATAGTTTCTATTCTGTTTTTCTCCTAATTGTATCATCATGTCATCGATAATGATATGTAACCCAATAGTAAGTCGTGAGCCTACTCAAAATCTAATAAAATGAATCTTTTATGAATTGCTTTGGTGGCGTGAAAAAATGCTTGCTCCTTCCATTGAATTTGTTCTATCAGGATTATCTGTTGATGATTGGTGTCGTATAAATAACCGATCACATAAATGGTGTTTACCAAACATTTCCATTTACTGACTTGTTTCCAGTACAATACGATATCTATACACCCACCGACATAGACACATCCAACTTCAATATATAGTAAATTGAAATGTTTGCTCCATGTGTACCTACAGAACAAATTAAATTCATTATTTGTAGAGAAGATTTAATCCATCGCGGAAAACCTCTCTGGTAATGTCAAACATAAAGGTACTTTACGATTGAACAAAATTCTCCCTTCTCTTTTATACCATATTAAAATTTCGAAATATGATGATTTCATTGTGGGTTTTCTACAATTCAACAACTCTTATTAATAATAGTGGCATAATTTCTATGAAAATCAGAAAATGTGAAAATGTATACACCTATATACTGTGATGAAACAAGACAAGACAGAATATTTCCATAGTATATTAGGTATTCTAATAGGTACGATTAGGTATTCTGATATTATTGCATTACCCAGGCAGAATTCTTATTCTGCCTATAGTAGAAGTACATAGTATAGTATCCTATATAGTTTCTATAGAAGGAACTATTATGAACCCATATCAATTAGAAAAAAGCTGACGCGAGAGAATATAGAGTCATTAGAATATTAGTGTCAGTTCATACAGACCGGGTGGGCCAATGGAAACCTTCCACACTAATTTCTGATATTCAAAATCAAAATTGTGGGAAACATGTAGATATTTGGCTAATTTTCAACTTTTCAGAACTGATTCAGAACCTCAGAAGTTGTCTCAGAAATTGCATAGGGGAAAGAGTGGTCGTGCCATACCTCTTTCAAAAGGTCTAATAGAGGTTCTTAAGACCCTCAAATTTTTATCTTATTATTTTCATCAATAATGAAATGACAGCTGGTCAAAATCTTGGAAGTAGACTATATTGGTTTCGTAACAAAAATACCATATAATTAAGTCTTCGAATTCAATAATCAGATGTTCACGTCAAATTTATCTTACGAACTGTTCAAAATACTCGCTGATTAGATCTAATTGCCAGTTCAAACTGGGAATTATAAAAAACACGTCATCATGTATGTTCTGCGCTGAATGGGGCGCGCTAAAAAATGGGCTTACTGTTTCGTAGCTAGCCTTAACACAAATATGCATTCGGAGTCCATGAATGAAGTAATCAAGTATGTCTACTTAGAAAGAATGACATTAATACGCCTTGACAAGGGTTTAAACATAGTATTCAAATATGTGAGAGCCAAGAGTGTAGAACAAATCATTATCAAGGGTTAACATACCAAACAAACAAGACTGTTTTTTCAGGATCACAAGAAGGTAATTGAAAATAGCAATGAGTATACAATTCTGAACATTTTGGTCATGACTGAAAAATATCCAAAAGTTAAAATAATTCAAATCTATCTACTAGATATTGAAATCGAAATGTTGTGAACAATTATGTTTGTTCCGTGAGTGCAAAGTCTATATGGAATGAAAAAATATGTACAAACATAACCATATAATAATAAAAAAAAATCTACAAAAACAGAAAAACATATCAATTCCACTGATATGAAGACATTTCAATATCTGAATGCTTATCAGCTCTGGAAAAGAACATCGAGAATAAAACACAGGAAGCAGAATAGACCAAACAGGAGAATTGCTAATGATGTTAGAAAGTTATTTACATTTTCATCAGCTTGATGATGACATATCACTAAAATATATCAGCATTAAACCATATGTCACCAATAACGTTGGCATATATACAAGATGTAGATGAGGATTATAGGGACTCTATTTCCAGGATATATTTACTGATAGATGCAGAATTCTGAGGACGTATTTTCATGAAATTTGTATATCGTAATGGTGATGAAGTTGGCTGCCAATGATCAGTAGCCATTGATGTCAATGTTGTATTATATGAAGTTATGTTACTCATCTCAATTGGGTTCAACCATGGAGTAGGCGACATCTACATTTACGAATTTACAAATAAAACTTCGGGAAATCAAACAATAAACCTATTGTTCACGTGGTGAAATATTATGATTTTTTTCCGATTCCTCACATAAACTGTTAGTTTTGCGTTCGTGAATCTCAAGTTTATAGTTTTGTTATGTCGAGCAAATCGAAGAATTTCTGTTCAGCTCCGCAGTGTAATAATTATACATCAGAAAATGTCCCGATGCACTTCTTCCCAAAAATACAGAAATTGGCGAATGAATGGAAAAATAGACAGAAAATCGGTAAACCAATTAGTAAATATATGTGTGTTTGCAGTGAACATTTTAGTTTGGAAAATGTAGATCATTTCTGAATATTGATGAAAATCCAATGATGGATTTATGCAGCAATTTCAAATAATGAGTTTGAAGTCGTTAGTTTTAAGTGATAAGCTTCAAATCGTAAAGAGAAAAATATCATTTTTGCAGAAATTTTTAAGGACTGTCATGCCTGAGATGTTTAAAAGGACTGGTGGAGCCACTCTTCAATTGTTTTTTGAACTAATGTGTCGACAGATTTTCCTTGGCTTGCTACCAAGGAGAATACTCCAGTGATTGTTCGGAGATGGCGTTATGATCGCATTGATCACGGTCGGTAATAATAACAGAAATATGGACAGAACTTGAGCTTTTGTGACAAGAGTTCAGTGGCAAAAGGAAGCAATTGACAGCACCAACTTCGTGACCGTTTGAATGAAGAAAGAATTCAAAATTTGACCTGATTTTATGATTGCCTCTTAAGAATTTCCCAATATTCAAAATAAAAGCTCGTATACAAGCTATAGTTTGTTGTGTTTTTAGTTCTTTTAGTTTTCCATAATTCGTTGGTTTTGCTTTTCGTTAGTTTTTAGTGTTTTTTGTATGGAACAAGAACAATGAAGTTTTGTTTAGTTTGTGGACAACCAAACACGTCGTCTCTATGGAATCCCTAAAGTATTTTTCCATTCGATAAATGTCGAGAGTCGGGAACACACTTGAATCAGAAATAGGAAAGTACAACTAAATCATGCGTTTGTTGGTCCACATTTCCTTGGAAGTTCCCAATTTATCCGGGCATTCTTAATTTTAATTCAGTGTAGAACTTATAACGTTAGTGATTTGGCAAAAGCACTTATCTATGAATTATTCGAAGTCGCCATTCTGGTCATGTTTGGGAGCTATATCCAAAGTACAGTTCTCCAAACTAATGAATCATTTTGAACAGAAGTAAATAAAATTGTTGGTGCTCAGCATAACCAATAAAATGAATCACGCAGCTAGAAATTTTGAAGTCTCAAATTTCATGCATTATTTATAAGTACCTACCTATTTTTCGACTGTTTAATTCATTTCATACCGTTTTATAGATGTCCTGTTGAAATTGGTTGAAGGTGGACGAGTGATTTTTCCAACAAGTATTTGATGTAATATTTGTTTTAATCACGACTTTGATCACAGGATTGTGATTTACGCAAGAAATGGATTATTTTCTTTGGACAACATCTACCACCTTGTGGATGGGTGTGCTCAGACCATTTTTCTAAGAATTGTTTTGGTGCACTCCGACTGAGAAGAGGATCACTGCCATCAAAAATGTGAATATCTGTACTCAAGCTGATAATTATTACAATTTTCTCTGTAATGATAACTACTAATCTGTTCAGTCAATCGTATAAAATTCATCACTTTTAGTTGGGATTGGAAAAAAAGTCAATTTCATACAATATCTGGTTCTTGAAATCCAAGCTTTATGAGTAGTTATCAGTTATCTATGCAATATTATTAAAATTGAATATTTTTATACTTACATATACTAGATGAATGCAATGTAGTTGGTGAGCAAAAATAGTGTGATGTTGTATTATTTGTTAGTTGAATAACTATCCAGCACTAATTATTATTATTTTTCAAATTGTATAGCATTACTTTCAATATAATGTCGTTTCCATTTTATATTTCAGGATAGTTGCTAAACTATAAATATCATTCTCTAATTTTAGCACTCACTTGTTTCTGAATGGAGACTATGCCAGTTTTGAAAATCGCTATTGATAGTGGTACAGTCAAACTGCTGCCAAAAATATTTCAATAACATCAGATTTCAGAACTGGAAAAGTCTATACTATTTAGTTATCTGTATTCAGAGACATATGCAGACATGAAGTTTATTCACACATTACAAAGTTACACATTTGAGTTAACTTGATTTTGTTTTTCAGTCTCAGAAAAACTGATGCTGAGCAAGCATCCTCTAGTCATTTCAACCAAGAAGCTTCCACTACCCAATTTTATTCCCAACCTGAGATAACAGATGTGAGCTCTCCCCTTCCTCAATCACAAGATCATGCACTGGAAAAATTCCTGGAAGAACTGAACTGTGTGGAATTGTGTTCCTCGCATGAAATGATGAATGAAACTATCCCTCCCCAATCACCAGAAACAGTATCAGAGAATGAGAGTATTTGCCAAGAACTGAAAAAAACTGATTTGGGTTCCCTTCCTCTACCTCCTTCCTGGGATTTTCATGAAACAGATGATGTAGTATTTCCCAAACTTTTGATCAGAGACACTGTGTCTATCAAGAGTCTTCTGCTTGTTTCACAAGAAAGAATAATGGCTCAAATAGGAGATAAGTCCATCAATATCAATGATATGATATCAACAACTGCTGATTTGATTACATTTATATCACAAATGGAAAAATCAAATATGTGTTCTGGGCAAATTAGTTCTTGTAGTAATTTTCTTAGACCTAGAATGCTCCTGTGCAGACCTTGTACAAGTTACAAGTATTTTTTGAAGAAAAGTGATGATAGAAAATATAGGAATACAATTAAGAATAAAAATAAAGCAAAACGTCTACAATATACCAAAAATGAAAACAGACATTTTTAAAATGTCCAATTTGAGAAAGGTAAAAATTAATGAAAATAAACTTGAATCCCTTATAAAACATCTACCATCTGCACAACAAGAGATGATCAAGAGATCATGTATTCTGATGAAAATTAAAAGTACTAAATTGTATGATCACATGAGAGAAAATAACATATTATCACTTCCATCACCTAGTAGGTACACTGTCAAGGTAAGTAAGTGTAATGTAAACATTTGTATCAATCAATTTCCCATCCATTGAATACCATGACGTAATGGAGGTCTGTTATATACTTGTGGATATACAGAACTTACTAATGTGAAAGTATATTATTGAATTCATAATTTAATGACTATTTGCAAAGTTGTCCGAGTGATTGTAATAAGGGGTTGTCTATTCAAAATTGTTTATTCAAATTGTTAATTCATAGTTTGTTATTAATACAGGTGTACATCCGGAGCATATAGATGCCACTTTTGGCTTTAAAAATGAAGTGTTCAAAATGATCAAGAAAAAAACAAAACATTATGAGGAAAATCTAGTAAGAAACAAGAAATTATTCAAAATCAAACCTTGGATCACCGCAGCCCTTAAAATATAAAATCGATGAATAAACGCGATAACCTAAAAAAAAACTATTGAAAAATTACTCCCCAGAATTAGAATCAAATCATAAAAGATACAGGAACACTCTAATAAGGAACGTTAAAAATGATTATCATAAACAAAAAATTATCGATTCCGGCACAAACTATAAAAAAAATTGGAATATAATGAGAGAAATATGTGGAGAAAGTAAAAAAAAAAGGGGTAGAGAATATAAATATAACACTAGAAAACGGTGATAACACTAATGATCATCAAGAAAAGGCAAATGAATTCAATAACTATTTTGTGAATATAAGTAAGCACATGTGTGAAAACATTGATAGAATAACCCTACTTTCTCCGAAACCAAATTAGATCGATCAATTTTTCTTAAACCTGTAACTAAAAATGAATTGATAGTAATAATATCGAATTTTAAAAATAACACCTCACCTGGAGCCGATGAAATTTCTTCCAAAACGCTTGAAAATATCCATAACAATATATTAGATCCATTAATACATATCATCAATCTCTGCTTCTCTACTGGTCAACTCCCACAACAATGGAAAATTTCTAATGTTACCCTCATTTTCAAAACGGGAAAAGTCTCTCATTTGAATAACTACAGACCTATATCTGTTATAAATAATCTTGCAAAACTTTTCGAACAATGTGTCAAGAAACGACTTGTTGAATTCTTTACCAAACATAATGTGATGAATAAACAACAATTTGGATTTATAAAAAACTCAAATACCGAGAACGCCATAATGGATTTTGTTGATACAACGGTGAATGCATTAGACAAATCATCTAAATGTCTTGCAATATTCTTAGACCTGGCTAAGGCTTTCGATACCATCAATCATGAACTAATACTGAGTAAACTATACAATTATGGTGTTAGAGGTATCGCATCAGAATTATTGAAGAACTACCTTACAGGAAGAATACAACGGGTTAAGATTGGGGATAAAATAAGCCATGATGAAGAAGTGCAAACAGGAGTACCACAAGGAACAGTATTGGGTCCGATACTGTTCCTGGTGTAGATTGATAGTATAACAAGAATAAACGGTATGCAAGGCCATGTAATATGTTATGCAGACGATACAGCTATAATCCACACTGGATCAACGTGGAAAGGAATAAAAAAAACTGCTGAAAGAGATTTACAAAAAATTCACGCATGGCTAAATAGCAACATGTTGTCCCTAAACGTCAGAAAAACAAAGTTAAACAAGTAGGTGAGCTTTGATATTTCTCCATCTTATTTGAAATTTATTTTCGTCCCAAATTTTCCTCCAGTGAAGTCTCATTTTTGTTATAGATCCTGAGTATGCAAACATATATATGTCAGCAGTCAGGAGGGAAATTCTAAAAGAAGTTCCAGAAACTCCAAAAAGTCCATTTCAAAACCAAAGTAAGTTGTGGAAAAGTCCAAAGAAGCCAAGTGAGGAAGATCATGAAGCCACCACTGGCTCTTCTGGTCTTGAGACATTCCTATAATAATGAGTTCAATGATAAAAAAACTCACAAGAATGAAATATGGGGAAAAATTGCCCAAAAATTGAACGAAACTGGATTTTATGTAGGAGAGGGTGCAGAGGCAAGAGAGAAAGTGAGGCAGAAATTTTCTAACCTGCAGTCCACCTATATTAAATATTGTGATTCACAAAGAAGGACAGGGGAGGGTAAACTCAAAATACCCAAATATTTTGATGAACTAGATGAAATACTTGGGGATAAACATAAAGTTAATCCAATTTTGATCATTGACTCAACATCACCTCTTATGCATGCTGAAAATGAGGACTCTGATGGAAAATCTGAAACTTATTATAGAAGTAGTGCCACAAGTTCTGGCAGAAGTAGTGCCACAAATGCATGGGAGGGTGCTTCCAACAGTTCCGGTAAAGGTAGCGTCACATGTTATTCTTCTGCAAGTAGCTAGAAGGAGAGAGATCATCACCTAATCGATTCAATACTATAAAAAGATCAGTGAAGCCTAAACCAGAAAAACTAGAAACTCTGAAAGAGCTAGTTCTTATACAAAAACAAAATCAAGACATAAGGACCAAAGAATTTTCCTCTATGATGAAAATGTTTCATGAACAGAACGAGCAGAGGAATAAACAAATTATGTGCCTGATCGAAAAAATGGGGGAGAAAAAGAAAAGAAAGAGGTCATCCAGTAGTGATGATTGATACTGAAAGTGGATATTCATTAGCAAATAGGTATTATTAGCAATGTGATATTTTGAGTTCCTTTTTTTCTCTAAGGTACCTATTTGATTCATGTTATTTTTCTTTATTAATGATGATCAGTATAAGACTGAAGGTGGCTAATCCTTTTTAAGTAGTAGCAATTACATGTTTTTTTTTAGAGTATTTATATTATGTTGATTTTTTTTAGTAAGTAACGAGTAGTACACTGAAAGAGGGTAAATACTGTTGCTTTCGTAGTTATTTTTTGCAGTTCATATGTTGTTTTCTATAAAATGTGGAAAGAAAGAGGGTACAATGAGTCAGTATACCTGCTATACCTAATAGTAGATATGAGTTGACAATTATTTTTGTTTAGATCTTTACACAAAATGAATATTTTTCAATAAACTTTTTCAAAATTTTTTGGTTTTTATTGATATTCCCAAATTAGTACCTTAAATGTAAATCAAAATCTTTTGTTGATCTAAAATTTAATTTTTCTCAGAAAATACATTCCATTTCACTGACTGAAAAAAAAAAGACAAAACTTATAACAAGTGGAATCCAAAGTTTATCAATACAACCATTAATATGGCATTATAACAAAACGAGAAATTTATTAATATCGATTTCTCCACGAATTATTCCCAATGTGGTCCCTTTTGAGCATTCCTTCAATCTCCATATTGATGTCACCAATTTCATCCCCATGGTTGTACTCATTTTGAATTATTTCAAATTCATTCTAAATGTCCGAAATGACATAGCAAAAATTATGTAAAATGCAACAAGCTGCAATGATTTTTATAGCTTTTTCTATTGAATTGACATTTATAGCCTTCAGTATCCATCTAGATTTAAGAATGCCAAAAGTATGTTCTACTACTATCCTGGTTTTGCTGTGTGCTGTATTGTGATACCATTGAATCTGATTTCTGTTTCTTTCATTCCTGAAATGAAGAAAATGTATTCACAAGTGTTAAATATATAGAGTATACCTACTTATAAGGTGTCACTATCCACTTTCTCAGTGAATAAGCTTGATCCCCAACAAGATGAGTCATCAAAAAAATATTTTCTAAACATTCCATTGTATTCAGTATTGTTATAAATTTTGGAATTCCGAAATACCTGCAATTGAAAACATTTAGAATCAATAAATTCAAGAGGTATAAAGTACCAAAAATATTTTATTACCCTACCATTGTGTGCAGATCCAGGATATCCAACCATAATATTGGTGAATACTTGCTGGTGACTATTCCCTGCAGCTTGATTGAGTGGTTTCTATTTTTATCTATATAGCTCTCCTGCTGAAGATTTGGGCATTTGAACTTGATGATGATGAAAAATAACTTTCTTTCAGACATAACTAAATTTTGAGATTTTTATTGGTTACCTGGATAGCCGCTTTTACCCCTAAATGCTCTCTCGATATCAACTGCTTCTTGCTGATTGGGCCATGAAATATTTTTAGTTTGCAGTGCAAGCATTCTCGGTAGAATCAACTCATTTGCGTTGTATACTGTGGATATGGCTACATTGAATCTGTCAGATACAGATATCAACATATCCCCTTTTCCTAGCCACCAAATAAACATCAACAAACATTTCTCAATAGAAATTGGCTGTTCTCCACCAATGCATTGTCTTTCAGGGCAATTGATTTCTATCAACAGATTTTCGAAGGTGGTTCTTATCATACGAAAATTAATGAAAAAATCAATCAAGATACTGGTGTAGCCATTCTTCATAATAATCTGGTGCCCGTATATGCTGTAAGTTTCGGGATAAGACTAATGTTAGAACTACAGATTCCTCATGGCTTCCATATGCATCTCTCCAGTTTTTCAACAGAAAATAGTTTTGCAATACTGAATCGAAATGCACTTCATTTATGAGGGCGAGTATTCGAAAATACGATTAAATTATCAAATCGAAAATCCTAACCACAGATTAACCTAAGTCAGCCTAGTCAACAAACAACAAACAACCAAATGACAGCTGATGAATGACGACATTATTTTGAAAATATATCGTTTTCGCGATCATCGAATCAATGACGTAATATCGAATATGTTTTCAAAACACTATCAATACAGTTCGACGCCAAAACAGCTTTGTTGTTCACACCCCGATCCAACATTTTGTGGCGACACTGATCCCTAAGGAAGTGCGTAACTCATCTCCGACGGTTCGGTTCCACAATTCAATGGATGAGCACGGTTGGCACCACTGACTGCTTACGCCTGCAGCGCCACCAAGTCTACGAGAGCTACCACATCTCTTCACTAGCCCCATAACTGATGGATTTTTCATATCATATTTCAATACATACAGGACGATTTACAGAAAACTGATCAAGCTTGCCAAACAAAGATATTTTGAAGATAAACTATATAAGGCTGAAAATAAAACAAAAGAAAACTGGGCTATAATAAATAATTTACGTGGTAAAAGTAATATATTGCCTTCTTATGCGGATGTAGATCCTAACGTGTTGAACGACTTTTACTGTACGATAGCACAAAAAATAACATCAGAATTACAACCGACAATCCATCCAACCGAGTTTATGAAAAATATAAATATTCCAGATAACTTTCACCTATTTGATATTGACATATACGAACTGAAGCAAACTATTAATGAAATGAAGAACGAAACATCATCTGGTTATGATGAAATATCAGTTGAAATCATAGAAAATCTCTCAGAATACGCTTTAAATATTCTTGTAGAGGCCATCAATAAATCATTTCGTTCTGGCAGATTTCCTTCATGTCTGAAACTAGCAATAATCATCCCGCTTCATAAAGGTGGCGAAATGAATGACCCATCAAACTTCCGGCCTATATCATTGCTTCCAACAATCTCAAAAATAATTGAAAAACTTGTTAAAAAGAGAATATTGCGATATGCGCTGCGGAGGCTAGACGAAGTGAGTAGTAGTCAACGGTTTTCAATTGAAGAAAATACGAGAGATCAACGGGAGTCATCTTTGTGGTTTGTAGAAAGGCGGAAAAGAATAACCGCGTCAAATTTCGGATCAATATGCAAGGCACGGAATCATAAATCGAAATTAAACCTCGCGAAATCGCTCATATCAACTGAAATGTTTTCCAACGAAGCTACTAGACACGGCATCGATTGCGAAAAGTTAGCGCTCAAAGAATTCCTGCGTCAAACTCAATTTGAATATAAAAAATGCGGTTTATTTATCCATGAAAAATTTTCATTTTCAGGGGGGTCTCCAGATGGACTGTTGAATGAAGACGGAATTATTGAAATAAAATGTCCTTTCAAAGTGCGGGATTGTGAACGTCGTGAAACCTTGAATAAGCTCGACTATGTTGATAAAGATGAGAAATTGAAAATCACTTCTAATTATTATTATCAGGTACAAGGTTTGCTGGAGATAACAAATAGACCGTGGTGCCAATTCGTCGTGTATAACTTCAAAGGAATTCAATTAAATCAAAGAATTGAAAGAAACCAAAGATTCTTCAAGAATTCGATGTTGAATAGGCTGAAAGATTTTTTTATTATTATTATCATCTTCCTGCTTTCCTAAATTTCGAGGATATCGATGAAATTTCGCGTAGATGGAGGCCTATCAAATCAATAATTTTTTTATCGAATGAACTAGTGAACGAGTGAACTAGAACGACTAGTGAACGAACTTATGCTGGATTTATAAACTCAACTAAACTAACAATTAAATTAACAACTAAAAATTAAGAAAGATGAATACAGGAAAATCCCATTGGGCGTTTATAAACTTTCATCTGTCAATTAAACTAACAACTAACAACTAAGAAGATGGCCATCTTTCATCTTTTCAACTAAGAATTATCAATTATGAATTTAACGCATGCGCATAAGCCATATTATTTTCTGACATTGACATTAGTTCAAAAACAAATTAAAGACCGCGAAAATAGGAAGTTTGTGACGTACAAAGCAATTGGTTTAACCAAGACAGTAATATCTAAGCTTTTTCCCAATTTTGGGTTCTCAACTCAATTAATATGGATGAAGAAGTAATAGAAATGATGGGTGTTATGCTTTTACTAGCCACGACAACTTTCTTTGCCACTGGAATTTTCAAGAAACGAAAAAATCGGAGATTTAAGATAAGGCCAATGAATAGAAATAGAAGGGAAATCGGTGTATACAAAAATATAATCCAGTATGCTGAAGTGAATGATAGGGAACAATTTTTTAAATATACCAGGATGACCCCAGAGACATTCAATTATGTGTTGTCTCTTATTAAACCATATATTCAGAGAAGCCCAAGAATTGATTACATTTGCCCGGGTCAAAGATTAGCGATGACTTTACAGTATGGCAATAAATAAAATGAAAATAGGAAATTATAATCATCTTTATCTTTATATTTTAGCTACTTAGCAGAAGGTTGCTCTTTTCAAGAGATAGCTTTTAACAATTTCATTGGAAATACCACGGCTTCCTTAATAATCACGGAAACATGTGAGGTATTATGGAAAGTGCTTTCTCCCATAGTGTTGCCATCACCAACTGAAAATACTTTTAGTAAAGCTAGTGATGGATTTTTCTTCAGATGGAATATGCCAAACTGTATTGGGGCAATTGATGGCAAGTTGGTAAACATTCAATCACCGAATTACTCTGGGAGTGACTACTTTTCATACAAGAAGTCTTTTAGGTAGGACTTGCTTCGTAGTATATACATTAATACATATTCAAAACATTGTAGCATCATCTTGATGGCTGTTTGTGACAGCTATTATAGATTTCAATGGGTGGATGTGGGAGTACCTGGTTCGAACAATGATGCCTCAGTATTCAGGGAATCAACATTTGGCCAATTGTTGCTACAGAAAAAACTACCTATTCCCCCAAAAAAAAATCTTCCAGGAACAAATCTTAGTTTGCCTCACTTTCTTGTAGCAGATCAGGCATTTCCACTCCACGAAAATATTATGAGACCCTATCCTGGAAAGTATTTAGGGGAGAGCAAGAATATTTTCAATTATAGATTGTCCAGAGCCCGTAGGACTATTGAAAATACATTTGGCATCTTGGCGCAACGTTGGAGGCGCTTAAGGAACCCTATAATTGCAAGACCTGAAACTTGTGAGAAAATTATATTGGCCACAATTGTTCTCCATAATTTGTTACAGAAAGGAGAGGAAGATTTGCCTATTGAAGAGAGGAGATATTGCCCAACAGGATTTGTTGATACCCTTGATAAAGATGGTAATATAAAAGATGGTGTTTGGAGAACCATGCCTGGAAATCTCAATTCTATTGGCAGAATAGGGGCGAATAATGCTGGAAAAGATATTTTCGACAATAGAGATCACCTTATGGATTACTTTCTATCAGATATAGGGGCCCTTCCAGGTCAATGGAATCAGGTACACCAAGGTGGTGTACCTAGTGATTTTTCTATGGAATTGTGAACATTAAAAAAAAAATCTTCATTTGAAACATATTTTAGTCCTTTTCCATTGCCCATCGTTAATTTTGTTCAGAATTTATATTAGTTTATATATCAAATATTGTCCTATTTAAATATGAAAATTTTCAGTATCTTGTGTTTTTTTTTCATTTATTTATTATCATACATTACCAAAAGAAGACCTGTTGTTCATTTTTTAAATAATTTATTGCAACATCATTAAAATGATAATGTAAATAATATTAAACAAAATGTTGTATTCTTAATAACTATAACAAAACATAGATTTTCTCCAAATCATAGAAACTTAAAATATAAAACAGAAAAACATTCGTAAAAATAAATAAAATATTGCTAATAATGATTTATCACATGTTTACATTAATCAGTCAATTATGACAAAATACATATTTTGTTATGAAATCTCTAGTCTCTTTCTCTCAGTTTTTTATCCATACACTCGTAAAATTGCCTTTTAAGCGAGATTTTTTCAGCTGGTGTGAAAACAGACAGATCTTTGGATAACGATTTTACAAAGTCCTCGTCCTCTTTCTCTGATGACTGTTGTTTATGTTCAATAAACTTTTCAAACGTACTTAGGCAACCCCCTAATTTGTTGAAAATTCCATCTTTTTCAGATTTATCATCTCTTGTTTTTTTTATGTTTCGGAGCCTTTTTATTTCTGCCAAGTTTTTACTATTATTGAGTACTTGACTTTCTTTCACATGGGTTGGGTCGTTGGATATTTCCGTCACAGTTGCAGAAGGCTGTGGTACCATGGTTTTCATTCTCTTAGCTGGTGGAATTTTACATGGTAGTTTTTGTTTTTCAATGAAATTTTCATAATGTGCCTGAGTATCATCGGTCTCCTCCTGTTCGTCCCTAGAATTATTATGGTCTTCAAATACTTCGCCGACTTCTTCCTCAGAATCAGTGTAATTGATTATATTGTGGACACCACTATACATCAAACTTGATTCAGGCATACTCTGACTAGTTGAAAAATTTGTTGTAGTCCTAGAACAATATTTATATTGAATCTGAATACTCGCTATATAAAAATACCCACTTTCGTTGTTGAATGTAGGGATCTAAAAACCTCATTAGTTTGTAATAAGGCCATGTTATTCTATACGATTCTGATCCTGAGGGTCTGTTCTTCAATTGTCTTTTCAATGTGGCATATTTGTTCCTCAAAACGGTCCACCGCTGATCACACTCTATAGCTGAAAATAATAAGGATTTTAAGTTGTTTCCTACTGTTGCTACCTTATTGAAAATTGGAATTTAACTTCATGTCATTCACTTGTTGATGAAAACACCAGAAAATACTTACCAGTAACCCCCATTATTGCGGATATGGTTTGCCATGCATTCTCTTTTTTGACTTTATTTTTAAAATCTATATGTTTTTTATCATATAGGAGTCTGAACTCCGACACCCTCTCAATCAATTCGCCATCGTCCATTTTTCCTCGGGATAATTTAAATATTTCAAGAATACTTTTTAAAATAGCACTATTTCAGTATTTCACATGGAGTCTACGGCGGGAAAGAAAATCAAATGTCAAATGATCACAGAACACTTTCCTAGCTCTGAACGTCAAGCACGAAACGCTGAAAACCTAATTCTTAATTTTCAGCTAATGATGTTTATAAATGCCTCCTCTATTCTTAGTTGTGAATTCTTAGTTGTTAATTCGTAGTTGTTAGTTTAGTTGAGTTTATAAATCCAGCATATTACATTTTATATATCACAAACAAATTACAAGAGCGGAATGAATTCGTTGTTCTTCAAAGGTCTAGCTAGCTTGAATAAGATACCTGAAAAAATAAAAAAATGTAAGTTCCTTGAAAGTATTTAAAAAATTATTATTAGGATATATCAAGTTATAATGCATGACGTACTGTTAATAGTTATATAAATTATTTATATATTTATAACTATATATTGTATATTAGGATTTCTAAAATGAAGTCTACTACTACTACTGCAAATTCCAAATACGGTGTGAGAAGTGATTCAATAATGTTTGGCTTTATCCATCATAAACCAAGTCAACGAGATGGAAGTGAGGTGAAAAAGGGGAGTTCTGGTCTCATGAATCGAATAGATACCAGCAAATTGTGTTGGCTACAGCAAGAACTCCCAAGTTTTCACTGTGAGAAGTGAAAATCAGTGATATTTGAATAGTAAGTCGCATAAAAACTCATATTCCTATTATTAAGATTTGCGTTTCTTTCTGAACTACTATTATCATTATGAACCACATTCTTTAGTGTCTAGATATTCACGAGGGAACTCAACACCTCTGAAGATTTAAATGATGTTCAAAAGATGATAATCACAAAACAATTCAGTTCCATAGTGTAGATCTGAATTGAGTGCCATAAAATATAATTGTCCTTCTATTGGAATTTTTATCTGAATCCATCACTAACTAATTGATAATGGAATTATTGACTTATACAGGATTCAAGTCTCATTCTCTGAGAATAGATGTAGAGAATGAACAATGATGATCAGCTCATTGATCAGCTAGAGATGTTATAATTTTTATTTGTTTGGATCATAAATTGATTGGTACCTACTTGTGTATACCTACTTATGTATACCTTCATAACTTGAGATAATTTATAACAATAGTAATCAATTGACACATTAATTTATGGATTCATTCAGTCACAAATTTAACTCTCAGTGTTGATAGAACAGTATTCATCTTTTAATCAGTACTCATGAACCTAACATGACCTAACTTATATGATAGGTAACCTCAATTATAATATATCAATAGAAATGTAGTATGACAAAAAAAGTTACATATTTCAGAAAGGGCAGTAGTTACAAAATTCATGAGATTTGTTCTCTTTGTTAGACTTTGTTTTTTTCCAGAACTCAAGTACAATGATTTTTCCACAAACCAGACATAAGCAGAGTACAAGGCAGAGTATGAGAGAGATGTAATGTTAAAAGAAGCTCAGAACAAAGAGAGTGGAGGAAATGAAATGTAGGTATTCAATAAATCAATAGATATGGGTTTACTGAGGTCAGTACTCAACAGCAAATGTTTTCAATATTTGTATGAGATTCACTTGTGACTTTTTACATCAGAATATATCATATCAATTAAATTGAATCAAATACTTATAATTAATAAGTAATATAAGTAAAATTGCATACCTATTACCATTATTATAATCAACCAAATCAATTCAAGTATATTTAAGTATTTTCCTAACCATCAGTTTCAGTATTAAAATTACCAAATGTTATTCTTTGAGTATTACTAGTACCGGTTTTAGTACTCATATTATCCTTGTGATTATCCTTGTATTACATGTGAACTGAGAATTTTGTATTCAATCACTAGGGACCCCTTCTAGTTTTGAGTGTTTCAAGTACTTTATTACTTCATTCAAGTACCAGATATTCAATTATGATGTACAAATTTTGGATAATTGTTTCCCTCTCGAAATGAATCAACTGGAATGCATGAAGTGCTAAAGTTATAATGGTTACATCTACAATTTGGTAATAGATGAAACATATCAGACATTTTATTCCATTCTATTTATTAGCTCTGTTTAATGATCATTTTTATAACATTCCATAGAAACGAAGATAGTGTAACAGAAAGGACCCACTGAACATTAAATTCAATTTCTGGCTTGACAATTGAGATTTACCATGGAATTCTATGAAATATTGCTGGAAATGCAATGCAAGATCCAATCTCAGCTACTTGAATAACAATTAGGTGAGTTTGCCATTTATTTTTTTTTGTCCACCAACATTAAAATATAAATTAAGAATTATTGACTATAATAACTATAACTATAGTTAGATTTCTTTTTCCATATGATACATGGAACAGAAAGTGGATTGACCAAACAATTGGATGATTCTCTGTATGATGGACACTTCATATGACTCTGATATATTCAGCAACAGAAACTTTGTGTGCAGGAACAGAAAACAATTTTTTTAATCAAATAAAATTTCAGAAATGAATGATTCTGGAATTTTGATGGGAATGTTGGTAGATTCTCACAACCATTAGGCTTAATGCCCAATAATATGACCCTACAGCAAATTTGAGGTGAATATCCCAAAAACTGCAGGAATTATAAAGGAAAAACTAAAAAAAAATCTTGAAATTTCATGTATGTACATGATATTTAGGAACGCCATGTTTATATAAAGCTATAGCTATAAATTACAACATCTTCTTTTGTGATATATCCTTTCATTAAAATTCTAATGTCTATATATGCACGCTGGCTTGTCTGGATAATATGTTGAGAACCAGCATACCCTATATGAGAATGCAATATGATTGAACATATAAGGCTGAGTAAAGATATGATTTGATAAATTAAGACTTCAATAGTTGCAAAGACAGAACATTTCAACATTTTTGTTTTACAATGATGTTACAATTTTTGGTTAGAAAGTAGGTTGTATGGTACAGTTCTGTTGGCAAGAAGTCTGACTGATTTATTTTCTGTCTGGTTAATATTAGGTAATCTTAGTTCATGTTTGTGTCAGTTATAGTGATTATGTATTCATTCTCCTGCTATTTGATTATCTTAATTTTTATGAGTGAATGGAATGATTGATCATTATGCCCACTGATATAACATGCATTTCTATTGCATTAGAGGATATTATCTATTAATAACATAATGTTTCTCCCATCCCTTATTCAAACAAACATGTTGATCAAGATTTAACTTGGTTTAGCTGAATCAAAAATTATTATCGACAACCGTCAATGTTCTAAACAACTCAGGAAGGTCAAATCTCATGCAAATCGGTGAAATCATGCATCAGCTTACTGGCTGGCTTCATCAGTCACCCACTTGGCGTTACAACAAACTTGGTGCATACTTAACTGTTGAACGGGATAATTCTAAAAACAATTGCGAATTTGCAAAAGCAAAACTACATTTGAAAGTAATATTCAGGATGGTTCCAAGGATAACGACGAATTAATTGTACAGAGCATAATTCAACCCAAATCTAATATCGGGTCTAAGAAAAAAGAAACCTAATTGATTTTTCAATTCAGTTTCGCCAGTTTTGCAAGTTTCTTGGATTTGTTGGTGATGTTTCTTAATTTATGCTCTTGAATACAAGATATACTCAGCCGTGACATGACATAGCTTCGAATCGTTTTCACTGTTAATTCAGAATAGTGTCTTTCACATCCCAATATATGCAGAGGCTTGAAGTCTGACAATTTTTCCAAAATATCTGATAGAGCATTTTTCTCAAGTTCTGACTCAAATATTTCCGATATTTTATCCTCCACTTGTGACAACAATGTAATTAATTTCTTGATGGAAATGTTGAAAATCTTCTACTTTCAGTCCGAATCAAATTGTTGAAATCCTCATCTCCGTCTCTTCTGACTGTCTCCAAGCACAAGGAACATTTAGTGAAACTTTTCATCCTTCTAGCAATGTATCCAATACATTCAATATTCAAATCAAAAATAACTCGCGTTTGTTTCTCTTTCAGCTCGCCTACAGATATGAGTGACCTTATCATTTGCCCACCAGTAACATTACTACCTCGAGGAGGCTTTATTAATGAGTGCAAGGACATCAACCTGAAGATTTGGCCTACTTGCAATAATCTGGGTGGTTATTGGATCCACCTGCAGTTCTCATCATTCCAAAAAAATGCTACGGAAAACAAGAAATAACAATAATATAATAATAGTATAATACTTTTTCCGAGACAGTGTAGCAATTGAAAATATAAAATATAAATGTATAAAAATTTATAAAAAAATATAAATATAACACCTAACTTCTTGTACACAGCATACTTCAACACATATCGTGGGCCCAAGGGAGAGGAATCCTAATTGATTCTTCAATTATTCAGATTTGCTTATTTTCCAAGTTTTTTGGATTGGTTTGTGATGTTTCTCAATGTTTGCTCTTGAATACAAGATATACTGAGTCATGAAATGACATATCATCGAATAGTTTTCACTGTTAATTCAGAAGAGTGTCTTTCATATCCTGATATATGCAGAGGATGACAATTTTTTCAAAATATCTGATAGGGCATTTTTTCAAGTTCTGATTTGAATATTTTGGATATTTTGTACTCCACTTTTTTTGGTGGTAATGTTAGAATCTCCTACTTGTAATCTATTGTAGTTATGTTAGTTAATGTTATGTTCATTTTCAAGTTAGTTACTTTTTTATTCATAATTAGAATATAGTTTAGTTTTTCAATATTCTATTTATAAATATTCTATTTATTTTATATTCTATTTATAATTTTATTTCATTCATTTTATGTTTCAGTTATTGATATACTTCATTTTATTTTTTCCAATTCTTTCTTTGCATTTCGAATCTTTTGTACCATTAGTTCAGATATTGTCCTTCTAAAAAGTAGGTGATTGATGAAGTCTTCGCAAACTAGCTTACCAATGTAGAAAGACAATGGTCGAGACTCTGGTTCACAACTTTCTCATCTCAAGGTTTGAAGAGGTCAAGAGTCTGTCAATTTTTCTAAATTAAATCTCATTAAAAATCTGAATATCATTTATTGAATTCTGATTGTGACAACAGTTTTAATATATTTTCATGGAAACATTGAAGGTTCCATACTCTTAGGTATATTCAATCTTAGTTTTCAGTATTTTTCATCTCAAGTCATTTTGTTTTAGTTATTGATAGGTGTCCTTTTAGTTCTTTCACTCTTTAATTTAAGTTGAGCAATATTCATAGATATAAATATAGTTATATTATAGCGTCTTAGTTTTTTTGTATCAGTTCTTGAATTAGTTTTTTTTATATTTATTGTTTTCATTCTTGATTTTTCTTGGATCATTCAATACAAGTGTTACTGAACAAAAACTAACATTGACAATGTACTTGGATGAGGTAGGGGGAGCATTTCTCTTATCATTTGTTGCTGGATTTTGGGAAAATCTTTTATGAACTGATTCATTCTGTTCTCATCTATATTTGTTTTCTTCAAGTTCTCAATAACGCATTTGAGTTGCCTGTTCCTCTTTTTCGTTTAGTGTTCTAAATTATATTTTTGTTTTTTTTTTAATCACACATTTCTCTTGACGAGTTTTCACATAATATTTATAACTACTGCATGCTTTACAATATGCATTTTTTTCTGATATGGAAACTGAACAGCTTTTACTACTCCCTCTACATATTCTAAAATTGTTCACATCTTCAATCAATTGTTGGAAGTTTTTCAAGCTAAGGATAGAAATATCCAGTGATATTTGTTCATTTTCCAATCTCGCCGTAATAGAATAGGTTGATACTACAATAGATCTATCTATTACAATCTCTTCATTTTCCTGAATGTCAAGTTTCATGAATATCAAATGATTTCTAATTTATAAAAACTCCAATCGTTTGGTAAATTGATCTCATGTAAACGCAGTTGAATTGTTTCAAACATCGAACCATGATTGTTGTCCGGCTCAAATATTTCTTGACTGGGTTCAGTCGGGCAGAGATTCATTTCAGAAACAGGAATGGAATGGACTGGAATTATATTGTTGTTTAGGTTGTTTTTAGGGCGGGAAGTACTTGGAGGTATATCCTGAACAAACGTGCTAACGGATATGGAGGACTGACGAGCAGGAATGTGCGTGCTGGATGAAAACATTAATGTTATTTACAACCAGATTGTTTACTGACCTTATTGTTTTATTGATTCAACTTCCCAACTAGGTTTACAGTTGAAAATTATTCCTTTTGTCAGGGTATTGTATTACTTGGTCAGATTATTGTTTTCATCTATTTCAGTTTGAATAATAATACATGTTTATTTGTTTCAGAATAAATTTTTGAACATGTGTGTGTTACGTGTATGACTACTATTTTTAGCAGGCATCATTAGTATTCCAAATATACTAATCAGTTACATCTATTTCTAATGGATATCATTTCTGAAACTAGAAAAAATACAGGACCAATCATAATTTGAAATTGATTTTTCTCGTGTAGAACACACAAAAATACTTACATTCATTAAATATGAATGATTACAAAAGATGTAATTATTAAACTGATTAACAAATAGATTGGGGAAGAGTATTGAATAGTCTAGATTAGATCTAGAAACATCGTATATGTATATCTACAATTATTGATATTTAGAAATATCAACCATGAAATATATCATCTCAAGGTTTGAAATGATATACTATACTAACCAGTAGGGCAGTGGAAGAGCCCCCTTCATCAATCTTTTCAAGCCAATATGATTCTTGCGAAAATGTTGGAAACAAATATATACGTTAGGTGGTATATTTTTTTTTGTAGATGATTTGACGCATTATCTCATCCTGAAATGAGCAAAAAATGTCTTCGAAAATTTTGTTTCTTATATTGTATGAGATAATGAATCGAATGTTTCACAAATACTCACTTTTGGTGCTTTAAACATGTGTAGATTAGAGTTGTGAGCCCTTGAAATACCACACAAATGACAGAACCGATATGGGTCCATATCAAAAGTACTAATATTAGAAGTAACAGAAATAATGTTATTAGTTATTTATCTTCCAACTGTAATTTTATTTGCGCCAATTAATTTGAAAATCGATTGAGATTTGTCAATCGCAAAAATGACACAAAACACGATACACATTGTGTATTTCTTATTTCATGATCGCAGATCGCGAAATAATTCTGACTCCATCACACTCGCCCTCTCTCAGATAATCATTGAAACCATAGACTTATTATCCTGAGATAATAAGTCTATGATTGAAACATTGTCCTCGAACCCGCATTCATTTGTTTATCTCTAGAAAAATTTCTGAAACGAAAGCGCATCAGTAATCACACCATCTTATAATCACTGACAATCCACTGACATCTCCACCACTAAGTGCTCAGAAATGACAGCTAGATATTATAAGGATACAGATACTAGTGCGAAAGATAGATTTTCAGGACTCATTAAAGTTGATAGTTGTGATGCTGAAGGATTATTCAATGTAACAAAACAGTTTCTCTCGAAAATCAATGTGCCTCTTTCTCAAATTATTGGCTTTGCTGCAGATTATGCATCTGTCACATGCAGGGTAAAATTGACATTAATCTTTACAAATGAAGATCATGATAGAGGTAGTGCAATCAATCCTCAAAATATTTTGGAAGCGTTGCAACAACCAGTATTCGAATTATATTTCAGCTCTTCAGGTTACACTATTCATATTATAAATAAAATGAATGAGGAATTTCAAAGAATGAATATTTGAACAAGCAGTTAACTTATTATAACTTGAATTTTCATCCTCATAATTATAAAACAATAAATGACATTTATGTTGGAGCAAACTGTGAAATAATTTTGAATAGTTCAAATATTGAATTAAATGGATTCGAATTGAAATGTTTGAAATTTTATATAGAATTGGCAGAACAAATACAAAGTAGATTCAACTTCAAATATCCTGTTATAAAATTCTCGAAGGATCTAGATCCAGCAGTTGTGATTCAGGAAACTGCCAATCATTAGTGCCAATTGCAAGCAGATTCACAAGAGTTATATATTAATATTGAAAAACTTAATTCAGAGTGGAGATTATTATCTGACATTGAAGTATTGAAAAAACATGCAGATAAACCATTGGTAGAATTTTGGTAAAAAATATTTGATATGAAAAATAAATTGAATGAGTATATCTTACCTGAGGTTTCAAGTTTTGTCAAAGGAATGTTGAGTTTACCTCATCCATCGGCAGCGGTAGAGAGGATTTTTTCTCATCTTTCATTAATAGAAACAAAAAACCGAGGTAATATTGCAGATGGGTTTTTCCAACTTTTTTTGGTACTTACGTATTTCCACCTCAGGAACCCGAATTCAAAAATAAAAACGTGCAAACTTATATTTCTCGAGTTATTCCAGGAAAAAGTATGATAATTACCCTTCTTGTTTCGGCCCGGTTTGGGTAGGCACCATAGCTATTCGAAGTTTCATTTCTCACATAAGATACTCTTCACATCTTCCTCATACATTCTAGAAGCTAAAAAGAAGGAGAAACATCCTCTAAGAAGTTCAATTGATCGTCTTTAGCATCTTACTCAAGGCAGGTATAATATTATACCTGCCTTTTTCCTGTGTGAGAAAAGACACTCCATGCCCACCCAAAACGAGCCGAAGAAAGAAGGTTAATTTTCATACTTGATGATAATGATTTGACATTTTGAAAATTAATATAAACTTATAAGTGATATCATGGCTAGATGTTGAAAAAACATCAAACGGAAGTTCCTATTATGTTTTGTAATTCTATTTATTGTTATGTTATATGTTGGGTATTATTTTTCTCATTCTATATATGTTGGTAATATCTCAAGGCTTTTTATTTGTTCAGATTATGTGACTATTCATTGATTGAAGTATTTTATTTACACACAGTAATTCATTTAAATATAGACATCAAATTTTTTGAGTCAATTTCAATAAATTTAAATTTGCCGCCAAATGTTACAAAACATTACAATTTGACAGTGAATGTCATCACAAATTTTCAGTCCAGGAACAACCCTGATCGTGATATCGTGAATCGTGATCTAGTGATGATGCAATGTAGGGATATGGCGTGTTATGGTTGGAGGTTTGGACAATAGTTTAAAATGAACCAATATTAAAAAAAAAATATGGATCTGACCTTAGAATCTGGATTGAAGACGGAAGAATCTTTGAATAAATTATACGATGAAATATTGTCTATATTAAATCAATATGAGTCTTCGAAAAAAAATAGGTGAGTATATATTTTCAGCTGGGGGCTTGTATTATTTCATTATTTCCAATATTTTTATATTTTAGTGTATCTGAGTACGTGTTGCAATATTTATATAGGTATAAGTATTTTTCATATAGAATCAGTTCCAGCCGGGATTGTTCATATCTTTCTTCATTTCATTCACTTTATTGTTGCTCTGAAGGAAATATTCTAGTTACAGATTTATGATCTCGTACTAGTTTTGCTATTGCATAAGTCGAAACTTGTTCATGGTATGGAGGCATATGTTAACAAGCACTCATGTCTACTTTTTATCAATAAAGTAGGTCTGTTGTTTGGAGATGCCTACACTGGTACTTAAACAATCACTACTTTCTCAGCTGTTTCCTCCTTCTTTGTCGTAGAAAGATGGCTTCATTTGGGCCTTGTCAGACAAGCTTTGATATCTTCTTCTGTGACTTTTCTTTTGGTGGTCGAACCACTTAGGTCAGCTGCTTATTGATGTTGAAATCTACAGAAAGGTTTTTCTTAACTTTTGAGAAGACAAAAGGAGAACCTATAAGGTTGGGAAAGACAGAGGTATTGGGGTTGTTTTTGAAATTTCGGAGGTAGTAAGCATCAAGAGAAAACAAGAATTCTACAAATTTGCCATTTGTTCGGCAAGTCCGAATTCTACTATGTAGAAATGACCAGCCTGAGCTTGTCTAGTTTATCTAACTGGAATTGCTTATGGTGGCATAATAGATTCGATTTCCATTGAAATATCTATAGAAGAAAGAAAGATTGCCCACCTTTCTACAACGTTCTAGAGAGGTCAATGAATTTGTGAGTGTAGTGTAGTGTAGGACAGATCCAATTTGCGCTTTTCAGATTGTGAGCAGTTGAAGGCAAACAATTGATGGAAGTTCAGAAAACCAAATTGTTGGTGGTGATGGTTGTTCCTCCTGTTTCAAAAAGTACTGAACAAATTATCTTGGGGTTTTCACCATGGGGTACTTAATTTATTCTGGATAGTATATGATGTATAATACATTCATGTCTTATTTATGGAAGATATGGAAGATATGGAAGATGAAATTGTCTACCATATAAAGATCTAAAAAGCAGTTTGCTTCATTTAAGAAATCGAGAAATTTTTGCTAGGACTTTTCAAAATTTGACCTTCAATATTGAGAGTCCTGTCTACGAACATATTGCAATAACCACTGAAACATGTTCATGTGATCTTGATAATACTGTCTACAAGAAATATTCATCAGAATCAAAAATCTAGAGGATTTGAATCCGGTGATAGAGCAGGCCAGATGCAGATATGGAAGATGTTTTTTTGCATAAAAACGGCGCCCCATACGGACAAAGACATGGAAGCTTTTTTTTCACAAATTGAACAAAGAATTCAAAATTGAATATCTCAATGAATTTTGAAATATCGCAGCGGCGCACCATTTCTTTCTTCGTAAAAATTGAGATCATTACCCATATGCGCTCCAATGATGAACATTAAATCATCAATTGCATGTCAAAAAATGCGCAATGACTACCTCTTGAAAACCAACAAAATTTATTTGCATATCTTGACTGGTTTCAAAGCAATAATGTCAGTTTTTCAAAAAAAATTACACACCTCGTATCTCGGAAAACAGGAAAACAAAGCATTTGAGGGCAAAATTTATATAGCTAACTGTCATTATTTCTTAATGCAGTATCAACCCATGAAGATTGTCGAACTTATTCACTAACACCCACTATAGTTGGCCTGACGAATCTGAGAATTTTGTGTTTATCTATTGACAACACAAAAAGAAATCCAATAATGTTCGAAAAACTGCCGAAACCAGATGCTCTCGAATTCAAAATTCAAATCCAAAAAGAATATGATGCAAGAATAACTGTCCAGGTTCAGAAAGGAAGAAATTCATGCAAGGAATAAGAAACATCTCAAGGAGGAGTGGTAATTTCAGCACTACAACACATAATTCAGGGTCAACCGATTTCAACTTCAAATGTTGTAAAGTAGGACATTAAGCTATTTATAGTCTAACATAATCAAAGAAACAACCCATACCAAACAGCGAGTAAAGCAGAATTCATTATTATCAACTGGAACACCACAAATACAAGAAATAGCTTTAATGACAGGTGATAGATATATAATACATGCTGTTTGCATAGTGGCTGCATACCTTATATGAGTATAAGGGAAGGAATCTTCAATGATCTTAACCCATGTTCAAAAAACTTATTGGATGATTACTCAACAAAAATTAAAGGAATTGGAGACATCTCAATACCAGTTAAAGATAAAAAAAATTTAAAGGTAGTGTGATTGAAGGATACCCTGTATATTCCAGATTCATGGATGAATCTCAAGTCAGTGTCAAAAATTTCGAATACAGGATATGAAGTAGTTTTCAGAGAGAAAAATGCGTTGATATTGAACAAGAAGAAAGAAGTTGTTGCTGTTGCATTTTGAATTCAAATCATTTCCTGTTAGTTTCCTCCAGTTAGTATCGCATATCATGAAGAAAAGTCAAGAATATATATGTGGCAGCAAAATTTCAGACGTTTGAATGAAACAAACTGAAATGAATCAAAAGGAACTTGTTTGAAACAAAAACAAACACAAACTCCATTTCCAGTAGTAACTTACTGGAAATTGTTCACTCTGACATTTGTGATCCTATGCACATTTCATAGGAGGAGTAAAATACTTTGCAGCAGAGAATTCAAGTTTTTATAGATAAGAGGTATAAAGTATACTTTATGAAAACCGAATCTGGAGTCCTGGAAGAATTTGAGAAATACAAAGCATTTGCATACAATGGTTCTGAATATTTTAGCAATTCGATGATTTTCTCATCAAAAGTGGTAATCGGTGTGACTGTGACTCAGAAAGAAAAAATAGAACATTAGTGGGAAAGACTAAGAAAATGAAGAAAATTATATGAAATAACCTACTTATACAAACAAGATACACATCAGTAGGAGATTCAGATAAAAGAAAAGCTAGATTGTTAGGGAAAGGATATGCACAGAAATATTATTCAGATATCCACAAAACTTTCGCTCATGCCATAAGATTAAGCTCTATAAGATTGATGATGGCAATATTTGCAGAATTCAAATTAACAGTGCATCAGATGGATATTATAATATAATATTCTGAAAATAATAATGTCATGGCTGAAAAAAATGAAAGGTCCATACAAGCCTTCATGGACTGCATCAGTCTGGTCATCAATGGTATAAAACACTAGATATGGAATTGAGGAAATTAGGATTGGAACCATTGAATGCAAACCCTTGTGTTTATTTCTCAAGCACTGAAGGGATAAACATTTTGATTGGCATTTACATTGTACGATGGATTATAATTTTTTCCAAATTGTAGTTTAAACTCTTCATGCAGTCAGCCAATGTTTCAGATACATCTGTAGAAGCTTTGAAATATCCGTTTTCGACTACAACCATTCAGCTACATAATATGATGAATGACTACTAAATATTCTGGATTTTCGGTCACTTCGCTCCTTGTTCTCAATCTTGAAAGAATTTTTTTATGATATGACTCTTTTTCTCGAATATATGATAGGGATCACTTCTAACGAGTTTCGAGGTCACATAGTTCTCCGCGGGGCCTTTATAAAAATATTATGATGATGTTGACAGCATCAATTGACATTAAAATCTATTTCTGCGGATCCTGACTACACGATCAAGATAATATTCTGAGGTATTGTTATCGCAGTAATATGAAACTAGTGATGAAGTTTTCTGACGTTATTTCACCATAAAACATCAATGTTTCATATCTCCATCAACTCTCGAGGATTAGTGTAGTATGTAAGCTAGTATAGATAAGATAGATAAGGATCATCTTGTATACGATAGGTCAAGCGAGGGCAAAGAACCATGCGGGTGGATAACACTGTTGTTATCCAAGCGCACGGTGTGTTCATGAACTTAGGTTGTTTTAGGTATAGTATACGTTCTTGAGGTCATGACTGATTTGTATATATATATATGTATGAATACCCAATGTTAGAGAGATTACTGATTAAATTACTCTATTGAATGGCTGTTACTATTCATTCCAACCAACCAGTAATGAACCTGGAATAGGATAGAACCCATCCTATTACATGGCGATCCTGCCAGTTGAAGTAACAACAAGTTCACCAACCACCAATGATGAGCCTGTGCTTCACTGTTGAAAAAAATGAGGTGTTGAATGGTTGAAGAACCAACAAATCACACATTCTGGACATGGGAAATCAGCAAACAAAGGAGAACTTCGTTGTGGGCCAAGCAGCGATCAATGCAGATGCCATCAAGAGTACTGCAGCTGACGGAAGCCAAAAATACACTTTACTCGAGGTGCTGGCAATGATAGGGGGTTGTTTTGTTCTGGTAGCAATCACCCTGTATATTCGAAGACGAGCGAGGAAAGCATTGGAGAGGAAGATCAGAAGAGAACTCAGCAGAAGCCAAAAGACGGTTTAAGAGGAACATCGAGTACAGCAGGCTCGAGGATCGTGGCGCAGAAAGGACCACAGGATGTTAAAATGTATAAGGTAGATCAGTTAAATTAATATTAGGTAGGGCAAATGATAGAGTTTAAGCATATTCATGAGGAAATTAAGGTTTTTCAGAGGCGAATTAATTTACAAACAGTCGATCAGAAACAGGCAGAATTAAAAGAAATAGAGACTGATTTCAGTAGGCAGTTATTTAATGAAAAAAAGTGAAAACTCCAGAAGAAACATCACAAGTTAGAGATTATGCTAAAAATATAAGTAGTTTAATTTAATTTCTTCCTTACTGCCCTTGATGGATAACACAGAAGATACAACGAAACAACTTATCGATGCTATTGAGTTATATAAGGATCTTCTAGATCAAGATGGTAAAATATTTTTGGTCAACTGTGTATTGAAAACTAGGCTCTCACGGAATGCAAAATTAAGGTTAGAGAATACCTACAATTCTATCGATAACCTATTGAAGGATATGAAAATTCATTTATTCACCAAGAAATCTGCTGCATCTTTATCAGTTGAAATAAATTGAGACAACCGAACAACCAACAAACGAATTTTTCGGGTCAGCGATATGTAAATTATCGTGGACGCGGTGGTACGAATAATATGTATCATTCGAATAAATATAGGAATAATCATAATAGCCAGAGTCATAGAGCTTACTTTGCAGAAAGTTCAAGTTCAACCACAAAGGTTGATGACCAAGTAAATAATGACTCTTCCAGTGAACGGTTTTTTCGTTCCTAAACAGATTGAAAATATTACGAACGATGTTGTTATGTTAAGCATGAATGGTATGAATTTTGTGAAAATGAGATATAGGGAAAATGAACTCATATTTTTGATTGATACTGGAGCGACTGTTAGTGTTCTTTTTGAAAAATATTTAGACAAGAGTGAACGAATTGATACTTCTAGGGAAGTAAGAATAAATGGAATTGCAGGCTCAACAAATTCGCAAGGTTCAGTGAATATTTCCTTAGTTGTAGAAAATGCGATGATTGAGCACGAGTTTTTGTTACTTGATAACTTTGCAAACGAAATGCATGGAATCTTAGGATCCTATTTTCTTATTAAATATCGTTCAAAAATTGACTTCCATAAATTCTGTTTTTCTCTGTGAGAACATAATAGAAGAATAATGATTCCGTTGCAATCTAAATATGATTGTTATACGTATATTCCACCACGTTGCGAAATTATCAAGTATTTCTGGGTTGAATGTGATGATGAATGCGTTGTGTTAGGAGATGAATTGAGCGAAGGTGTGTTTCTGGCAAGCGTGATAGCGAAACCAAAAAATCATTCGATACCCGTTAGATTATTGAATGTCAATGACAGGGAAGTGAAACTTCGGAACTTCAGACCAAGAAGTGAGAAACTTAGTTTTGATGTATGTAGATTTGACAGGAAGGAATTAGATGTTGAAAGAGTTAATAGATTGTTAGATCTATGACGAAACCGTCCAGTCGTTAACTAAATTCAGGTTAACGTTGGAGGAATACGATTTTACAATATCTTATATAAAGGGATCAGAAAACGTATCAGCGGATGCTTTGTCCCGTATTCGAATTGACGCAAATGAACTGAAAACAATGAGTGAAAAAATTAAAAATATGTTTATCGCAACTAGAGCACAATCAAGGCGACCTCAAAATATTCAAAATAGGCAAGATGAAAATAACCTTCCGCACAGCTGGCTTGATCACCCTGGTGTAGTGGAATTATAGTAGGATCAGTAGAACTGAGACCAGCTTCCGAAATGAATTTTGACAGAATATTTGTTAGTCACGTACATGGTGCGGTAGTTGAATATAACAATAATTTAAAATATGATATTGATGCCGGCATTATTTATATGAAACAGAATTCCCGATCAACGTCTGCCTTCGGAGCGTCGTCGAGGGATCTGAAAGATATTTGCGTGAAGTATAATATTACGGAACTATGCATAGTAAGGAAAGAAAACTGTACCGTATTATTGGAAAATATTGAAGGAAAAATTGGCGAATTTAAGAAGGCAGATATAAAATTTTCTGTTATTAAAGATGTCCAAGTTATAGGCGACGAAGAAACGAGACAGCTCATATTGAATGATTTCCATATGTTACCCACAGGGGGTCATGCGGGAATGACGCGAATGTATAATAATATAAGGTTATATTATTTCTGGTCAGGCATGAGGAATGATGTTGAAGGGTTCGTGAAGCGTTGTGATGACTGTCAGAGGTATAAACACTCAAAGCCAAATAAGGAACCATTGACAGTCACTACCACAGCTAAAAGTGCTTTCAACAAAATTTATCTCAATCTGGTAGGTCCATTGCACCAAGACGAAGATAATAATCGCTATATTCTTACGTTACAGTGTGAGCTTAGTAAGTTTGTTGAAGGATATCCGATAGCAAATAAAGAGGCTACAACTGTAGCTAAGGCATTTGTCGAAAATTTCATTCTCAGATTTGAAGTCCCTATGGAGATAGTAACGGATCAAGGTACAGAATTTTTAGCGGCGACCTTATAGCAATCTTGTGAACTTTTAGGAATTACTTCACTGAAGTCAACAGCGTATCATTATGAGACATTAGGGGCTATCAAAAATACACACAAACATTTAGGGGTATATTTACGTATTCAACTTGCAAAAAATCCAGATACGTGGAGTACATGGGTGCCTTATTGGTGTTTTTCTTACAACAACACAGTTCATACAGAAACACGATACACGCCATACGAACTTGTTTTTGGAAAAAGTTGTAAATTACCATCAAATCTGAATAATAATATAGATCCAGTGTATAACTTTGATAATTATCCGATAGAATTGAAGTATAGGTTACAAAAAGCCTGGGAAGATGCTAGAAATAACTTGATAGAATCTAAAGTTAAACGAAAATCCACATGGGATAGGAAGATCCAATCTGAGTTGAATTATAGGCAAGGTGAAAAAATTTTACTGAAAAATAACCCTATTAATAAATTTGAACCTTTATTCAAAGGACCTTATGTAGTTTTAGAGGAAAAAGGTCCTAATGTAATGATAGAAATTGATAAAAAGCCTCAAATAGTTCATAAAAATAGAGTTAAGCCATATTTCGAAATGTCCTAGTTAGTTAAGTAGTATTGTAAATACAGACAAAAAAAAAATATAATTCTCTTTAGGATAAGAATTTTTTTTTCTCCTTCCCGGGGGAGGTGTAGTATGTAAGCTAGTATAGATAAGATAGATAAGGATCATCTTGTATACGATAGGTCAAGCGAGGGCAAAGAACCATGCGGGTGGATAACACTGTTGTTATCCAAGCGCACGGTGTGTTCATGAACTCAGGTTGTTTAGGTATAGTATACGTTTTTGAGGTCATGACTGATTTGTATATACAGGGTGTTCCGATGATCATGTTACAAACTCCTAGGGTAGATAAAACACACGCAAATAAGAAAAAAAGTTCATGTGAACATGGGTCCGGAAACGCTTCTTCAGGGAGCTAGGGCCCTTCGAAGATGACCTTCAAAAACTACTTTTCGTTTTATAGCTTCCGTACTACTGCAGCTATCGCAACCAATTTTGGGACATGAAATCTAGTTCGTAGGTTCATCAGTTTGAGCCTTCCGGATTTTGTCACCTTCAACCAGGGGCGTACAAACCAGGAGGGTATTTGGGTAAATTTGACCCTACTCCTCTTAGGCTTTAATTTCTTACCATTAATTTATTATTGATTGGATTTAGCCATTTTCGGAGGAAACGGTGACAGATAGCGATTTTTACAAGAGTACCTTTTTTATGTAAAAGGCATTGGAGAATCATAATCAGATATAAAAATGGTAAGAAATTGAAGCCTAAGAGGAGTAGGGTCAAATTTACCCAAATACCCCCCTGGTTTGTACGCCCCTGGTTAAAGGTGACAAAATCCGGAAGGCTCAAATTGATGAACCTACGATCTAGATTTCATGTTCCAAAATTGGTTGCGATAGCTGCAGTAGTACCGAAGCTATAAAACGTAAAGTAGTTTTTGAAGGTCATCTTCGAAGGGCCCTAGCTCCCTGAAGAAGCGTTTCCGGACCCATGTTCACATGAACTTTTTTTCTTATTTGCGTGTGTTTTATCTACCCTAGAAGTTTGTAACATGATCATCGGAACACCCTGTATAGATGTATGAATACCCAATGTACTGATTACTGATTAAATTACTCTATTGAATAGCTGTTACTATTCATTCCAACCAACCAGTAATGAACCTGGAATAGGATAGAACACATCCTATTACATTAGTGTGCTGTAGGTACTGATATCTCGTTCATTATTTTTCCTGTTTACTGTGTTTTTTTCGTTATTCTTATCTGAATTTACTGATATATAATGTTAAATATGTTATTGATAACATATTGTTCCTTAATTTGAAAACATTGCTTGAGGATTTAGTATTGAAAGCGCGTTATTCAAACGCCACAAATGTAGTGCCTGTCGGAAATTGATTGTTTTAATCTTGTAATGGCGATAGATAAGTGGGGACTAATTGGGAGACACAATAGCCAATCAAAATCGTCTGCGCACCTGACGTCACATATTTGAATTCGGTGGATCATTTACCATTTTCAATCAAATGTTTTCCTATGATCCTATCAAAACGATAATTAAAAAAAAATATGTACGACTACTTTAGAATCATTTACTTTCAGATATATTTTTTTCTGGAAATCACTTGCTATGTCCATGTATGTCTCATGGTTGAATGAACTAATCTACTCTATTTTTCAGCTTTTCATGGGATTTTCTCTCCTCGTTTCAGTTTGGGGCAGATCCCAAATCTGTCCTTACTACAAATATATTGCAATAATTTTTAATAACTTCTACTCTATTTTTTAGAAACGAGGAGAGAAAATCCCATGAAAAGCTGAAAAATGAATTCACCACCTCCTCGAAGAACTTACAGACAGTAATCTACTCTACCCATGACTGTCTGGGAATTCGAATCGACCAATACAAACTGAGCGCCGTAGCTTAATTCAAATCAGATACATTATATTCACATGACCTTATAATGGAACCTCTAGATTTTTAATTTGGACATGAGTTCATTCGACGTGATGAGTCCATTTCACTTTGATACTTTGATATTATTGTCTTTTAACTTTTCAGAAATTCTAGGTCTTGGTTGAAGGATGCCTTGCACTATAGAAGTCAGAGTACAACTGTTAATTACATGTCTATTTTATTTGGAGCATGGACTGCTATATCACTGTTGATAGGATATTTATTAGAGGGTGATAATGTAGGTGGTTATGAAGCATTACCTGTTCTCCTATTGATAATGATCAATATATCACTGGAGATATATGATAACAGACTACGGCATAATGAAATCCCGAACAGAATTCGATCTGTTCTTGAAAAGTTGAAAACTGAACAAACAAATATAAAATGGTCTGCTGAAAATTATCCCACCTTGAGCTCACCTTCTTCTCCATGTATTTCTTTGCAATGGACTTATCGAGATAATAAATTAGTTAACTTGCCCTGGGCATTACTTGTGAAAGAGGATGTTATCTTACTGCGACCAGGTAAGGTTACCAATCTAATTTTGTTGTCATGAAACGACAGTGTACCTTTACAGGCCATGCCAGTCCTGGATATTGTGAATCTCTTGACAAAGATTCTGAGTTTCCTGTTCTTCTTGCCAGAGAGGTATTTTGTCCACTACAAAACACCAACGAAACTTTCATTGCACCAAAATTCAGAAAACCCCTGAAACCCAAGAAATATCGCCTCCTTGAAACTCCCTACCTGAACAATTTGAAAATTTTTCTGGAACAAGCATTGGACAGGCCGGTGTCACAATTGAATCAGCAAAGGCATCTAGTAACTATACAAATTGTGGAACAAGTAATGTTACCTTTAACCTTCCTTTCAGTACTTGTGGTGAATTTATTCCGTTATTTTTATTTCCACAAGTATCTTGGAAGATATCTGGTTGCTAATACTTTGTTCATCGTTCCATGCAATGTAATCTTGCCTTTACTGCCTATGGTTTTTCCTCTTTTCTGGAATCTAGCAAATTATCTGGGAATAGCACGGTTAGTATTTTAGATAGTATTTTATGCATTTCATTGTTCAACTTTCAATATATACATCTGAAAAATAGATGCCTATAACAGATGATCCTAATCTAGAGTGACAATAAGAATTCTTCTATTCACGAGTACGTAAAGCAAGTCTTCATGTATGTTATGCATGGTTATATCAGCTTTCATTTCTGTGTGAGCCTTCATGAGCATTCACTTTGTATAAAGTGGTAATAATCTGAATCGAACGTAGTGTTCCGAATTTTGATTTCCTCTTTCCGTATTTCGTTTTTTTTTTTCATTCAATTACTGTTGTTCTAGTGTTCGGGATACATATTCGTTAATTTGAGAATGATATGAATCAGCTGTTGAAAACAAGATATTCAGAACTTCCTTGTGTTATCAATTCTCTAACTATTAATTTTTGATTAAAGATATCACTAATCTGAAGGACTTTCATCGTTGTTATTTGTTCGAAAAATTTGATCATTCCGAAAAAACATTCGCTTTCTGAAGTTCTATTCCAACAAATCGAAATTATTCAACAATTTGACATAATAATTTGTTATAGGTTCAAAACTTTATTTGATGCCATAACCAAATCAGGAAATGAAAAAACTGACCTGAAAGAAGATACCGATAATATTACTGAAGATTACATCAAAATTGGTATTGATAGTAAAGAAGTTTTTCGAAACTTTGTCAAAATAGTGAAGGGCAGACCTGAAATTTTGACAAGGTCCACTAACATTCTTCATGTTTTGGGATCAGTTAGTGTGAGTAGTAATGCCCGAACAATTTTTCTAAAAAAGCTATATGGTGATCTTCAAAAGCTATGATAGATTTTGAATAATAGAAATTTTTTCATAAATACGAGAAGAAAGAGGCTCAAGCTATCTTTGAATGAAATATACAGCATGGAAGAATATCGAGAACTATAGCATTGAAGCATGTGGAATGTGCAAGCGTAATAATAAATGAAACCAATTTAAAATTTATAATAGTCTGCATATACCGTAGAGGAATAGGAAGTCTTGAAATATTAATTGAACAACAATTGAAAATATTTTACTATATTAACAGTAAGTACATAAATTTCAAAACAATTCTCTGTGGGGACTAATATTAATCTTCTAATGAATGATGGGAATCGGGACATTTTTCTGGATACACTAGGTAGTAACAACTTGCAACAGCTGATATTCGAACCAACAAGAATAGTTAATAATACTAAAACACTCCTTGACAATATATTCATAGTCTTTAATGAATACAGAGAATGCAAGGTAGTTAACCTGGCCCTCAGTGATCATTTTGGGCAAACATTAGAACTTGAGAAAAAACAACAACCAAGTGAAAACCTGCTAAATAGGAGAATTTTTTCTAAAACAAAGATAAAAGATTTCTGCAAAGAACTAGAAATTCAAAACTGGAAAATCATTTTTGACCAAGATGGGGTGAATGAAGCCTATAAAATGTTCGCTAATATATTTCAAACAACTATGAACCAAATATTTACCTTAAAAAATTCAAATGTGAGGGCAACAATAAAAACTGGATAACCACTGGAATTAAAACCTCAAGTGAACAAAAATGATGATGCAAGGGGAAGTATCACAAAATACATATAAAAACTATGCTCGGTTACTAAAAAAAATTTATAGGGAGGCAAAAAAAACATAATCAATAGTGCAAAAAATAAAAGCAAAGCCACTTGGAATGCTGTGAAAAATGTCACAGATAAAATAGTGAATAAAGAAAATGTATTGGAAAACTTAAAGTAGGGAAATAGGGCTCGTGACAGTGATAAGACAATACTTGATAGCATAAACGAGTTCTTCATAAATGCTTGTCCAGACATAAAACAGGGAGAGTGTGACTTATCAAACATTCCTGTTTGTAAGGAAAATTTTATACTTAGATTGACAAATAAAAATGAAATTATAAATTGTATAAAACAACTAAAGAAAAAAAAACCGGTGGGGGAAGACGAGATACCAATAGTTTTATTAAAAGAATCAACACATTTAATATCAGGACCTATTGCACATATAGCTGACTTGATGTTTTGTTCAGGTGTCTATTCAGAACAGTTGAAAATAGGCTGCATAAAGCCCATATATGAAAAAGGGGACAAACTGGATTTTAAAAACTACAGGCTGGTTTCTCTGCTCTCAAATATTAATAAAATTTTTGAAAGACTTATCAATGATAGACTGATTGAATTTTTGGAGGAAAATAAAATATTATCTGATGCACAGAATAGAAGGGTACTGTGAGAGCAATGTATGTGGCAATATCAAATATCATAGATGCACTCAATAAAAATCATAAGCCGACAGCGCTGTACCTTGATCTCTCCAAAGCCTTTGACAGTGTAGATCATGACATACTTTTGAAAAAATTAAAATGCTATGGCGTGCGGGGAATTTCTTCACAACTAATGCAATCTTACCTATTTGAAAGAAAACAAAAAACAGTGGAAATGAATGAAAAAATGCAAAAAGTTAAATCGGATATAGTAATTATTAAGAAAGGTGTACCACAAGGTTCAATCTTAGGCCCACTACTATATATTCTATATACGAATGAGATGCAATCAGTGATTCAGGATAACATCATCATGTACGCTGACGACACAACAATTATCTTCAAAGAACTGAGTTACGAAGAAACTAAAAATAGGGCAGTACATGCGCTTGAACAATTAGATAAATGGTTTATTGCAAATGGGCTTTTATTGAATGTAGAGAAGACACAGTTGATGCAGTGGGATAGACTGAAATCAGATGACTCAAAAATTGAACTGGAATATAACAACACTAAAATAAAACCCGAATAAAGTGTGTCTTTTCTGGGTTTGATGATAGACAGTAGATTGGACTGGAAGGATCACATAGACAAAATTTCGAAATCAATGGCACAATATAGCTATGCACTAAGAATATTGAGCCTAAACGTGGACAAAAAAACAGCGTTAATTGCATATCATGCCTATGTTCAATCAAAAATTAGATATGTCATTGTTTTGTGGAGGAACTCTACTCATGTGAAGCGCTTACTGCTGATGCAAAAAAGATGCCTGAGATATATCTTCAAGTTAAAATATAGAGAAAGCTGCAAACCAACATTTATTCAAAATAAAATACTAACAGTAACTTGCATATATATTTTAGAATCGGTAATATTTGTAAAAAATAATTTTGAATTTTCTGAAAATTCCTTTCCTAAGCATGAATACAACACAAGAAACAAAAAATGATCTGACACCAGACTTCACTACGCTCAGCTATATACAGAGAAATGCCCCATTTCATTTGAAACAAGTGTGGAATGTCCTACCTCCAAACATCAGAAATTTGTCCATCAACAGTTTGAAAAACAAATCAAAAGCATATCTCATAAATAAAGCTTATTATAATATTCAAGACTTCCTCCTAGATCAACATAATATTTCCTCAACATAATATTTCCTCTATTTGAAATATACCTTTCGATTGTATTGTAAACTGTTTTCTTAATTTTTTTTTCTTCATTTCAAATTGTATTGTAGGTAATGTATTGTGGCGTAGACTAGGTGTTATTATTATGTATGTATACAGGGTGTCCTTAAAAGGTCTTTACAAAAAGCTACCACATATTCTTCAGACCAAAACAATTCGATACAAGCAAACTTACCTCAGTAAAAAGTTGCTTAGTTTGGGCGCTAGACGGCTCTGAAGTTGAAATTTTCAAATCGATTTTGCTTCATAACTTTTGAACGGCTCATGAGATTTTTTTCAAATTTGGTACGTTGGCATAGACTCATCGGGCAATGAAACTCATATCATAATCATAATGAATATCATTCCATGGGCGTAGAACTTGATTTTTTCAGTAAATAAACATCTAAAACTCCTACGCCAATGGAAAAAAATTAGTTTCAATATGAAATCTAAATTATTCAACTCATTCACTACAAAAAAGGTACTCTTGACAAAAGTCGATTCCTCTCATGGTTTCGACAAAATTTTAATTTTAGTGATTTAGAGCATAATTAATAATAAAACGATTAACAGATATTTCATAAAAATTGTTCAAAATGTTCACCATTTTCACGTATACAAAGATTTATACGACGCAAAAAGTTGAAATGTACTCTTTGCATAACTTCTTCATCGCCTGTAAGATTATTCGTCGCCTGTTGGATACGTTGCCATAATTGTTCTACAGTATTCACAGGGGTCTTGTAAACCGTAGACTTGAGATAACCCCATACAAAATAATCCATCGGTGTTAAGTCTGGAGAACGTGGTGGCCAATTCACGGGTGCATCATTACCTCTACCTATCCATCTGTCTGGGTACTGTTGGTTTAAAAAATTCCTAACATCCACCGAAAAATGTGGTGGAGCTCCATCGTGCATAAACCACATATCTACCCGATGTTGGAGTGGTAAATCTTCCAACAAATTTGGCAACGTATTTCGTAGATTCATTATGAAAATTAGTTATTCCTCTTCTCGTGAAACAGGCTTCATCAGTGAACAAAATATTCTTTCCAAAGTTCAGATTCATTTCTCTTTGCAAATTAATGAACCTACAAAACATCAGACGACTTTGTGAATCATGGATTAATAAATCTTGAACTGGCGTCTTGTGGTATGGGTATAATAATTGTTCTCTTAGTACTTCATGAACGGCATTCCTAGAAACTTCTAGTTCATTACTTATCCGTCTAGTACTCAATTCTGGATTTTCTTCAATACGGTCTAAAATTTCTACTTCGACTTCGGGAATCCTTACATAACGCTGTCTTCCATAATCACCAGTTCTAGGAGCAAAATGACCGGTCTCCCGAAGACGTCTCTCAACTGCAGCAAAGGTTGGGTGGCTTGGTACGCGACGATTTGGAAACCTTGCCGAATACACCCTCACACTCTCTCGACCATTTCCTTGACAATATCCGAATACCAATAACATATCGGTGTATTCTTCATTGGTGTATTGTACGGCCATGATAAATCAGAAAAGTCCGATATCAACAATCAACGTCAATAAAACTCGACAAATCAACACAGATGAAACTATGGAAACCAAGAATGTGAATATCACTGTTTTCGAGCAGATAATAATAGTCTTCAGAAAAAAAACCAGTGCTACTTATTTTCAATAGAAATAACCTATGCAAAAAGTACATCTCAACTTTTTGCGTCGTATAAATCTTTGTATACGTGAAAATGGTGAACATTTTGAACAATTTTTATGAAATATCTGTTAATCGTTTTATTATTAATTATGCTCTAAATCACTAAAATTAAAATTTTGTCGAAACCATGAGAGGAATCGACTTTTGTCAAGAGTACCTTTTTTGTAGTGAATGAGTTGAATAATTTAGATTTCATATTGAAACTAATTTTTTTCCATTGGCGTAGGAGTTTTAGATGTTTATTTACTGAAAAAATCAAGTTCTACGCCCATGGAATGATATTCATTATGATTATGATATGAGTTTCATTGCCCGATGAGTCTATGCCAACGTACCAAATTTGAAAAAAATCTCATGAGCCGTTCAAAAGTTATGAAGCAAAATCGATTTGAAAATTTCAACTTCAGAGCCGTCTAGCGCCCAAACTAAGCAACTTTTTACTGAGGTAAGTTTGCTTGTATCGAATTGTTTTGGTCTGAAGAATATGTGGTAGCTTTTTGTAAAGACCTTTTAAGGACACCCTGTATATAAAACGGATTTTTTTGTATGACGTGCTCAACACCCTGTACAGGGTACTTTAATGAGTAAATAAATTCTCTTCTTCTTCTTCTTCTATAAATAATATAAACCAGACAGTTACAGAGGAAGATATTGTGATTTCAAAGCAGAGATATGGTATAATAGATATATTATGAAAATTGTGCTTTGAACAACCCTGTCAGAGACAGGTGAGCTCGGATCACATTCAAAACTATGCAGCCAATTCATTTTTCAGTTTTTTGAGTGAGATTTCCTCTCCTTGTTATTTGTTGTAAGGACAGATTTGTGATCTGCCCCAAAATATCACTGCGCTCGAAATTAAGTCTTCAAGATACCTGAAAGACAAATTCTCTATTTGTCAGTGACATTCATTTATTACATTATTTATTTATTAATTTAATTGCCATTCAATGTGCCATTTTCATATTTAGTTTCGAGAAGTGTATGCAAAGTTCTATCTATATCAACTGAACAAGAAACAATATTATATTCGTTCAGAAGAATGCAAGCAGATTCTTTGATTTTTTCGTTGTTGGTTGTTGTCTCCTTTGTCAATCGGCCATATGTTGTCAGTAAGGATATGTTCAGCTAATTTTGATTTGTCAGAATATCTTTTCTTCATATCATTCTCATGCTCTTTCATCTTTACCTATAGAGGCCTGCTAGTTTCACCGGTATAGTATTTTCCACAAATACATGGTATACTGTAAATACAGTTTTTTGATGGTTGTTCTTCATTTCTTGCTTTCGTTTGAGTCAAAATCAATCTCACTGTATTTTTGTCTTGAACACTGTTTTTTTTTACTCGAATCTTGTCACCAACACGTTTTATTCTCTCAGATATTCCGGGAATGTAATGGATTACATTCGTTATCAGTGTTGGTTGTCCATGTGGTTGTTGTGTATTCCGTCTGTTTTCAATTTGGTGTCTTGTTTTATCAATGAAATGTTCTGGATATTTTGTAAGTGGCGAATTCAATATCAATTAATGAAAATACACCTGGTAACCAGAATTTTGTCTGCCAAATTGTCACTTTCAGTGTCAAAACAACTAACATTGAAACATTTTGTGAAGGGAAGCTATCCGAATTGTGTTGAAAACGGGCATAGATTCGTTCCCTAAACGTCCACTATGATAAGTAAAGGTTTTGTTTTTATTAAAAATATATTTGTATTTCCAAATTTTTTAAAAAAAGGTGTCACTGACAAATACAGAATTTCTCTTTTAGGTATCTGAAGGTTTCATTTCGAATGCAGTGACATTTTGGGACAGATCACAAATCTGCCATTACAACAAATATATTGAAATTATAACTTCTATTATATTTTTCAGGAACGAAGAGAAAAAATCCCACTTAAGAAACTACCACTCCTCGAGTAAATTACAGACAGTATGCAGCTAATAATAGTTGTTGTAATAAAAGTCCAAAGTTGGACTTGCTTGAACTCGTGCTGATTTTTTTATGAAATATGAATCACCGATCAGTTCAAAACTTCTTATATCGATAATTACTTTTTGTAGTGCTGAGAATTATTCAACTCGTGAAAATACGTTAAAACATGCACTTCATATCGCTGGAGTGGTTTAAAAAATACATGTTTTTTATTTTGTAGTACTTCAAACATTTGTAACATTACAGCTTAACATGCACTCGATAAAACAGTCTATAATATAGGTGTAATACCTATGATCGCTCAGCAGAATGCAATTCATAATAGGTACAGGATATTTATTAGGCCAAGCTACTTTTTGGGTCTATATTGCTTATTTGACCTCATTTAATTTCATAAGTTGGAGAAGCAAGACAAACAGTTGGGTGCAAGTTGAATGAAGTTGACAGTTAAAGTCTTGCATTGTATTATACTTATTTGATGGTATATTGAAAATTGATTTTCAGGCATTGGGATGTATTGACAAGAAAGGTATCTTATCATGGCCAAACCCTACTGCCGAAAAAGTTTTTTTTCTGCACAATCAAAGTGATGAATCTCATTCATCAAGGTGAGCTTTTATTGATTTCTTCATATAGTTCTATTCATTAAAAATCTCTACTCTAGATCATATCGAGCTGGTTGTTATTCCATTTATTCCTCTTCAAATATGAAGGTTTATTCATGTGATATAACCACCGATTTACAGGATATTCAAAAAATTATTTTGAGAAAATGGAACGTTTTTTGTTTTCTCGAATGAAATTTCTGTATACTTACTAGATACTTGATGATTCAAATATTCTCTTCTGAATTATTCGAATGTTTTTAAATTCAAAAGTCTTTTGTGATTAGGAGTCACACGACCACTTTCTCAAATTGAAAACAATATGTCCCATTGTCCTCAGCTGTTGTCCCTTCTGATCATTCAATATTTAATGTCATCATTTCAATTGGTTCAGAGATCAAAAAGGAGGGGGGGTGGAGATTTTCATCATTCAGACATACTTTTCTATTTTCACTTGCCTAGGCAAAGTGAAAACTCTAGGTGTATTTTGTCCACTACAAAACACCAACAAAACTTTCATTGCACCAATTCAGAAAACCACTGGAACCCAAGAAATATCGCCTCCTGGAAACTCCCTACCTAAACAATTTGGAACAAGCTGGAACAAGCATTGGATAAACCAGTGTCAAAATTGAATCAGCAAAGGCATCTAGTAACTATACAAATTGTGGAACAACTAATGTTATCTATAAACTTCCTTTCAGTACTCATTGTGAATTGGTTCCGTTATTTTTTTTCCACAAGTATCTTGGGAGATATCTGATTGCTAATACTTTGTTTATCGTTCCATGCAATGTAATCTTGCCTTTTCTGTCCATGGTTTTTCCTCTTTTCTAGAATCCAGCAAGTTCAATTCAAGTATCAGTCGCAGGCAATAGCCAGTACATGTCATATCATATATACAGGTTGATTCACCTAGGAATGCGAATATTCATTCAGTGGGTTGTCTCCACCAACTGAAGTGCAAAACATGTGAAATTGAATGATAGTGAATATGAAATAAGAGATACCTTATAATTAGTTACAATGCACGCCCATGATGGCAGGTATTGACCTTGCGCAGTCTTCGGCGAGGACCGCACAGCGTATTCATGAAAACTTTCAATTTTGATGATTCTTGCGACGTAGAAACTGGTATAGCGGCAACTATCATGAAATTAATACTTCGAAATTAAAAAAACGATCCAGCATGAGATATCAAATGTAACTACAGTCATCGACTTCCCCGAGTATCGACGCATAGACAAAATAAACTGTAACTGTAAAAAGCTGTCGCCAGCTCTTCTAGTGTTTTTTTTTTCATTCGAATATCTTGTACACATTCGAATATATGAGAACAAACAAGGACTTCTATTTATTTTGATGCTGAGAACCTGCATCTTGTTGGTTAGATCACGGAATTTCAATTTGGAAGAATTCCATTGATTCATTCGGATTGCTCTGAAATTTTGAAAAGCACTTCCTCTGATGTTATACTAATACATTTTCAGGTAATCACCCTCTATAGTTGATTATAGTTTGCTTAAATTTCCAAGCATATGCTATTCAAGCTAAGAAAAGGGTCATCAAAACTGAGGAGAAAAAAATCCTTCATAGTAACATTAGTACCGGTTTCACCGGAAACAACTACAAATTGACATGCAATATTCAGTGGAGTTCAGTTGATTGATATAATAACGTGAACCTACACGTATTGTTGGAGACATGTTCCATTGAAGGAAAAATAAAAGTTTGATCAATCAATGAATGTATAAACTATAAGCTGTTGTTTTTAGCTTGGATAACATAAATGACCTGACTACCGATCTTGACTCCATGTATCCGAATTTTCACCCTGAGAGCCCTAAGAATGCAGTTATTGAAGTTCTTGATGTCACTCATAAAAGCAATGATCCGTTCAAGTTATACTTCGATGATCCAGACTGGCATGAATATATATCATCATTGAAACCACTAGGACTTGCAGTTATTTTGAATACCTGCAATACTGATACACAGGTGAGCTTATGTAGTAGTTTGTGGGTGTTTCAGATTGGTAATGATTGAACAGGTTGAACTACTCTCTAATTTTCGTAGATTGTGAAGAAATGATACGATATACCAGTTGAGAATAAAAAATGTCTTCTGATACTCTATCCTGCTCACTTATTTAATATCTAAATAGGCACGTAATATATATATATATGATATTCTTCGATCTTCGTGGGAAGCAGTCGTTGTGACCAATATATTGAATTTCTTTGTTTGGTGTCGAGCTTTCGAAAATGTTTATTTTCTTTGTCAAAACTAACTATAATGAGGAATATAATGAATAAATATTCACTAATGATAATTGAAAATTACTTACTAACATGAAATATTATATATAATCAGCTACAAAAAGAAACATAGATGTATAAATAAAACTGTAAAATGCATTGACAAAACTGTCATTGACAAAATCGCATTGAAAATAAATGGGTTAGAATTAAGACTTATTGCAATATCGATAAACGAACGTTCCTGAATATAATTGATTTCATTTTCGACTCTACATACCTTGTTTTCAATGACAAATTTTATAAACAAATATTTGGCACACCAATGGGTTCAAGCAACTCTCCAATAATATCCAGCTACGTTTTAGATGAATTGTTGAATTATTGTATGGATAAGATAAATCTCGAAATTCATTTCTTGAAAAGATATGTAGATGATCTGGTTCTTTCTGTTCCAAATAATTGCATAGAACACACTCTTAACATTTTCAACAGTTTTGATGATAATATTCAATTCACAGTTGAGAGAGAAACTGATAATGCAGTTCCATTCCTAGATATGAAACTCATTAGAACATGTACAAACAGGATCATCACTAGATGGTACAGAAAACCAATGAATAGTAACCGTTTTATAAACTTTCATTCCCACCATCCAATGAAAATGAAAATTAACTTAATCTGTAATCTCAAGAACAGAGTAGAAAAAGTCACTCACATAACTTTCAGAAATGAATGCTTAGTCGAACTCAAGAAAATTCTCCTTGGAAATTCATATCCAAAATCTTTGATTAATAAAATTCTTTTCAGTACTTCCAATATCAATCTTCCACCAAAAACTAACAATCAAATAACCATTTTTGAATCTTTGTCATATATAAACGAACTAACTCCTAAATTGATTAATCTATTCAAAAATGAAAATAACATTAAAATAGCACAAACTAATTCGAAGACGATATCACAACTGCATACTAAATTGAAAACTCCGATACCTATGAAAAATAAATCAAATCTGACATACGAAATTCCTTGCACAGACTGTGATGAAGTATATATAGGTCAAACGAGTAGAATGCTCAAAGATAGAATCACTTCACATAGAAGTGATTGTAGGAGATGTGTTAAATCTTGTAGTCTCTCTGAACATGTTATTGATAAGAATCATAAGATGAACTATGATAATGCACAAATTCTCGATTACGAAAAAAATCTCAATGAACGGATTTTTCTTGAAATGGTACATATCAACAATAATGAAAAAACAATGAATAAAAGGACAGATATCAAGGACCTCAGTTCGATCTATACTTATTTATTAAAATTATATAAAGATAAAAATACTTCACCTCGTCCACCTTGAGTTCATTCATTCAAACATTTTGTATATTTTCTGCATCACTCATAGCAATCATATAGTTTTGAATCAATTTCATCGATCAACCTCGACAGTTTTGTCAATGCATTTTACAGTTTTATTTATACATCTATGTTTCTTTTTGTAGCTGATTTTATATAATATTTCATGTTAGTAAGTAATTTTCAATTATCATTAGTGAATATTTATTCATTATATTCCTCATTATAGTTAGTCTTCACAAAGAAAATAAACATTTTCGAAAGCTCGACACCAAACAAAGAAATTTAATATATTGGTCATAACGACTGCTTCCCACGAAGATCGAAGAATATTGTATACGAACAGTCACGAAATTCGACATCATATATATATATATATATAAATGAATAATATAACTAGACAAAATAAATTTACAAGAGAACGAATATTACATTTTCATCCACTGCTTCAAACGAAAACTGATGTTATTTCATTATTGAGATATAGTATATGGTCAATTTTGTGATAGACAATGTTCTGGTAATTCTGAATTGTAGTGAATTCTTTTTATTAATGTTATTTTATCTGCGGAAAACACGAAAAGAAAACTTATAATAATGTTCAAGGAACATTGTGTTAGTCAGCAGTGGAATTTTGAGTGAAGAGGAAGGTGTTAGAATTTTTCTTGAAAGTTTGGAGGTTGTAAGCATCAGAAAATACTCCACTAGGCAATTAATCCCACAACTTTCCTACAATAACACGATTCATAGTCAATAAATGTTTATATTCCAAGCTGGAATGTGATGGATAATATGAGGCCCAAACACAGTTCAGTAGTCAGTTCAAAATCTTATTTTTTTGGTGGTTTTGGAACTATACAGCTGCAAATTATAGTTTATGTTATCTGTTCTTAGATTTCAATTCGATCGAGAATACTCAAATTTATCATATTTATTATGATTGATTGAAATGAATAGTACAGGAAACAGTTATAAGAAGCAGTGGCTCTGCTGCCGCTGCCGATTTTCGAAAAAAAAAATACATATAATCGTGCAGTATGAGATAATGGAGATCTGTCATTTTCTCTAGTGCACTCACACGTCAATACTGTTATTACCTTTCTTTTTCAAGGAATACTATACATCATTTTGTTCGCATATAACATGCGAGGCTGGGTACAACGAATTTTCGGTCCCTGTTATGAACAGAAGGTGTCTTTGTGAACTTGCTAGAGAAATTGGTTTCGTAGACAATGCTCAAAAAATATTCAGTCTAGAAGAACAAATATCATCATTTAGACATTTGGTAAGAAATAAATAGTTATCAGCCATAGATATCGCAATACGATTACTTGTTTTAGCAACCCGAGATGACAAAAAAAGATAATAAGTATGCCCGATCTTTTCAACTATCAACGAAACTGAAATTCCCATTTCCAAATATTTTTGCGGTTGTTGTGAAAGAACTAACAACTGGAAATACGCAGTTATTATCAGAAGGAACGGCTGACTTGATATTGGATTTTTGCATTGAATATTGGGATGGGCGTGATCTTGTACCATTGACAATTTCTGATAGGAAGAGAATTCTAGATTTTTACCAGAGGAGTAGTTTGACTGCCTACTGTAGTGCATTTGCCTATAGGTATAAGCTATATGATATAGGTTACGAACCTTCCGGTGAACATTTCAATTTCAATATTCAAATGTAAAATTTCCATCTGCTAGCTGGTTTTGATGACACGACCTTTTGTGTGTGAAGTTGTCTGCTTTCGATCCATACTATTTGGACAATACAACCTTCACAATTTTCATCAGTAATTATTCCAAATATTAATGTAAATTCTGAATCAACCATTAACGACCACAATTATATCTTTAAAATCAGATTATTCATATTGTAGCACACAGTTTTTGAATTCTCAAGACAAATAGATTGGTACATGGAATTTTCATTATGAACTAACTGGTTCATCTACTTTGCAACGTGTAGTCTTAGAATTCTTAGAATCAACAATGTAACAATCTGTTTTATATTTTTTGAAGTTTTTGAAAATAGGTATTTTTCAGGCCACTGTCCAGGATGATTGGTAAATTTAGTGACGTTTATTTGGAATTGCCAACCGATTCTAGACACTTGTATATGAATCAGAGAAGCCCAACGCCGATGCATTGGGAGTGTGAAAGTGTACTTGATCCCAAGATAAAATCAACTTCACAATCGTTCAGCACAGGTGAATTTCATTTCACATTTTTTGTATTTCAAAATGAGTTCTTCAATCACCAATCACTGATTCATTTACCGAAAATTATGAAAACAAAAATATAAAAAATGCCATATATTCCAAACCTGTTTATACTTTCTTCTTGCATATAATGATTAGTTATCTGAAGATGTTCGAGAAGGTAGTAAATCAAAAATAATTCCGAAATATCGATACAGTGTCAGAAATAACTGACAGAACGGAATTTCGCCCCATCGAACTGAAAGGTAAAGTTAGAAGCAATCAAAAAATCGACTGGAACGATAAACTTTCTATTCCTTTTCGTGAATGTCAAGTCCATCTCAGAAAGTCCCATCCAGACGCCCTCCATCAGCAATGCTAGAACTCGTTACTGATGCATCAGATACCTATATGGGTGCATTTAACAGATTGGCAGTTGGCAGCCACTAACATTCTTCGGTAAGAATTCCTCACCAGTTCTACGAAAATTCAGTCCTTTCGTCAGAGAACTTCTCGCAATATATTCAGCTGTTGAGTATTCTCAACACTACGTCGAGAGTCGGGAATTTGTGATATTTGCCGATCACAAACCGCTGAAGACAGAAACCTGAAGAATCATATCCAAGACAGTTTCGTTACATTGATTTCATTGGACAGTTCTCTACCGACATTATACATATCTCATGATTCAATGTAGTGGCAGCTTTATCCCAATTCGAAACTGTTTTCTCTCTTGTCTCTGCTAGAAAGTGGGACCTCCTTGGATTTGAAAGAAATACGGATTCCAGATACCGAATCAATCTTATTCTACGATGTTTCTCCATGTGTTCTTCTAGACCATTCGTGATGTTATAATTTCGAAAGAAGATAATCGACTTTCTCCATGGACTGTCTAATCCGATTATACTACAAGACTCGCGAAGGACCGTTATGTATGGCTATCGATTACAAAGTACTGTAGACAATGGGCTAAGAATTATATTCCTTGTTAACGCTCTCAAGTATCCTGCCATGTCAAGTCTCTAATAGGACATCTAGTAGGACAAACAACCACCTGGTTGGTACGATGCCTTGAACAAATGCTGATATATAGTGTCATAGACCGATTTTCACGTCTACCTGAGGCATGGCAGAAACAGTCGCCAAAACTTTGTTTTCTTCATGGATTTCCAAGTATATTCTATTGCGTATGAATTCAGATCAAGGTCTTCAGTTTGAGAGAAGTCTATTTAGAGAGCTTCAGCGAACACATGAGGTATTCATGTCATTCGAACCACAGCATACCATCCTCTAGGAAACGGTATGGTGGAACGTTGGCATAGACACTTAAAATCTGCATTTCGTTGTCACCAGACAGAAAACCTAGGTGCTACAATTGCAGAGATGATTTATGGAGAGCTCATTCGTCTTCCAGGTGAATTTTTCACTCCAAACCCTGATTCAGAACAAGGACCAACATGTCAAAGGGAATCGGGAAGGATTTGTCCACGTGAAACGCCCGTGAAAAGATTTTTCAACAACCTCTCATGTTTTCGTGAGACGGGATACAACTCGTTCTTCATTTCAGTATTTATATCATCGTCTCTTTCCTTCAACCGATAGATATCATATGATTGTTTGTATACGTGAAAATAATACAATCAATAAACAGAGTGTACCAGATTCCACAGCGTTCTTCACAGAAGTCTAGTGTGACGGCAATTTGATTATGAAGGTTTTTGTTGTAATAATATTGATGTTCCTCTTCAAAGTACTCTGGAGGTTTATGAGTACTTCCGAATTATATTCTGATGAATTGAACATGCCATTATTTGTTCTCTGAGGCAAAAATGACTAATCAATATTATTATGATATAACAAAACTTTCACAACCAAATTGCCGTTATCCTAGATTTTTTCAAATTTAGACTGACGTCTATTAACATTTTGATAAAATTTTTCATAGCATCCAGTATTGAAAATTGAAAATCGAAATAGAATCGGACATGTGTCGAATTTCTTGCAGTTTTTTGGTGTATGATTCTGTCAAAGTGTGATTTCAGAACTAGAATTAATTACTTTTGAAAGAATAACAAGAATTCTGGTAGGAAGTTTCAGCGTACTGAAGGTAATGAAAACAATTGTGTTCTTGTCTATTGTTGCTCAGAAGAAAGAGAAGACTGATAGAGTTTTATTCTTTGCTATTGGAAGGAATTACTTGGATATGTGAATGGTATTCAACAACTTGAAATTTTATCAATATAAAATATTTTTTTTCTTGATGTGTCATATTTAATTGTCCATTGGAACTCATCAATGATTTTCGGTTGTATTGACGAAACATCAATTGGCGCTGGCGTCACGTGTTCCATACCGAATTCACATCCATTGTTCAAACCAAACTTGTTTCAGTGGAAATCATGTATGATTTTTGAATATCTATTAACATGGTCCGGAAGTATAACTCTAGGCTTGATTGCCATAAGGTGAAGATACACTGAGTGGATCAATAACGTTAGGAGCACTGCAGCGGCATAGATTCTACACTTATTTCCCAATAATCTGGAGCAAATACTCATCTTCCAAACCAAGACTAGTGCTATTCACCTCTTCCGTTATCAAGATCTAATATGTTAGAAGTTCAGATGGAGTATTTAATTCGTACCATTACACGTTATTCTGATAGTTATTTTTCATTGTTCACTTCTATAACATCGGATATGACGACTTGTTACAAACTGATACATTTTTCAGATTCACTCCTTTTCAACGACAACTTGATAAACAGTGTCTCAGATGCCGATAGCTGTTTTCAGATGCAGTGTAATCAGATCTTCATTGGAATGGTGACAATGCAATATCAAGCTTTGACAGATATTGTGAGTACTAAATTCTATTTCAATTTTGATTATTTTATTGTCAGAACTGTTCATATATCAAGCTAGTTCCAGATGAGAATGAAAGGTCTGTTGTAATAGGGGCTGCATGCTATCGCTTTTGATTGATCTAGACGAATTTACACTTCATAACATCTTGAGTATAAAAGATAAATAATAATAATAATAAGAAGTATTTATTTTCCAACTTTTTGTGGGATTTTCTCTCCTCGTTTCTGAAAAATAGAGTAGAAGTTATTAAAAAATATTTCAATATATTTGTAGTAAGGACAGATTTTGTGATCTGCCCCAAACCTTTAGATACCTAGAAGAGAAATTCCATATTTTTAAATGACACCTTGATTTTGAAAAATTTGGAAATACAAATATATTTAATAAGAATAAAATCTCTACTTATCTTGGTGGACGTTTTGGGAACGAATCTGCTTCCGTTTTCAACACAATTAAAACACTTCTTCGTAAAAAATACGCATTGAATAATATTATGATATTGATTGTTGTACAGGTGCATTTGATCGAACAATTAGAGAGAGCATGCATAAGATTTGTCCACTTCAGTAAAGAAAATGAGTTGAGATCGAGAGTATTCAATGAAAAAATGGGATTAGAGAGCGGATGGAATTGTCACATATCCCTTTTAAGTGAAAGGAACAGGTGAGCTGTTGCATTTATCCCTTCCTGAGTGAAACTGATGAATAAACATTGTGAAATGTGTGACCAGGGCTCTCAGGCTTTAAAACAGGTGTAACCGTTAGGTTTGACTTATTTACAGTCGCTCACACTCACACAAACTTGAATGAATTTCCAAACGTGATACTGAACAACTGAGTTTAGTTTATGAACAGAAACTACTATGATGGTATATATTTAATGTGTGGTTGACAATTCAGTAATACCAATCCAAAGAAAATGAAATCACAGTATCGTAATAGAAGATATTTAGATACGAATTTCGGTATCATTCATTATAGACGCGAAATAGAAAAAAAATGAATGGTGACTGACTTTCATTGTCATTGTGATTTGATACCTTATTCGACTAAAGTGGAAATAATGGCACATGCAACTGATTGAATGCAATTGGAAAGGATAGCGACCGTTGAATATGCTTTCGATCGTTGATTTGGCGGTAATTTGGACGGAATGTTGAAGAAAACCAATTAATAAATTGTTTCGAAACTTTGTTATTTCATCTTCAGGACTGTTCAGACTTGTTCTCCGAATTAAAATGGGATAACAATAAATGAAATCCATATAAATGAGAACTATATACACAATACTACATACATTAACTATTATAACATATACTATAACTACATTCATTTTCCGTTATAATAATGATACTAATGATGATAATAATATTTATTCAGCTTTTAATGGGATTTTCTCTCCTCGTTTCTGAAAAATAGAGTAGAAGTTATTAAAAATTATTGCAATATATTTGTAGTAAGGACAGATTTAGGATCTGTCCCAAAATGTCACTGCGTTTGAAATTAAACTTTTAGATTCCTAAAAGAGAAATTCTCTATTGGTCAGTGACACCTTAAAAAAAATTGGAAATAAAAATATATTCAATGAGAATAAAACCTCTACTTATCTTGGTGGACGTTTCGGGAACGAATCTGCTCCCGTTCTCAACACAATTGAAATATTTTTCTCTTCGTAAAATTTCTTCAATGTTTTCGATTTTGACACTGAAAAGTGACAATTTGGCTGACGGAGGAATCCTGGTTACAAGGTGTTTTCATTAGTTGATATCGAATTTTCTATTTTCATATTCAAGAGTCAGAAGTGGATGCCAAGTTCTATCTATATCAACTGAACAAGAAGCAATATTATTGTCTCCGTTCAGGAGAATGCAAGCAGACTCTTTGATTTTCTGTTTTTGGTTGTTGTCTTCTCTTCCTATGATCTTAATATTACCCCAATCGGCCATATGTTGTCCATTTTCAGTAAGGATATGCTCAGCTAATTTTGATTTGTCAATATATCTTCTCTTTATATTGTTCTTATGCTCTTTCATCCTTACTGATAGAGGCCTGCTGGTTTCACCGGTATAATATTCTCCACAAACACATGGTATACTGTAAATACAATTTTTTGATGATTGTTCTTCATTTTTCGGTTTTGTATGAGTCAAAATCGATCTCATTGTATTTTATGTCTTGAACACTGTTTTCACTCGAAACTTGTCACCAACACGTTTGATTTTTTCAGATATTCCGGAAATGTATGGGATTACATTTGTTATCAGTGTTGGTTGTCTTTGTGTTTGTTGTATATTCTGTCTGTTCTCAATTTGGTGTATTGTTTTATCAACGAAATGTTTCGGATAAGTGTTGAGTTGTAGAACATCTTTTATATGGTTCATTTCGGCATTGAAAATTTGGTGGTTCGATGATATGGATTTGGCTCTATCATGAAGTGATTTGATTATTCCTTTCTTTATACTTGTATGATGATTTGATTGATCTGTATCTGTCGGTGTGTGTATTTTTACGATATACACTTGTTATCAAAATGTTATCTGATTTTTTAATGAGGACATCTAAAAATGTCAATTGATTATTATATTCGATTTCTAAAGTGAATTTGATTGTGGGTTCGATATTGTTTATATAATTTAGAAAATTATCTAGTTCCATACGGTTATGTGGCCAAATAATGAAAATATCATCCACATACCTCCACCAAGTCTTTGGTTGTTTACTGAATTTTTTCACAATATTCTCTTCAAAATCTTCCATGAATATATTACTCAGAATAGGAGATAATGGTGAACCCATGGCCATACCAAAATTTTGTTGATAAAAATTATGATCTAATTGAAAGTAAGTTGTTTTGAGACATAGTTCCAAAAATTCTAAAATGCCTTCTACACTCAGCTTAGTTCTTTCAATGAGTTTTTCATCATCTTCCCGTTTCTTTCTCACTATTTGTGAAGTTTTTTTTATAGGAAATGAACTATTTATAGTAAATAAACTCACTACATCGAAACTTACTAAAATATCATCTGTATCGAGATGGATGTTATTTAGTTTCTCCAAGAAATGAGGAGTATTTCTAATGAAACTTTCACTACTTCCTGATAAAGGTTTTATTATATCTAAGATGATGAAAAACTCATTGAAAGAACTAAGCTGAGTGTAGAAGGCATTTTAGAATTTTTGGAACTATGTCTCAAAACAACTAACTTTCAATTAGATCATGATTTTTATCAACAAAATTTTGGTATGGCCATGGGTTCACCATTATCTCCTATTCTAAGTAATATATTCATGGAAGATTTTGAAGAGAATATTGTGAAAAAATTCAGTAAACAACCAAAGACTTGGTGGAGATATGTGGATGATATTTTCATCATTTGGCCACATAACCGTATGGAACTAGATAATTTTCTAAATTATATAAACAATATCGAACCCACAATCAAATTCACTTCAGAAATCGAATGTAATAATCAATTACCATTTTTAGATGTCCTCATTAAGAAATCAGATAACATTTTGATAACAAGTGTATATCGTAAAAATACACACACCGACAGATACCTCAATTTTCAATCAAATCATCATACAAGTATAAAGAAAGGAATAATCAAATCACTTCATGATAGAGCCAAATCCATATCATCGAACCACCAAATTTTCAATGCCGAAATGAACCATATAAAAGATGTTCTACAACTCAAACTTATCCGAAACATTTCATTGATAAAACAATACACCAAATTGAGAACAGACAGAATATACAACAAACACAAAGACAACCAACACTGATAACAAATGTAATCCCATACATTCCCGGAATATCTGAAAAAATTAAACGTGTTGGTGACAAGTTTCGAGTGAAAACAGTGTTCAAGACAGAAAATACAATGAGATCGATTTTGACTCATACAAAACCGAAAAATGAAGAACAATCATCAAAAAATTGTATTTACAGTATACCATGTGTTTGTGGAAAATATTATACCGGTGAAACCAGCAGGCCTCTATCATTAAGGATGAAAGATCATAAGAACAATATAAAGAGAAGATATATTGACATGTTGGAACGTTCTAACTTCAATCAGAATATTCGTGTTATCTGCATAGTTCACAATTGATTATATGGTGTCAGGATATCACACATATCATTTGGATGTGCAATAAATAGTATTGGGCTAGTAATGCTGCCTCGAGACACGCCTATTGCTATATTGATATCAGGTAATTCTAAAGAAGCAGTTTCATCATCTTTCTGAATTGATACTTTTTATTTTCCATTACAAAGGTATGATTTAAACCAATTTAATAGCTTATCTTCAACCCCCATACGCCTCCAGTTAATGCAGTAATATATTGTGATCCAAGCAGTCATATGATTTTGATAAATCTAGGGAAAGTCTGACAGTTATATTTTTGGTTTTGATAGCCTCAACAAACTGTAACATCGACAACCCCAAAATTACACACCCTCACTAGATTCATAGATAGCAATATACTGTATGTAATATCCTTACATTTCCCTTTCCACAACAAATAGTATTTCCTAAAAAAGTACTCTATCTGGAGATTTTGTCACGTGACCACTCCTCTTGATATGACCCGAAGAAGACACAATATATGACCGAAAGCCGGGTTAACAAGAGGAACTGGAAAAACTATTATATTCACTCAATAATTGATTTCCAGAAGATTCTTTTTCTGAAACATAACTCTCCTCACGTTCTAGTTGCACAAATGAATAACATGTATATAGGATCTAACATCTCTCTTCTTTTAAGAATTTGGAGAATCAGTAGGTGTACAATGATTATTTATTAATCGAACAACTACGATCGATAAATTATCTGTTTCGATAATATTCTGAACCATTGTGCATCTTTACAATGTATGTCCTATTTCTAGCCTGCTTAGTCACTATTGCTGGAATCCAGTTATTTATTTTTGGGTTCAATTGTACGTACAGCTAACAACCAATGTTCAATTCAGGTAGAAATCGAACTCCTTTTCGATTGTTATATTATTCCTGAGTAACTTATATATCTATATCATCCTCAATCATTCTTCTGAAAATATTCTTAGCGTTTGCACATAACGATCAGTCATACCATTTGACTGAGAATATTTTGAGGAACTGAAATACCGTGTCTGGCGACTATTGCTATTGAAGCTTCTATAATTGTTCTACTCGTTGTATCCTTCGTGAGTTTTCCAATTCCAACATATTGAGAGTAAGAATCTATATCGAATGAATATGTTTGTCCATTTAATTCAAAAATATCCTTTATTTCACCAATATATCAACTTTATTCCATGGAATATGTGGTATCATAAATATGAGACTAGAGTGCTTCTGAAGATAGTGAATTTACATAGTTCTGGCATGTATAACATTTCATTATAGTTCGCCGAATATCATTAGTCATCTCAAAAAATCGATTATTTAGCTAATTTCAGACACATCATATTATATTCATTCCTAAATGACCTTTCAAAGCTGTAGGTATTACCAAAGATTGACCTTTGATATTTAGATCATCAATTATAACTAATACATCTCTACATTTATAGTACAACTGGTTTTCATTTTTCAATTTTTTAGATGATTTTTCCTAGGCCGAAATTCCAGAATGATTTTTGTTAACTGTATCAATATAGAATCATTGCTGGTTTGATTTTTGATTTCATTGAACTTTTTCTCTGTAAAATTGAGCATTAATTTCATTTTCGAAACTCTCATATGATTTATCATTGATATAAACTCTAGATAACGTATCAGCTATGATCAAATATCTTCCTTGCTTGTATACAGATTGGAAATCATATTTCATAATCTGAAGCAACATTTTCTGTAAACCAGCTGGACACTCATTCAAAGGGTTTTTTTTATTAACGATATTTATGGTAATGATATTATTAGTCTCTACTACAATTGCTTTTCCAAATATATACTCGTGGAATCGGTCCCATCCAAAACATATTGCTAATAATTCTTTCTCAATTTGTGCATATCTAAGTTGGGTACCAGTCAAAGCCTCAGATGTATGAGCACAAGGAAGATTATTTTGTAGTAATACTGTACCCTGTCCCGACTTGCAACTATCTACGGAGATAACTGATTTAACAGGAAAATTTGTTATGGCTCATATCTTTGATCTGTCTGGCGATAATCCAGTTAAATATATTATATGCACCATAGATTTGCCGAAATGGCATTTATCTGAACATAATTATTTTTAGCAGTTAGTAAAACTTTTCCAACTTATCATCAATATAAATACCACATCCCGTACACGTATTGAAAATAGTTCTGAACCTATCTTGAAAAACTTCTGATGCCAATTTAATACCGAAAGGCATCCTCAAAAACCTGTACCTACCGAAAGGTATACCAAAAGTATAAGTATACACAAGTTTGAACTGTATCCACCTAGAGTTATCTGGTGAAATCGATTTGCTGCATCAAGTGTGCTAAAATATGTGGCCCTGGACATTTCTCTGATTATTTCTTATAGGGTTTCAATTGCATTGTTCAGATCCTTCGGATCTAGACATATTCGCAAAAAACCGGTTCCCTTACTGATACTGAAGGATTCACCCAATTAGAAACTCCTTCTACTCTGAGTATGATTTTTGTTCTACCGAGTTATTTAGATTCGTTCAGTTTAGGTAATGAAGGCATAGCCACTCTTGAGATGCTTATAATATGGCAATCCTTTAATAGCTTGAGATTTTTTAATGACTATATGAAAATCATTGTACGTAGCTCCAGAATCTATTTTGAATTCAAAACTATTGTATACATAAAATAAATATGTATACCAGCAGTTGTCTTTATTCTGTTCGGCCTCTAAAGAACCCATGAATGAGCCATTTTCTCAAACCTGGTCGTCACTTCTAAAGGATTCTACAACTACCTCATCTGTACATATCTCATCTTCTTGTGAATTTTTACAACTAGAAATATACTTCATTCGACAATTTGAACAGAATTTACCAAATGCTGGACAGTTGATTAAGTTCATGATTTGAACCACAACGATAACAAACCTTCCTATTTTCATTCCACTTCCTTTCTAAATTACCAAATCCAGTTTTCTCGAATATATTCGGATCAGCTTTGTTTTTATCTGTTCTTGTATGAATTCACTGCTTGATGATGTGCGATTATCAAAAAAACAAACAAAACCAGTTCTTCGCCTGTAGATTAATATTCATCATAATTTTGTCAAGAATTTTTCGTTACATGAAACTCTATCAACAAAGTCGAATTAGCCGTCAAATTTGTGACTTCAGGATCAGTCAAGCTGAGCAACTTTGTACCAGTGTGAGTTTTCTCAAGTCGGCTTACTTTTGCGAAGGAATATGTAGTAGGTTTTTCTAGAGACCTTCTACAGATATCTTGTATCAGACATCGGTAATGTAAAGGAACAAATACAATGATGATGTATTAAATATAAATACCTTCTTATACGTGCGTAGCGTAGGTTTTGTTACTTCTTTATTTCTTTGTTCTTGATATCGTATCATTCAATTTGTGTGGCTCCATATTGAACAAATCAATGTATATACGTTTTCTCAGTAATTCACTTACTATCGTAAACGTTTACTATCTTTTGAATATTCTCTGTAACCTATAGTGGAAATGTATATAAATATATGCTATAGTCTTCCTTCATTCATAATATATCTTCCCTCTCCAACCTGCTATGAAAGAAGTGAATATATCAATGTGATATCAAGCGTTATTATTTATGAAATCTAGAGAAATAATGAGGAAGTTTCCTTCGGATAAATTCCCATGAAATGTGTTGTTTCCTGAATTGTGATTACCTTTTTACGTTATTAAACAAATTACAAACTATTTCTATTTTCAAAATAATGCAATAAATAATTTTCAACACGGTGAACTGTAACGTGTTTTGTGAAATCGGTGTGCATTATTCAATTGCATTATTCAATGATATTAATGAGATTTTCTTTTGGTTCAAACTTTCTGACGTGAGAATATATCGTTAGTTAGTGAATATTAATGAGAAGCCCGTTACATGAATACATGTTCTCTCAACTCCCATTGATAATGAAATATTAAATGATATATTTTATATTGTTACACTACAAACTTATTCCCATTGCGCTAATCAAGCAAAGCTCTCGTACCCAGGGTAGCAACTTGGTTTCAACAGGTCAGCAGTGGTACGATTTGGCCAATCTCAACCAAAGTTCCCATACTTATATTCAACATACTGATGCAGCTCAGCTGGAGAAAGATTTAAAAAATATGAAATTCGAATGTCAAGCCAAATCGTGGAAAAAACGATTTTCCCATTGAAAACGAAGAAAAAAATCCAGCGCCTTGCACATCTAGTTATGAACTGCGTGGGCGTGGCGGATATGATCCTCACATAGAGGAATTATTTCGGTAAACCAAAATTCTGGAATACCATAACCCAGATCCAAACAATTCCCAAAACAACAAGATAACTTCCAAAATGAAATCCATTCGAAAGAAGGTTAAGATGTCTCCAGATGTTGGTATATTATGATCGCCAACACCAAATAAGCACACCTCTGCAGAAATTTTCTTTTTCCCAAAAACCAGAAAATATTCATTATTTATCGTTTTATTACGCAGAAAAATTGGTACTTGTTTTTGTGTCTTGTCTCTCTCGCTATCGAGTTTATGAAAATCGAAATCATACCCATCAATGTTACTATTAAAAAGGAAGACTATGTGTTTATACTCCACATACAGTTTATAGAAATATAGAAATCTTCAGGCGTAGTAACTCAACTCGCACCCTTTTAAACCCACGTGAAATATATATTGTTATAACAGGCGAATTGGACTGTTACTACTCGAATATCCACAGCCATGAATGCGACAACGTTGGAATTTTCTTCGGAAGATCGTAGAAAAATGAAAAATACATTTCTGATCATGAACTATGCGATGAAAAAACAATTATTCCTTTTCTTCTTCATCCTCCATATTGGTGCTACCATTATGATAGCTTCATTTGAATACATTATATGTTGTTACATTCGCATTTCATCGTTCAGCTGTCTTTTTCATTTGTTATACTAATTTGTATCTCTATCTTGTATCTCAAATATCCCTCAGGCACAGTTTAATAAATAAACAGTTGGACGACTCCCTGTCGGGCGTTTGAGATTCTCAGCTCAAAAGCGTACCGCCTGCACATGTCCTCATGGTGAATTCGCTGTAGATACGGGGTAACGGGAAAGCATTTCGCCCGATAGCTGATGTACCGTGATGACCCAAAAATTTGAGTGGATTGGATATTTACTATGATTTTGATATTTCGAGATCGGAAGCGCGCCGCTACCTACTACTTCTGATTGTTAGCAAAAGACAGATGAATAAAAACGAAATTGGACAATGAACCGTTTATTATAATATATTGAAAGACATTGAGAAAAATCACAAATGCTGTAATATTGTAAGTTTTGTATTAACTCTACTTGATGCTTTTCCTGTTTTCATATTTCGATTGACAAATTTCAATGTGAAATAAATACGAACTCTGCAATACAAATTGATGAAATAGTCCAAAGGAAACTTGTCACATGGAAGACTGAAAGATAATTTTGCGAAATGTTTTTTCAGTGTGCTTCCAATGTCAACTTGGGAAACCAGTTCCTCAAATTCACTTGTGAAAATATCCTCTAGCGACGAACTCGACGATATTTTTGGAGGGCACAACTAAACCCCCTGATGTTGTGCTACTATATGATTTGAGATCGCAGAACGCGGTTTCTCTCTCATTCAAAGTGTTTGAGATACTGAAATCATGGCAAATTCCACAAGAATGTTGTAAAAGACTTTCCCTCAAAAAATAGCCGGTTACATATACTATTGAGTTGCCTTCAGGAGTTTCTAGATTTCGATAATCGCTTGTGTATACTTTGAGCGGAGTATACGTAGGTTTGAGAATTATATCTCGATTGACATTTTCGACGATATTTTTTGAAGCGATACTCAATAAAACTTCATTTATGTCTTCCATACAATTGGTACCGTCGGTTTGATCGAAATATTTCAATGCGAACATTTTTTTTAAACGAACGACTGAATTGTATGGGAGTTTGAATTACCACAAGTGTTCCTGATTTCTCCAAAAAAAATTTCTAAACAATCTTGATTGAGATTTCGAGTGAATAAAAACGTATACCCATTGGTTTGTAATTTTCTAAATAAAATAAGAATCTATACTCTATACTGTGATTCAACAGACGTTTATATGAAATGCCGCGTAAAATGCATAACTTGCTTCATATTAAGATCGTCATAGATTTTCTTATTCCTAATAATGAATATTGTTTTTCTATTTCACGAGATTTTGTCTCCGTACAATGGAATCTCAATTTAAAATTTTGAATATTGGAAAATATTTCGATTTCGATGTATGTATAGTTGAATATTTACATGACAATATTACCATCTGTATAGAAATGTATAATCATAATAGAGAGAGAAGAGAAGCAGAACATACATGTTGTTTCAAAATTTGATTATGTTGGAGTTCAACTGTCAGTAAATCAGCTTTTCAAGTCTGGTGCTTGATCATGATCGAATAACTATCCTTTTTTTCCTATTTGTTTCCTATAGAGTAAAAAATATCTGTTATGACAAACGAAAAAACTCAAATCATATTAATTGAAAAAAAAAATCAATAATATCATACGCTACGTGACAGGATGTCAATCTGAAATATAATATCAAATTAACCATTTTGCGATCTAGAAAAATGTTATTGTCGAGAGGACACCATTACGTGAATAAATTGATGATTCTGAAAAATGTGTGATACTTTCATTTACCTCAACTACTTGAAATGTCTTTTGCATGGCATCGGATGTGATCATTAGTGAAGCAAGGTCAAACAGCCCCTATCTTAGTATATGATCCATTTGTACCAGAAATGTACTATGATGTATACTCAGTATTTACTACCAATACCATATCAAATTTTGAGGCACATTTATGTTCACAAAATGAACATCTACCTCGAATTAATTCTTCTAGATTCTTCTGGGATTTCTTTCCTTTCTTTCTTTCCTTTCTTGAATAGAACTTATAACAATTATTTCAATTTATTTTTAGTAAGGACAGTTTTGCGATCTGCCCCAAAGTGTCACTGCGCTTGAAATTTAACCTTCTGATACCTAAAAGAGAAATTCTCTATTTGTCAGTGACACCCTGTTTTTGAAAAATTTGGAAATACAGATATATTTAATAAGAATAAAACCTCTACTCATCTTGGTGGCGTTTCGGGAACGAATCTGCTCCCGTTCTCAACACAATTAAAATATTTTTCACAATTGATATTGAATTTTCCATTTTCATAGTGGGTGCCAAGTTCTATCTATATCAAATTAACAAGAAGCAATATTATTGTCTCCGTTCAGGAGAATGCAAGCAGACTCTTTGATTTTCCGTTTTTGGTTGTTGTCTTCTTTTCCTATGATCTTAATATTACCCCAATCGGCCATATGTTGTCCATTTTCAGTAATTTTGATTTGTCAGTGTATCTTTTCTCCATATTGTTCTTATGCTCTTTCATCCTTACTGATAGAGGCCTGCTAGTTTCACCGGTATAATATCTTCCACAAACATATGGTATACTGTAAATACAATTTTTTTATGATTGTTCTTCATTTTTTGGTTTTGTATGAGTCGAAATCGATCTCACTGTATTTTCTGTCTTGAACACTGTTTTCACTTGAAACTTCGTCAACAACACGTTTGATTTTCTCAGACATTCCGGGAATGTATCGGATTACATTTCTTATCAGTGTTGGTTGTCTTTGTGGTTGTTGTATATTCTGCTGTGCATTGTGTTATCAATGAAATGTTTTGGATAAGTGTTGAGTTGTAGAACATCGTTTATATGGTTCATTTTGGGTATTGAAAATTTTGTGGTCAATGATATGGATTTGGCTCTATTATGAAGTGATTTGATTTTTCCTTTCTTTATACTTGTATGATGAATTGATTGAAAATTGAGGTATCTGTCGGTGTTTGTATTTTTACGATATACACTCGTTGTCAAAATGATATCTGTTTTTTTAATGAGGACATCTAAAAATGGTGACTGATTATCAGATTCGATTACTAAAGTGAATTCGATTGTGGGTTCGATATTGTTTATATAATTCAGAAAATTATCTAGTTCAATACGGTAATTTGCCAAATAATGAAAATATCATCTACACCTCCACCAAGTCTTTGGTCCTTCCATGAATATATTACTTAGAATAGGAGATAATGGTGAACCCATGGCCATATCAAAATGTTGTTGATAAAAATCATTATCTGATTGAAAGTGAATTGTTTTGAGACATAACTCTGAAATGCCTTCTACACTCGGTTCAGTTCTTTCATTGAGTTTTTCATCATCTTCCAGTTTCTTTTACACTATTTGTGAAGTTTTTTCTACATCGAACTAAAATATCATATGTATCAAGATGGATGTTATTTAGTTTCTCTAAAAAATTAGGAGTATTTCTAATGGAACTTGCAATATTTCCTGATAAAGGTTTGGTTATATCTAAAAGAAATCGTGTTAAATTTTGACATGGAGATCCTATTGAACTCACGATTGGTATTAATGGATTGTTCGGTTCATGTATTCTTGGAAGTCCATAAAAATGTGGGTGTTTGCTATCAAATCTGGATATATGTTTCCTATCAGTTAGTGTCAGTTGATATTCGTGTTTTTTCACTATGTTTCGTATCATTCTCCCTATGTTTGCTGTAGAATCTTTATTCAATTTTGTGTACCTGCTTCCATATTCATTTCTGTTCATAATGACTGTAGCGTTGCCTTCATCAGCTGGAAGTATTTTGATTGTATCATCATGTTTGAGATTATTGAGTGTGTTTTTCTTTTCTCTCGTGATTTTTGTTGTTATTTCATGTTTTTTCTCAATAATAATTTTATTTCTGATTCTATATTGATTAGAAAATTCATCAGGAAGTATTTGTGCAGTTTGTTACAGCTGTCATCAAATCTTATTTTGGAATATGATTCGGAGTTATTGAAGACTTCATATCTTTTGTCAGTATGAATTATCCAGAATGTTCTCGATGATAGGTTTATAACAGTTCTGTTTATGAAATTTCGTTGACGATTTTCAAATCCCAATTTTCCTTTCTTCAATGAGTTCATTAAATTTTCCTATGTGTATAAATTTATTTTTGTCATTTTCCTTTTTGTATGAGTTTTTCACTGAAATGAATATATGTGTTGAATTTTGTTGTAACTGTGAGATGATGTTTCTTGTTCTTACCGTGTTGTATTTGTGGAAATTTATTCTTTCTCTTACCAATGCCTCACTTGCTTTCAGAATAATACATTCACAACGACACCATCATTTTGATTGAAATCTCCTTCGTTGTACAACTTAGTACATTCGTTCAGATTATAAAGGTCTGTATTTTGTATTTTCCATGTTTCTGTCAAGACTATACAATCGAAGTCGATAGATATATTTTCTAGGAGTAGTTTGAATTCATCCAGGTTTTTATTTATACTACGTATGTTTTGATGAATTATTTTGAAATTAAGAAAAGAGTTGTTGATTTCTAAAATATCTTTGCATTCTTGTGGGTATTCTAATGAGTATGTTTCCACTGTGTCAATAACAAAATCCCTTATATATTGATCCATTTCCGATTCACTGAAGCACAACACAATTAACTGTTTTAAATATTTGAAAAATTAAAATAACACATGAAACAACAACGACAAAAAGATTTAAGATAAGTCTTACTACAGATGGGGTGTCATTTCTGCGCGCCTAATTTTTGTTGACTGACCGTGTTGTTGGCTTTTCCTGTATTGTTTTTTGTGCTACAAACATTTGGCTTGATTTCTTTGTGGTAGAAATCTTCGGTGTGCTGATGGAGACTTTAGGCTGTTCCGGTGCGATTTTCTCTATAGGCTCCACTGTAGGAGCGGAAGGTGCACTGTTGTGTATAGGTTCCGGGTTTTCTTCTTTTCCAAGATCTTCAATTCCGTAAGCAATTCTATCAACAAAAAGTTTGATTCCTCTTATGTAACATTCCTCATATTTCCCGTCTTGGCTGGCGAGGAGGAGGTGCTTCCAATTTTCCCAATGGATAAACGACGCCAAAATCGCTATCTTTCAGCTCAACACCAAGCAAGTCCTTGAGATCTTTACACAAATTTCCCGCTGTAACCTCCTCTCGTTTTTTATGTAGCCCAAATATTAAAATATTTTTCTTGTTTTGTGCTCTCTTGAGAAATTCTATTTCTCCTTTAAGTTCATTATTTTCGGTTTCAAGTTTTGATACTGTGCTCTTGAGTTGTTCTATTTTTAATAGAAGTCTAGCTTCGCTAGCTTCTATACGGTTTTTTATATCGGTGCGGGTTGTTGAAATTTCTTCTCTGATACTTTTGACTGCCGTATCCAAATCTATCATTTTAAATTGTATCGTTGAGAGTAGTATATGGTCTCCTTTATAAATGGACTGTGATTCAGCCGAAATAATGTTTGTTGACGTTTTTTGTTGTCTGTATTATCGTGTGCACTGCTTGAAGTTTTATAAACTGGTCTCTCTCGGGTGCAATATACGTACTTTTTCAATATATCATGAGATAGTACCACTTATTGTCCCACTGGATATCAACTTTGAAAATTATTCTCCACTTTTATCGAAACTAAATTCAAAAGATTCACGAGAGCTGATATAAATCATGTAATAAAAATTCAAACGTGTGACTAATGATGAAATGAATAATAATGAAAATAATACGATCGAAAATACGTCCTCCAGTCCCCTCCGAAGTAAGGTCTAGAGATGATATTCACTAATGATAATTGAAAATTACTTACTAACATGAAATATTATATAAAATCAGCTACAAAAAGAAACATAGATGTATAAATAAAACTGTAAAATGCATTGACAAAACTGTCGAGGTTGATCGATGACATTGATTCAAAACTATATGATTGCTATGAGTGAAGCAGAAAATATACAAAAAGTTTGAATGAATGAACTCAAGGTGGGAGTTAGTTCGTTTATATATGGCAAAGATTTGAAAATGGTTATTTGATTGTTAGTTTTTGGTGGAAGATTGATATTGGAAGTACTGAAAAGAATTTTATTGATCAAAGATTTTGGATATGAATTTCAAAGGAGAATTTTCTTGAGTTCGACTAAGCATTCATTTCTGAAAGTTATGTGAGTGACTTTTTCTACTCTGTTCTTGAGATTACAGATTAAGTTAATTTTCATTTTCATTGGATGGTGGGAATGAAAGTTTATAAAACGGTTACTATTCATTCAGGACGACTTGGACAACAAATACAAAATTTCAATCAAAATCTAAAAAAGAAATTGTTGAATTTAGAAATCGGAGTTACAAATTCTGATTTGAGAAGTTTATCTAATGAACTGATAATTGTAGATGAACTACTCAACAATTCCCTTCCTCAAAATATCATCAATGAATATAAACGTAGATTGAAATTCAAATATGAAAAAGAATTCAAGTTAATCAAGAACAGGAATTTACATAAACTCGAAAATTTGAAGTCAGCAGAAATTAAAAAAAAAAATAAATAAAAAAAAAATAAAAAAATTAAATATCAAGATAAGTGGCTGAAAAATCTCAGATTTGGTGATACCTAACGAAATTCAACAATTCCTTTCACTTGGTCCTAAATTCAGTGTTTGTCCCACTACGAAACATTTCAAGATCGATTCGCTTCTTGCAGATCTAGGGAACATCATCTATAATTTTAATGAACTTGATAAAAATCTTTACCGTACTCAATTCACGAATATTATAACTAACTATTTACATACAAATAATAATAACATAAATCAATTAACATTAATTTTCAACAAATGTAAAAATTATCTGAAACAACATCCAGAAATTTGCATTATCAAAAGTGATAAAGGCAATGTTACTGTTGTAATGTACAGACATGATTACATTGACAAGAGTCAAATACTACTAAACGATACTATGTATTATAAACAAATTAAAGCAGATCCTTCTTGTACATTACAACAGAAAGCTAATAAAATTGTTTCTAAATTAAAAAAGAAAGGAATGATAGAAGAAATGATTGCCAAAAAACTCACCATATATAATTCTATAACTCCTCGATTTTACACATTTCCAAAAATTCATAAACCGATTCTATCTATTAGACCTATAGTTTCATCGATAGATTCTCCAAACAGTAAACTTACAGAATATATTACTAAAATTTTGACCAATGCATATGATAAAGATAACCAATATCATGTTGATGATTCATTCGCCTTCAGTGAATTCATTAATGATTTCCAGTTACCACCTAATTATATCCTTATAAGCTTAGATGTTATATATTTGTTTACCAATTTACCTTCAACACTTGCTAAGAATTCCATTGAAAATAAATGGGAGACAATTAAGACTTATTGCAATATCGATAAACGAACGTTTCTGAATATAATTGATTTCATTTTCGACTCTACATACCTTGTTTCCAATGACAAATTTTATAAACAAATATTTGGCACACCAATGGGTTCAAGCATCTCTCCAATAATATCCAGCTACGTTTTAGATGAATGTTGAATTATTGTATGGATAAGATAAATTTCGAAATTCCTTTCTTGAAAAGATATGTAGATGATCTGGTTCTTTTTGTTTCAAATAATTGCATAGAACACACTCTTGACATTTTCAACAGTTTTGATGATAATATTCAATTCACAGTTGAGAGAGAAACTGATAATGCAGTTCCATTTCTAGATATGAAACTCATTAGAACATGTACAAAAAGGATCATCACTAGATGGTACAGAAAACCAATGAATAGTAACCGTTTTATAAACTTCCATTCCCACCATCCAATGAAAATGAAAATTAACTTAATCTGTAATCTCAAGAACAGAGTAGAAAAAGTCACTCACATAACTTTCAGAAATGAATGCTTAGTCGAACTCAAGAAAATTCTCCTTGAAAATTCATATCCAAAATCTTTGATTAATAAAATTCTTTTCAGTACTTCCAATATCAATCTTCCACCAAAAACTAACAATCAAATAACCATTTTCAAATCTTTGCCATATATAAACGAACTAACTCCCAAATTGATCAATCTATTCAAAAATGAAAATAACATTGAAATAGCACAAACTAATTCGAAAACGATATCACAACTGCATACTAAATTGAAAACTTCGATACCCATGAAAAATAAATCAAATCTGACATACGAAATTCCTTGCACAGACTGTGATGAAGTATATATAGGTCAAACGAGTAGAATGCTCAAAGATAGAATCACTTCACATAGAAGTGATTGTAGGAGATGTGTTAAATCTTGTAGTCTCTCTGAACATGTTATTGATAAGAATCATAAGATGAACTATGATAATGCACAAATTCTCGATTACGAAAAAAATCTCAATGAACGGATTTTTCTTGAAATGGTACATATCAACAATAATGAAAAAACAATGAATAAAAGGACAGATATCAAGGACCTCAGTTCGATCTATACTTATTTATTAAAATTATATAAAGATAAAAATACTTCACCTCGTCCACCTTGAGTTCATTCATTCAAACATTTTGTATATTTTCTGCATCACTCATAGCAATCATATAGTTTTGAATCAATGTCATCGATCAACCTCGACAGTTTTGTCAATGCATTTTACAGTTTTATTTATACATCTATGTTTCTTTTTGTAGCTGATTTTATATAATATTTCATGTTAGTAAGTAATTTTCAATTATCATTAGTGAATATTTATTCATTATATTCCTCATTATAGTTAGTCTTGACAAAGAAAATGAACATTTTTGAAAGCTTGACACCAAACAAAGAAATTTAATATATTGGACACAACGACTGCTTCCCACGAAGATCGAAGAATATTATATATATAAAATCTAAAATTTAGAAAACTAGATGAAGGTTTTCTTCGTGAGGTTTTTGGCATTGAATAAGTGGACTCTTTGTTAATAAGCCGAGCTTTCGGAAATGTTTATTTCCTTTATCAAGACAATCTATAAAAAGAAAGAAAAAATGGGTATATACAGGGTGTTCCGTTGATCATGTTACAAACTTCTAGGGTAGATAAAACACACAAAAATAAGGAAAAAAGTTCATGTGAACATGGGTCCGAAAACGCTTCTTCAGGGAGCTAGGGCCCTTCGAAGATGACCTCCAAAAACTACTTTTCGTTTTATAGCTTCGGTACTACTGCAGCTATCGCAACCAATTTCGGGACATGAAATCTAGTTCGTAGGTTCATCAATTTGAGCCTTCCGGATTTTGTCACCTTCAACCAGGGGCGTACAAACCAGGGGGGTATTTGGGCAAATTTGACCCTACTCCTCTTAGGCTTCAACTTCTTACCATTTTTATATCTGATTATGATTCTCCAATGCCTATCACATAAAAAAGGTACTCTTGTAAAAATCGCTATCTGTTACCGTTTCCTCCGAAAATGGCTAAATCCAATCAATAATAAATTATTGGTCTTATACCAATTATTACGTTGAAATATGAGAATGAGGTTCAGTACAGATAGTGAGCATTATTAGTTAGTCAAATCTTCGACACAATATTTTATTGACAGATATTTGACAACTATCTGTACTGAACCTCATTCTCATATTTCAACGTAATAATTGGTATAAGACCAATAATTTATTATTGATTGGATTTAGCCATTTTCGAAGGAAACGGTGACAGATAGCGATTTTTACAAGAGTACCTTTTTTATGTAATAGATTTCATGTCCCGAAATTGGTTGCGATAGCTGCAGTAGTACCGAAGCTATAAAACGAAAAGTAGTTTTTGGAGGTCATCTTCGAAGGGCCCTAGCTCCCTGAAGAAGCGTTTCCGGACCCATGTTCACATGAACTTTTTTTCTTATTTTCGTGTGTTTTATCTACCCTAAAAGTTTGTAACATGATCAACGGAACACCCTGTATATAAAAAACCATGTCAATTACACAAACAACAAACTACTCACTAACGTGAGATTGAAGATGAAGATATTGCAATACATAACAGATGTAGCATTAGCGGAAACATTAATCAGGAGAATTCATCTCGTGGAGAATTACGAGGAATGAAAAAATATACAGGGTGTCCTTAAAAGGTCTTTACAAAAAGCTACCACATATTCTTCAGACCAAAACAATTCGATACAAGCAAACTTACCTCAGTAAAAAGTTGCTTAGTTTGGGCGCTAGACGGCTCTGAAGTTGAAATTTTCAAATCGATTTTGCTTCATAACTTTTGAACGGCTCATGAGATTTTTTTCAAATTTGGTACGTTGGCATAGACTCATCGGGCAATGAAACTCATATCATAATCATAATGAATATCATTCCATGGGCGTAGAACTTGATTTTTTCAGTAAATAAACATCTAAAACTCCTACGCCAATGGAAAAAAATTAGTTTCAATATGAAATCTAAATTATTCAACTCATTCACTACAAAAAAGGTACTCTTGACAAAAGTCGATTCCTCTCATGGTTTCGACAAAATTTTAATTTTAGTGATTTAGAGCATAATTAATAATAAAACGATTAACAGATATTTCATAAAAATTGTTCAAAAAGTTGAAATGTACTCTTTGCATAACTTCTTCATCGCCTGTAAGATTATTCGTCGCCTGTTGGATACGTTGCCATAATTGTTCTACAGTATTCACAGGGGTCTTGTAAACCGTAGACTTGAGATAACCCCATACAAAATAATCCATCGGTGTTAAGTCTGGAGAACGTGGTGGCCAATTCACGGGTGCATCATTACCTCTACCTATCCATCTGTCTGGGTACTGTTGGTTTAAAAAATTCCTAACATCCACCGAAAAATGTGGTGGAGCTCCATCGTGCATAAACCACATATCTACCCGATGTTGGAGTGGTAAATCTTCCAACAAATTTGGCAACGTATTTCGTAGATGTTGTAAATACATGTCTCCTGTTAATCTTTGTGGAAGTATGACAGGACCAATTATAAAATTTCCTATTATTCCAGCCCAAACGTTGATTTTGAATTCGTGTTGAAAATGGTTTATTTTAATGGAATGAGGATTTTCAATTGCATAAACGTGTTCATTATGAAAATTAGTTATTCCTCTTCTCGTGAAACAGGCTTCATCAGTGAACAAAATATTCTTTCCAAAGTTCAGATTCATTTCTCTTTGCAAATTAATGAACCTACAAAACATCAGACGATTTTGTGAATCATGGATTAATAAATCTTGAACTGGCGTCTTGTGGTATGGGTATATTGATTGTTCTCTTAGTACTTCATGAACGGCATTCCTAGAAACTTCTAGTTCATTACTTATCCGTCTAGTACTCAATTCTGGATTTCCTTCAATACGGTCTAAAATTTCTACTTCGACTTCGGGAATCCTTACATAACGCTGTCTTCCATAATCACCAGTTCTAGGAGCAAAATGACCGGTCTCCCGAAGACGTCTCTCAACTGCAGCAAAGGTTGGGTGGCTTGGTACGCGACGATTTGGAAACCTTGCCGAATACACCCTCACACTCTCTCGACCATTTCCTTGACAATATCCGAATACCAATAACATATCGGTGTACTCTTCATTGGTGTATTGTACGGCCATGATAAATCAGAAAAGTCCGATATCAACAATCAACGTCAATAAAACTCGACAAATCAACACAGATGAAACTATGGAAACCAAGAATGTGAATATCACTGTTTTCGAGCAGATAATAATAGTCTTCAGAAAAAAAAACCAGTGCTACTTATTTTCAATAGAAATAACCTATGCAAAAAGTACATCTCAACTTTTTGCGTCGTATAAATCTTTGTATACGTGAAAATGGTGAACATTTTGAACAATTTTTATGAAATATCTGTTAATCGTTTTATTATTAATTATGCTCTAAATCACTAAAATTAAAATTTTGTCGAAACCATGAGAGGAATCGACTTTTGTCAAGAGTACCTTTTTTGTAGTGAATGAGTTGAATAATTTAGATTTCATATTGAAACTAATTTTTTTCCATTGGCGTAGGAGTTTTAGATGTTTATTTACTGAAAAAATCAAGTTCTACGCCCATGGAATGATATTCATTATGATTATGATATGAGTTTCATTGCCCGATGAGTCTATGCCAACGTACCAAATTTGAAAAAAATCTCATGAGCCGTTCAAAAGTTATGAAGCAAAATCGATTTGAAAATTTCAACTTCAGAGCCGTCTAGCGCCCAAACTAAGCAACTTTTTACTGAGGTAAGTTTGCTTGTATCGAATTGTTTTGGTCTGAAGAATATGTGGTAGCTTTTTGTAAAGACCTTTTAAGGACACCCTGTATAACTATAAGAGCAAGTTTTCTGGACGGACGGACGATACAAAATGGACGGTTGGTCGTTTCAAAAGACGCAAAACGATTTGGAAACGTTCGGCTCCGAACCGACCTACACGTTGTCAACCCAGTGGCGGGGAAAACAATTTTATATTCCAAATTGGAAAAAAAAATTGAGGGAATGAATGTGAAAAATTGTTAATGTTTAAATTGAAATTGTGAGAGTCTTAAAATATTATTGGGAATGCAATTGTTCTGTTCTATTTTCAATAAATAGTTATAGATGCTACTTAGATTGCCGATATCAGATCTCTTATTCATTTTGGAGTGTTCATTATTGATGAAAACCATTTCCAGGAAATTGCGTTTCCAATAATTTTTTTCTTGAGCTAAAATTTTGACCTCATTGAAATTCATTTTATGATTTTCGTCAATGACATGCTCAGCTAATGCACACGTTCTCTTTTGGAGGTTACTGTCAATTCAATTTCATTTTCATGGGGTGGTAGGAATAAAAACTCATAAAGCGGTTGCTGCACATCGGCTTACGATACCATTTTGTGCGCAACACATTGTCGTTAGCTCTAACAACAGTCATGTCAAGAAACGGGAGGCTCTGGTCTACTTCAAGTTCACAGGTGAACTGTAAGTTGATATCGTAGGAATTGAAATAGAAGAGAATCTGTTCAGTCCAGCCATTTGGAACGAAGAGAATCAAGTCGTCTACATATCTCTTGACAAAAGGAATTTCTAATGGGATGATGGGATGATTTGTTGCGCACAAAATGGTATCGTAAGCCGATGTGCAGCAACCGCTTTATGAGTTTTTATTCCTTTCACCCCATGAAAATGAAATTGAATTTGATCCTAGCTTTGAAAAGCAGAGTTGTCAAGTTGACACATCCCACTTACAGACTCAATAGTTTATATGAATTAAAAAACATTCTGCTCGAAAATTCTTATCCAATCAAAATTATCAACAAAATTTTATTCAATTCAGACAATAGAATCGACGAATTTAATGTAATTCCTGATAACAATCGACAAAATCCAGTTTCTCCTCCAGACAATCCTCCTAATCTAGAACTCCCAAAATATAAATCTCTACCATACATTGAAGACTTAATCCCAAAATTATCCAACATATTCAAAAATGAAAATATAATAATTGCTAAAAAAACTATCAAAACAGTATCAGCTCTTTACTCAAAAACCAAATCCCCTCTCAATAAATTAGAAAATACTAATGTCATTTATAGAATTTCTTGCCAGAACTGCGAACTGTCATATATTGGTCAAACTTCAAGAAATCTGTCAGGACGAATAACTTCACATAAAAGTGACAGTAACCTCCAAAAGAGAACGTGTGCATTAGCTGAGCATGTCATTGACGAAAATCATAAAATGAATTTCAATGAGGTCAAAATTTTAGCTCAAGAAAAAAATTATTGGAAACGCAATTTCCTGGAAATGGTTTTCATCAATAATGAACACTCCAAAATGAATAAGAGATCTGATATCGGCAATCTAAGTAGCATCTATAACTATTTATTGAAAATAGAACAGAACAATTGCATTCCCAATAATATTTTAGGACTCTCACAATTTCAATTTCAACATTAACAATTTTTCACATTTATTTCCTCAATTTTTTTTTTCCAATTTGAAATACAATTTTTTTTTCCCCGCCACTGGGTTGACAACGTGTAGGTCGGTTCGGAGCCGAACGTTTCCAAATCGTTTTGCGTCTTTTGAAACGACCAACCGTCCATTTTGTATCGTCCGTCCGTCCAGAAAACTTGCTCTTATAGTTATATATTTTTTCATTCCTCGTAATTCTCCACGAGATGAATTCTCCTGATTAATGTTTCCGCTAATGCTACATCTGTTATGTATTGCAATATCTTCATCTTCAATCTCACGTTAGTAAGTAGTTTGTTGTTTGTGTAATTGACATGGTTTTTTATATATATACCCATTTTTTTCTTTCTTTTTAAAGATTGTCTTGATAAAGGAAATAAACATTTCCGAAAGCTCGGCTTATTAACAAAGAGTCCACTTATTCAATGCCAAAAACTTTGACTGCACCCTCACGAAGAAAACCTTCATCTAGTTTTCTAAATTTTAGATTTTTCACCTTAACTAGTCAGTCACGACTACCCTCCTCCTAAATATATATATATATATATATATATATATATATATATATATATATATATATATATTTATATTTACATTATATATATGAAATCAGGAACTCAACCTTACAAATTCAATGCATGAGAATGAAATTGAACAGAAATTAATGTATCATCAAGATAAGCAGATGTTAGGGCAGCAATTATTTCTTCTTATCATTGCATATCTTGCTCACCTATCCATTGAATATCAATGTAGCTTTTTCTTGCACGGGTTCTTAACGATGATTGTCATTGAAAACATAAATGTTAATCAATACTCAACCCTTTATGTCACTTTCCAATAACGATTGATTCTATGATAGCTTAGTAATTTTCATTTGTATCACCTATATTGTAATCATCAATTTATTTATTTTCCTTCAGCAACCTAGAGTCATCCAGAACAATGAGTTTCTCTGCACCGAGTGCTATTAACATGGAATATCCAGTTGTAAAGTTCGACTCTGAAGTGGAGAAATTCGACATCGATATGAAACATAGTGAGTGTGATGATAATGATTATGCTAGCCAGGAAAGCATGCCCTTGCAGGCAGGCAGTACTACCCACGAATGGCAATCACTCAGTAATCTGACTGAAAGTACGGAACAAAGTGCACCCATCAATTTCGATATGAGCAATAGGGTACGTATTTATGAATATTCTGGAGGAGTTTGTAATGTTTCTTGAGTTTCTCGGAGATCGAAGTTCGAGATATCGAAACATGTTCTAGTTACAGGGTAGAATAACAGGGAGATATTACAGTTCCGATTGATTCATTGTTGAACTAACCACAATATCTGATGGTTGTTTCAGGGTTCAACTCGGAATGTTCTCTGCAATCTACAATATCTACTGGCTAACCTACTCGCTACTATAAATAATTAATTGATGATTAATTTAACTATCGTAACACTGAGGGAAAAGCTGTGTTGAAGCTGTGTTCGAAATGGTACCTGATTTCAATGAATCAATTCAGCAATATATTATAAACATCCAATACACCTTCCCCGAGAGAAAAAGAAGAATGATTTACTTCCTAAATAATTTTTCTGCTCAACATAATGATGAAATACCTCACTCAAAATATTGTTTCACTCTATTTTTATGTGTAACTATAGATTTTTCATTAATTTTCAAAATAACGTTCGTATCTTCATCCTCTAAAACTGAATACGGACCATTATATATCGAATCTATTTCCAATACCAATAAGTTACTATGTGCATCATCCCACGCTGTTTGTAACCGGAATTTAATTACCTTCGGATAATCATCAAAATGTTTCACTTTTTCGAAATTCCTAGAATGGAGTAAAATGCTTTGAAGAGTGAACTGTGTTATTATAGGAAAAGCACCAATATAGAATCCAAGAACTACAATTATTGGTTTCTTTCGATACTTGCATACGAAAATATGATCCCAAATGTTTATGTGTACTTTCGAGTTCACCTGGTGTTTAATGATGATATGTAGTTAAATTCAATTGTTCAATATTCAATAGTTTACAAACTTCTACAAACGTTTTTGACAGGAATTCTGTTTCTTGTTTCTGTAATACATGAATTAGGAACTCCATAACGTAAAATGAAGTTTTCTACGAACGATTCCGCAACTGTTGTAGCCTCTTTATCACGCATATATAGATAGATATGCATATATTCATGCTAGAATGCCTAGATAAGTGTTGAAATGTGCTCCTTGTCAACCGAAAATGAATCGTTCTAATCAATGACCCTGTATTTTTAGTAAGGACAGATCAATGATCTGAACACTGACCATCATCAGGAAACTCTTCTTTTAGGTACGTGAAAGTTACATTTCAAACGTGACATTGATCAGATACATTGAAATAATTGTCATATTTTTTATTTTTAGAAACGAGGGGAGTGAACCAGAAAGCCTGAACTTTGATAAGGCGAATTCTTTCGCGTCCTCTGTACAGGATTATCAAAATAAGTTATCAATTTCATACTGTCTGTAAGTTTTTCGAGGAGGTGATACATCCATTTTTCAGCTTTTTGTGAGATTTTCTCCTCGTTTCTAATAAATGTGTGGGGGTTTTCCCTAGACATTGTAAATTTCATCCTCGTAGCTGTTGGAACTACCAATTTGGATTCAAGATGTATATTGTTGTAAAATTGATTTTCGCATCGTATACGAAATGTCTGTCTAGCAGTAAAACCCACCAATTGGGTCCAATAAAGTAAAATTATTTTCATTCATAGAGGCACGTTCAATATCCGAAGCAAGGTAACTTTTATCACCTAACAGTAAAAGACCCAAAAAAACCCAAATGGTTTAGCCGCTCAGGGATCGTTCTCACGGTAGATTGATACCCTTCTTGCAAAACAGTTTTTAGTTCAGCTAGTCAGTAAGAACAACTCGAAAGCACACAGCTTCTCCGTGCGTCCTCGGGCAGTCAGTCTCAAAGACTTGCCTATTTCACTTCACGCTACAGACATCTCGATATACTTTAGTACATCGTGAATATACCAAAGAACTGAAACAACTCTACAGTGTTCGGCTTTGCCACAACAACCACAGAATACCTCACAGAAACAAATAATAGGTATATGTGTATATTGGGCCATATACAGACCCATAAATATACACCAAAACACCAAAACACCAAAAATGAAGTAGAAGATATTGAAAATTATTTCAATATATTTGTAGTAAGGATAGATTTTGTGATCTGTCCAAAAATGTCACTGCGCTTGAAAGTAAACCTTCAGATACCTAAAAGAGAGATTCTCTACGCCTAGTTTTTTGAAATATTTGGAAATATAAATATATTCAATAAGAATGAAACTTCTACTAACACAATTAGAACACTTTCCTCCGCAAAATTTTTCAATGTTCAGTTGGTTTCGACACTGAAAAGTGACAGTTTGGCAGACATATAAGTAAATAAATATGGCCGATTGGATCAACATTAGACCGGTGTGAACTTAGCAACCACTTTCTAGCGGCCGATTTTTTCCAGCAGCCATATCACCAGTGACGTCGGAAAATAATTTTATTGCAAAAAATTATTCTGAAAATGACATCGGAGGATTATAATTGAATTAAACACTCAGAATACAATTAGAACGTATGAAAACGATGATCATGAGTTGTTGACATCATAAATATAATGATGGAATTGAACTCTTCTATGTTTCGTAAAATTTTAAAATACCATTCAGAAATGTTTAACCAAGTTGAGATTCGATGTAGACATGATAAATACGGTCTTGATCATTATGTCAGGAGATTAATCATTTGCAGGCCGTCTGAGGGGTAGTTTTCACCCTTCTCAAGTTTGAAGAATTCGAAAACACCATTCAGAAAAGTTTAGCCAAGTTGAGATTTGGTATGAACATCATTGATAGGGTCTCAATCATCGTGCCAAGAGATGAATTATTTGCAGGCTGTCTGAGGGGTAGTTTTCAACCTTCCTAAGTTTGGAGAATTCGAAAACACCATTCAGAAGAGTTAAGCCAAGTTGAGATTTGGTATGGACATCATTGATAGGGTCTCAATTATTGTGTTGAGAGATGAATCATTTGCAGGCCGTTCAAGGGGTAGTTTCATCTCTTGGCACGATGATTGAGACCCTATCAATGATGTCCATACCGAATCTCAACTTGGCCTAACTCTTCTGAATGGTGTTTGTGAATTTTTCAGAACTTAGGAAGGACGAAACTACCACTTAGGCGGCCTGCAAATAATTCATCTCTTGGCACGATGATTGAGGCCATATCAATGATGTCCATACCAAATCTCAACTTGGCTAAACTTTTCTGAATGGTGTTTTCGAATTCTTCCAACTTAAGAAGGGTGAAAACTACCCCTCAGACAGCCTGCAAATAATTCATCTCTTGGCACGATGATTGAGACCCTATCAATGATGTCCATACCAAATCTCAACTTGACTAAACTTTTCTGAATGGTGTTTTCGAATTCTTCAAACTCAAGAAGGGTGAAAACTACCCCTCAGACGGCCTGCAAATAATTCATCTCTCGGTACGATGATTGAGACCCTATCAATGATGTCCATACCAAATCTCAACTTGGCTAAACTTTTCTGAATGGTGTTTTCGAATTCTTCAAATTAAGAAGGGTGAAAACTACCCCTCAGACGGCCTGCAAATAATTCATCTCTTGGCACGATGATTGAGACCCTATCAATGATGTCCATACCAAATCTCAACTTGGCTATACTTTTCTGAATGGTGTTTTTGAATTTTTCAGAACTCAGGAGGGACGAAACTACTCCTTAGACGGCCTGCAAATAATTCATCTCTCGGTACGATGATTGAGACCCTATCAATGATGTCCATACCAAATCTCAACTTGGCTAAACTTTTCTGAATGGTGTTTTCGAATTCTTCAAATTAAGAAGGGTGAAAACTACCCCTCAGACGGCCTGCAAATAATTCATCTCTTGGCACGATGATTGAGACCCTATCAATGGTGTCCATACCAAATCTCAACATGGCTATACTTTTCTGAATGGTGTTTTTGAATTTTTCAGAACTCAGGAGGGACGAAACTACTCCTTAGACGGCCTGCAAATAATTCATCTCTTGGCACGATGATTGAGACCCTATCAATGATGTCCATACCAAATCTCAACTTGGCTAAACTTTTCTGAATGATGTTTTCGAATTCTTCAAACTTCAGAAGGGTGAAAACTACCCCTCAGACGGCCTGCAAATAATTCATCTCTCGGTACGATGATTGAGACCCTATCAATGATGTCCATACCAAATCTCAACTTGGCTAAACTTTTCTGAATGGTGTTTTCGAATTCTTCAAATTAAGAAGGGTGAAAACTACCCCTCAGACGGCCTGCAAATAATTCATCTCTTGGCACGATGATTGAGACCCTATCAATGGTGTCCATACCAAATCTCAACTTGGCTATACTTTTCTGAATGGTGTTTTTGAATTTTTCAGAACTCAGGAGGGACGAAACTACTCCTTAGACGGCCTGCAAATAATTCATCTCTCGGTACGATGATTGAGACCCTATCAATGATGTCCATACCAAATCTCAACTTGGCTAAACTTTTCTGAATGGTGTTTTCGAATTCTTCCAACTTAAGAAGGGTGAAAACTACCCCTCAGACGGCCTGCAAATAATTCATCTCTTGGCACGATGATTGAGACCCTATCAATGGTGTCCATACCAAATCTCAACATGGCTATACTTTTCTGAATGGTGTTTTTGAATTTTTCAGAACTCAGGAGGGACGAAACTACTCCTTAGACGGCCTGCAAATAATTCATCTCTTGGCACGATGATTGAGACCCTATCAATGAATGATGTCCATACCAAATCTGAACTCGGCTAAACTTTTCTGAATGGTGTTTTCGAATTCTTCCAACTTAAGAAGGGTGAAAACTACCCCTTAGACGGCCTGCAAATAATTCATCTCTTGGCACGATGATTGAGACCCTATCAATGATGTCCATACCAAATCTCAACTTGGCTAAACTTTTCTGAATGGTGTTTTCGAATTCTTCAAACTTAAGAAGGGTGAAAACTACCTCTCAGACGGCCTGCAAATAATTCATCTCTCGGCACGATGATTGAGACCCTATCAATGATGTCCATACCAAATCTCAACTTGGCCAAACTTTTCTGAATGGTGTTTTCGAATTCTTCAAACTTGAGAAGGGTGAAAACTACCCCTTAGACGGCCTGCAAATAATTCATCTCTTGGCACGATGATTGAGACCCTATCAATGATGTCCATACCAAATCTCAACTTGGCTAAACTTTTCTGAATGGTGTTTTCGAATTCTTCAAACTTAAGAAGGGTGAAAACTACCCCTCAGACGGCCTGCAAATAATTCATCTCTTGGCACGATGATTGAGACCCTATCAATGGTGTCCATACCAAATCTCAACTTGGCTATACTTTTCTGAATGTTGTTTTCGAATTCTTCAAACTTAAGAAGGGTGAAATTTATCCCTCAGACGGCCTGCAAATAATTCATCTCTTGGCACGATGATTGAGACCCTATCAATGAATGATGTCCATACCAAATCTCAACTTGGCTAAACTTTTCTGAATGGTGTTTTTGAATTTTTCAGAACTCAGGAGGGACGAAACTACTCCTTAGACGGCCTGCAAATAATTCATCTCTTGGCACGATGATTGAGACCCTATCAATGATGTCCATACCAAATCTCAACTTGGCTAAACTCTTCTGAATGGTGTTTTCGAATTCTCCAAACTTAAGAAGGGTGAAAACTACCCCTCAGACGGCCTGCAAATAATTCATCTCTTGGCACGATGATTGAGACCCTATCAATGATGTCCATACCAAATCTCAAATTGGCTAAACTTTTCTGAATGGTGTTTTCGAATTCTTCAAACTTAAGAAGGGTGAAAAAAAAACCCTCAGACGGCCTGCAAATAATTCATCTCTTGACACGATGATTGAGACCCTATCAATGATGTCCATACCAAATCTCAACTTGGCTAAACTTTTCTGAATGATGTTTTCGAATTCTTCAAACTTCAGAAGGGTGAAAACTACCCCTCAGACGGCCTGCAAATAATTCATCTCTCGGAACGATGATTGAGACCCTATCAATGATGTCCATACCAAATCTCAACTTGGCTAAACTTTTCTGAATGGTGTTTTCGAATTCTTCAAACTCAAGAAGGGTGAAAACTACCCCTCAGACGGCCTGCAAATAATTCATCTCTTGACACGATGATTGAGACCCTATCAATGATCTCCATACCAAATCTCAACTTGGCTAAACTTTTCTGAATGATGTTTTCGAATTTCGAATTCTTCAAACTTAAGAAGGGTGAAAACTACCCCTTAGACGGCCTGCAAATAATTCATCTCTTGGCACGATGATTGAGACCCTATCAATGATGTCCATACCAAATCTCAACTTGGCTAAACTTTTCTGAATGGTGTTTTCGAATTCTTCAAACTCCAGAAGGGTGAAAACTACCCCTCAGACGGCCTGCAAATAATTCATCTCTTGACACGATGATTGAGACCCTATCAATGATGTCCATACCAAATCTCAACTTTGCTAAACTTTTCTGAATGGTGTTTTTGAATTCTTCAAACTTCAGAAGGGTAAAAACTACCCCTCAGACGGCCTGCAAATGATTGATCTCCTGACATAATGATCAAGACCGTATTTATCATGTCTACATCGAATCTCAACTTGGTTAAACATTTCTGAATGGTATTTTAAAATTTTACGAAACATAGAAGAGTTCAATTCCATCATTATATTCATGATGTCAACAACTCATGATCATCGTTTTCATACGTTCTGATTGTATTCTGAGTGTTTAATTCAATTATAATCCTCCGATGTTATTTTCAAAATATTTTTTTGCAACAAAATCATTTTCCGACGTCACTGGTGATATGGCTGCTGGAAAAAATCGGCCGCTAGAAAGTGGCTGCTAAGTTCACACCGGTCAACATTAGGATCATAGGAAAAGAAGACAATAACCAAGAACGGAAAATCAAAGAGTCTGCTTGCATTCTCCTGAACGGAGACAATAATATTGCTTCTTGTTCAGTTGATATAGATAAAACTTGGCAACACCTTGTAACCAGAATTCCTCCGTCTGCCCAATTGTCACTTTTCAGTGTCAAAACCAACTGAACATTCGAAAATTTTGCGGAGGGAAGTGTTCTAATTGTGTTGAGAACGGGAGCAGATTCGTTCCCGAAACGTCCACTGAGATAAGTAGAAGTTTCATTCTTTTCAAATATACCTATATTTCCAAATTTTTCAAAAAACAAGGTGTCACTGACAAATAGAGAATTTCTCTTTCAGGTATCTGAAGGTTTAATTTCAAGCGCAGTGACATTTTGGATCAGATCACAAAATCTATCCCTATTACAAATATATTGAAATAATTTTCAATATCTTCTACTTTATTCTTTTGGAAACGAGGAGAGAAAATATCAATTTCATACTTTACCATTTTGGTGCAGACGTTTTTTCCATCCAATCTGCACTGCATTGAGGTGAAATTTATAATCCATATTATTTGAATGTCTTATCAAAGTCACCCCAATTATTTAGGTTGATACAATATACTTTACGTTGGTCGGATATGCAAAATAAAAAGCAATAATCATCTTCCAAAGGGAATATTTATTTGAAGAAAATAAAATCAACTTGACAAATTGTCTCAAAAAATTCGAAAAATAAAACAAATCGTGAAAATAACTAATCAGGTAAATTGCTGTGAAAGTAACGTCAGTGAAATTTTGAGCTGTTGTTCAACGCTCAACAACATCAACTGGTTTAGTGAAAATACATCTCATGAGACGAGTTCCAGAATTTTATATTTTTGGTTCTTAAAGTGTTTCTTTCTTATAATCTTTGTATCGCCTGCCACCTACTTCACGCTTGTAAGTACGCCCTTTGATTTGCGTTGAATCTATTTGTAATGATATGAAATATGATTTTATTCGAACCATTAGATAAATCTCAATACATCTATGAATGGTGGGGCGACTTTGATAACTATCAATTTCACTCCGAAATCAGTATCAAAGTGACCCCACTAAATGAAAATGCTCGTGGTATGTGAATGTGTAAAAATTACACGTAATACTCGAAAATTGGGGTTAGCCTATTGATAACAAATCATTATTCAACATGAAATCGGTAATAAATGACCGAGCTGACAACAACACTTTTCGAAGTTCTCACTTGCGACTGAACCCTGGCCATATGTTCATGAATTACTTTTGGCGCGAAGTTTGAATATGAGAATGGAATTCCGTCGAACTATCAAATTCACCCCACAAAATCAATTTCACCCAATCTCACGATTCCAGAATTTGCTACGAGAATTCGTATGTAGTTCAATATTTTATGTGACTCACCTGGTATTTAATAAACTTCATCTTCTAGCGAAAAAGGCCAGAACTTGAGCAATGCACAAAAGACAACAGCAATAATTAATAGTCGAAAATCAAGTTGCCTGCCAAATGTCAATTACAATATCAGTTCATGTTTTGTTAGATACACCAAATTTCAATTGAAAAGGTCTCAGAAGTGAAGTATGGCTACTTCAAAGTGAAACCCAACGAATAGACATTTTAATTTTGATAGGATCTGTAGTTAAAACGAGAACTCAGCAAAAGGTATCATTAAAATTGAAAAAAAAAAATAGAGGAACTGGTCATGTTAATGATAATGAAAATACTGAACATCCTAAGGTATGAGAAATCGAGAAACTTGATGTTGTATTAAGTGCTGAAGATAATCCTGCGGATACTTCACGCCGAATTGTCGCGAACACAGGCATATCTCAACGGTCGGTATCACGTATTCTGTCGAGGAAACATAATAAAAAATGAATCGATTCTGACTGAAAATAATCGTTCTAGAGGTCTATAGAAATATCTTGGAGGAGACCACACTTTAATATTTCTAACCATATGGAAGCTTTGCGGCTTCGAAGAAGCGTACCTTTTTACCACTCAAAGACCGCAGTTGAAGATAGACCCTACCCTCACTGGGATATATCGTTATAATAAGCATGAAAAGGTCTCCTTGAAAATATCAAAAAGTACCATCCGTACAAAATTTACTGTCTGTAAGTTATTCGAGACGGTGGTTCTTAAATTTTTCAGTTTTTCAAGTGAGATCTTCGCTCCTCGTTTCTGAAAAAATGAATAGAAGTTATCATAATTATTTTGATATATTTGTAGTAAGAACAGATTTGTGATCTGCCCCAAAATGTTGATGCGTTTAAAATTAAACCTGTAGATACCTAAAAGAGAAATTCTCTATTTGTCAGTGACACCTTGGTTTTCAAATTGAAAGCACAAATTTTCAATAAAAACAGAACTTCTACTTCTTTTAGTGGACGTTTCGGTCACTGACATTTTGAATTTGCATCTTGGATTGCATTTTGAGCATTCATTTATCTGAAAAGTTTATTGTAAAATTATACTCTGATTGAATTGAATTACTCTTCATTTTTTCCTGTACAAGCATCAGTCAGTTGAGTCTGATACTGCTGAATTCATCATCAAAAGACCTTTGAAATGAGGTATAACAATAATAACAACAATTACCGATTACGTCACCGTGTCCAAACTGGTGACGTCATCATTTTCGCACGAAAAAAACAGTCTTTGAAACTTCTCAAAATCATCCATAGTTTTTCAGTTGAATCAAAAAAAATAATTTTTGAAAAATCTATCTTCTATTCTTCACCGTGATTTTTAGAGATGAGGAAAATAAAATACTCCTTCATAGCAACTTTCGATACATTTTTTCAAATACGGCCCTGAATATGTTTCCACAGATGCTGAAAGCTTCATTAATTTTGGATACATCCATGTATTATACACAATGGTTTTAGAGTGTGTTGACTCATTATTAGACATCATCATTTGTTTCAGAAATCTAAAAGAAAAATAACATCACTCCCACTTGTTTTGAAGAAAAATCAAAGTCAGCAAAGCAATCGTGCTTGCTGACTTTGACGTGCTTACGAGCTTCAGTGCTTGAAGTCAGCACATCAATTCCTCATCTTACAGTGTCAAATATTGATCGACTAGTATGGTATCACTGAATATTGAAGAAAGTTGCCTATTCTACAGTCCCTTGGCCAGCGCGATCACTAGATTTGACACCGCTAATTTTTTTTCTTTTGCAAATAATTTTAATGAGAGCAAGTGTTCCGAAGCATTCAATAGTATTACCCCAGAAATGCTAGTCATGTTTTGAGAGGAAACTAGGAGAAAGGATAGGATAGGAAAGGATATCTGTGTTTAGGAAATGATGGTTTTCAATTCGAACATTTATTAAAAATATTGTTTATCAACTTTCGTATATATTACATTAGTAATACTAACGCTTTTTACTTTCGACTTTCCTATTGCCATAGTGAAATGGGCTACTTTCTAAATAACAAAACAATTTTGAAAGCGTTGTTTTTATAGGTGGTCGAAGGGAAAAGTTTTTCCACAACTAAGGGTCAGGTGCCTACCTAAGTTAGTGAATGTCATTGGATTGTTACTGTGCCTTATCAATGTCAAACAATTAGATTGAATGAAGAGAGTTGTATTTCGTGTAAAAATATTCAATTCCAATTGTAAAGCACTTTCGGCTGTCAAGCCGTGCGATCCCAGCAAGTTAGTGATAATTGTCAAAAAGTTATTCAAATAAGCCATCACTTACTTGAGAAGTATTTCCAAAAAAAATCTCAGTGAATATCGAAAAACCAACCATATGGTACAGTTAACTGGCTGATCGTAGACTTGATTTCATATGGCCCCATAGATAAAAATTCAGTGGCGTTATATCTAGTGATCCAGTACGTCATCTCAATGGCCGGACAGATGAAAATTCTTGTTCATCGCTTGGGACTATTTGGCCTGGCCTACTTTGTTATAATCAATTCAAATTCTCATAACGTTTTTATAGGGAAACCCTCACACCAAGAAATACTTTGGAGTTAGGTATGGGAAACCTTATATCAGTTGAAGCAGAGTTCAATCGTGTGTTCAAATTCTTGATAATATACAGGTCGTTTGATTTGGAAAAAAATAATTTCGGGGCTTTCAAAAACCTCCAAATAACAAGATATTTTTCACCACACTTCATAAGATTTGGTAATATTCCTAATCTCACTTCAAATATCATCATGAATTCTAACTAGCTCTGGTAGGCCTCATAGATAGAGATTTGAAGGATTCAACTTCAAAAATTTTTAAGATGAGTATTTTTGAAGATACTAGTGCAAACTCAAAATGTTCCACATGATGAAATACAGGGTGTTCCATTTGAAATGATGAATACGTTTGTGTCCAATTCTGGTTCAACTGGAAGTGCTACGCTCTTGGTGATATTTTACATCGATATATTGTGTTGACTTATATAACTTTCCAAATTCTCAAAATTTCATCTGAGTCGGAACATCGAAAACCCTGTATGAACCCTGCACATACGATAATATTTCCATTTATAATTCATCATTTCCGAGAAAAATCGTAGTAGGACATGGAAAATCGTCTTGTAGTTCACCTGCATCCCTTAAAAAGTGCTGTAGCTTTGAAAATTTGGTTAAGTTGTCTCAAATGCTTCTGTTATGATTTCTATGTGCGTCCATGTGCGCTACGACTACAATTTAGTGGCGATTCCAAAAATATACCAATAAGATGACTTAGTTTTGTAACTTATTATTGGACATTCTGTAAATGAATGTCAGACCTATCATTCAGAAACTGGTTCAAGTCGAAGGTTTAATTTTGTCGATGATGTTGATGAAATCGATAGAAAAAAGTTATAGAGCTTGTATGCATCCCTGGGCCATCCCATATGTATTATACAACTGTAATTCATATCTGTAATTAACATTGTTTTATGCTAGATTAACAATATAAATCATAACTTGCTAAACAAAAATAATGTTTTCGCAATGAATGAATTCAAACCCACATGAACTACGTATCGAAAGAAGGCAGTGGGTGCATAATTTCGCATACCCCAAAAAACTCAAATATATATGACAATATTGTTTCTCTTTTGTAGGCGAAACTACCTAGAGGAATTGACAAAATCAGACCACATATTGAAAATATCGACAATGTACCCCTTCTCGTTTCTTTATTCACTGACTGTACACCTGATGTGACCAAAGAAATGTTGCAGATAATGCAAGATTATAAAGAAATTGTGTGCATAATTGGGTCTTCTGCGAATTGTGATAATGCTGGAATTTTCATGCAGGCTGATGCAAGGTGAGTATGTGAATTTTCAATTTTCCTTCGTGGGATTACCATTGTATGAAGAAATATGGAATAACACCGCAGTAGCTTTATTTTCGTTTGCATGTATAAATACGTATGACAAAATATAGAAAATCCTTATTGACATGTCGGATATTGCTCGCACATCGTCGGGGTACAAAAATTAATATATTTTCCCACACTTTTCTGTCATACTTTACTGAATGAATAACTTATTCATACTATCATAATCTAGCATACAAAGCATTATTTGAAATAGCTGTTCTGATTTTGGATGGGGGTATGTATTGCAAATGAAATGACTGCCAAAATCACCCAAAGGAGGACTTACCTGGAATTCTACCTTCCTCGCTTCTGATCTTTTGACGGGGTTGCAACCACCTATCCACGAGATCTTCGTGGACTATACATTTTAGGCTGGTTCAGTGGATACTTGCGTTGAAGATATACCAGTATATATACACAATATACCGGTAGCACTATGAGAAAATAGTAAAGTTCTCGCGCACCGAACCACCAATCACCAGAGATGTGATTCCGATCGACTACAGAGTGATACTCCTCCTTGATTGATTCTTCATGAAAAGCCCGCCAGGGAAATTTTGACTGGCATGCGTTAAAAGAATCAACACCGAACTTATTCACAACTATATATGTAGTAAATATTTGAATGCGAATGAATCATTACAAAAAATTAAAAATAAAATTGAATTCTTCAAATAACGAAGATGAAGGAAAAAATGTGAACTAAAAATATATCTACCTACATAACGCGGGTGTTAACAATAGCTATGTGTTCAAAAGTCGATAAACGTATTTTTCACTTGTTTAGGAATGATATAGTCTGCCTACAAGGTTCTGATTGTATTGGAGTATCCACTGAAAGTGAGATGTCTTGTAATGATTCGTTAAATGGCAAATACTTTTTCAATATTCATCTTTCCATCATTTAGAAATATTTGTGTTTGGCTAGTTCGCTGGTGTGAAGTGGGCTAAGTGATCATCGCTATTCATCTACTTTACTCTTACTTTTGTCTTCATAATTTCTCAAAGCCAGTTATTTTGTGAATGTTTCCTCATCTAGCTGCCGGGATGATTTCCATTAGAGATAATGGTACACCCAGACTCAAGTACTGTATCTCGATCGCTCCAATCTCATGCAAAATCCCAATTCGCTTCTGATAATTTTTTTTAGGTACTACAATAAACAATTTAAAGATATTGGTGATAATTCCTATAGCAAAACTACCTCAAATCATGAATGTAAAGATAATTCACTGGTGTTATCGAAATAATAAGTTGGCTGAATCATTATTTTTGGTATTTCACATGTATAATATTCATTATTTGTTTCTAGTATATCAATTGAGCCTTTGTATCCACAAGTGTGTCAGCAGAAGGAGGTTTACAAGAAACAAATTGGATGTATGAGTCCTATCGATTTTTCTTGTGAACTAAATTCAATACCTTGTTCGTTGTCAGTCAAAAGAGGAGATCCTTTTTCGATTTACCGACTAATAATGGAATCAAGGCACTTCGTAGCATCCCTTTGGAACTCAGGTAGGTTATTAGAAATCATATATTATTGGATATAATATGGATGAGAGCTTTGCGCAGAAGAAGCATTCGCAACAATATTTCAAACAGTTTGGGTGCATTTTGCACTCCTAAATTGAATTCTCTCTTCATTGAATTTTGAGAAAATATGTGGAAAAATATTCAAGAATGAAACAAGCATAATTTCATAACTTTTTTAACTAGTTTTTCACTAGCAAAATAGTTTACCATCACAACAATCCACAATTCTATTTCTTCTGTAATGCCATTCCATTTGTTAAAAATATTTCATGCCCAACACAGACTGACATGATTTTATATACAGTGTTACCATCAATATTCACACCATGCGAGAAATTGGTTTATTAACAGATATACGTTCATTTCCACTTCGGCTACTGTTGAGCGAATATATCGGTATATAAAAAGATAAAGATAATAAAATAATGGTCTGTATTTCAAGGTAGGTAGATGAAATTGTGACTCACTTTCTAATTATGCTTATATTTTACGGGACATAATCCAACTATGGAAGGAGAAGCCGGCCGTCGTTAGAACTACTGATGAAAAGATACTGTCAGTAGAAACATAAGCGATCCACTTTGAGTTGATGTATCGTAGCGTTTGAAATTGCTACAATACATTTAGATAGCCATTTTGATATTAGATTATTAATATTGATTTCAGTAGAATTGAACATAGATTCGTTTTTTTTTTATAAGTAGCCCCTTTAGAAGTCAAGTAGTGGAAGTACTTGCAGATAACACTAAATCAACAACCAATAAGTAGTCTTGCACAAAGAGGTTCACAACGTTCATTGATGAATCAGCACATACATATTCTGACGGGAAGCTTCACTGGCTATTCAGATTCCCTCTACCTAGTTTTTACACTTGCCAGAAAGACGATCCAACACAGTTCTGAAAATAAAGGAGATGTGAGTTGCTATTGAATCTTACTCAAGATAGGCGACTGACTCACCTGTAGTGTTCTCCAAAGAGACTAGGTATACATTCCTTCACTATTTCAGGTTTCATTTGGTGGCCTTTCATTCTGAAAGAGTCCCATTTGTCGGAATTATTCTGTTATGTTTCGGGGAGTATGTTGAACGAAAGTTTATATTATGAAGCAAGCCGTCAGCGTCAGTGTCACACTTTCAGGTCAGGACTGGACCCAACCGAACCAGATTAACCTTGTCAACTTGTGCATGGTTAGCGGTGGTTGGTTATGCTTCGGTCTCGAAGCTGGTAATTGTGCGAAAATTGTCATCTGGTCATCTAAATTTCTGCGTGCATAATGCTAAGAAGATTCATTTTCGCTATGATCAGCTCCATTCTCATCTGCAGGTAGGAAACGTAGGAAACTATCATCATTCGTTAATTGTAGTTGAATAATCGCCAAAGATTCATATGTCTGATACACTTCTGTTCCCAGTTCATCAAATGTAACATTGGCACTCACAAGAGTATTCTTCATTTTGTATCCCAAACACGATAATTACAGGATTCCTTATCGTTAACAACTCATCATCCTCTCACTTCATGGATCTAATTTCTTTCGCAGTTCCTCGGGACAATGCATATATGCTGGAATTCCAAAAGTCTTTTGATGTTTTACATTTGGTTTCACACGAAACCATTTTTCGTAAGCAGTTTCGTCATCTTGTTTGAATATCGTTCTGTTGAGTACATAAGCAGCAGTATCAAGAGCTTCGGTCCATAATTCTAGAGGAACATTCATGGCATGAAGCATTGATCGAGCACTTTCAGTTATTGGTCGCATTTTCCGTTTTGTTCATGGGCATGAGGAGCAGATTTTTTACGCACAATTCCATGATCTTTCAGATATTGTGAAAACTCATTGTTGACGTACTCTTGCCTATTATCAGACCGGAGAATCTTGACCAAATTTCCAGTTTGTGTTCTCTCAAGAGATGCAAATTCTTCGAATTTTTCAACAATTTCTGATTTTTGCTTCAAGAAGTAAAGCTCTCTAAATGATGTACAGTCGTCCTACATCAGCAGAAAATATTCAGAACTGCTGGGTGATTCCACGTTGATAAGAACTCGTACATCGGAGTGCAGGAATTCGCCTGGCAGGTATGCTTTTGGTAGTTTCCATTTGGGAAATGATCGCTGTCTGTTTTCCATACTGACACCCTTCACAAAAAAAATCACTTCCATTCTCTAGTTTCGCCCCCAAGACAGCTCCATTCTTGATAGTGTCTGAAATGTTATACAAATCTAGAAGACTCAGTAAATTTGTTAATTTGTTATTGTCATTGTCAAGTTTATAAAAGTTGATGGAAGTCCAATCATCTTAAAGGTTTTCCTCGGAAGATATTCGAAAAATAACAACATTTTGTCCAGTATGTGCTGAATTGAAACCAAGATTTCACAAAAAACAAGGCACTCTCATCAAAGCCACATCATTTCTCGACAGACTTGATATGGATTTCAAAAAATCTTTGCCAGCATCATCGAAGAACCGATTAATTTTGACTATCATGGATATAACATCAACAACAGTAATTAAGTGTTAACGAGAAATCATCACAGTATTTGGAATGCCATCATATAATCACTCCGATCGAGAGGCTTCATTTATGTCAAGAGAAGTGAAAACTTTCTTAGAATCACATGGTATAGCAACTAGCCGTACCACGGCATATAATCCTCAGGGAAATGGACAATGAAAGGTATAACGGTATCATTTGGAAAACGGTCCAGTTGGCCTGGAAAGCACAGAATCTGAATAGTAATCACTGTGAATTAGTTCTAGCCCTGTACTCTATAAGATCATTATTGTGCACTGCTACTAGCTGTACCCCACATGAACGAATGTTCAATCATCCCCGTAGATCTCCTAATGGCTTCTCAATTCCAATATGGTTAACTATTCCTGGTCCTGTACTACTCACAAAAGGAACATTAGGATTAATAAATATGAGCCGTTAGTGGAAGAAGTCGAATTGATTGAAGGGAATCCCGATTACGCCTATGTACGCTACCCTAATGGGAACGAAACAACAGTTTCAGTTCCTAATTCAGCACCTCAGGGAGATAAAACTTTACCTTTTGAATCCACTGCTGTTCATGAAAATTCCATACGAACTAACTCTGATTCACTTATCCTACAAAATATACATATAGTGATAAAGGACAATGCCTGAACACAGTCATTAGACAGGAGAAATGAAAAGTTAGACCCAAGTCAATTGACAACGGAAGATCGTCCTGCTGATGAATCTACAGCTGTGTACAATGAGATCGCTCAGCTCGAATCAAAAAAACGCCGAAATATTTGGAGGAGGGGAGAATGAGATGTTATACAAATCTAGAAGACTCAGTAAATTTGTTTATTTGTCATTGTCAAGTTTATAAAATATAATTTAAGGCTAATAATATCGAACGTTTTCCTCACAGTGTTCTTATTGGCATATCCAGGTCTCAAGCTGTACATCATTCATAATAATCGAGTTACAATTAATTTTAACGTCAACCTTCATGAGCATCTTGAACATGTTATGTTATTCTCTATCCCCATTCAAGGTGATTCTCCGGCAGGATTTCGGATTTCTCATTTATCATTCATTGGCGACATGTTGAATACTTTTCCGATGATTTTTCCTAGGTTTTCTATTCAGCTCTGGGTTGTAAAGATTTTGGATTCCCATTCTTTATTCACATAGTCTTTCACCTCAATATTACGAAAATCTTTACTAGTTCTGATACATTTTCACCCATATCGAATAATTGCTTCACCTGAGACTCAACTTCAGAGAGATAAATGCAGCAATTTTCATTATCTCTACCATCCGCAGGTCATGAAATTTCTGGTATATAATGTGTTTCGAATCATCAGATTCACAATTCACGAGGTAGGGAGGTTAATTTTCACAGTTAGAAGTGAGAAACATCTCTCTTTTGTTTCTCTTTCTCCAGGCTTTCTCAGCTCAGCAGCATTTGGAACAGTCGCTAGAGGTTTGGTGTCCTGTCTGTCAATAGTATTCATCAGTTTACTGGCTCGTAGTGCAATTGTAATACTGAATTTCCATAGCTGAATATTGCAGCCATCAAACTTCACGATTCTTGAAGTCTCAAATTGTTCAGACATGGCTTAACACTCAATGAAGAAAAATGCCACTTCTGTAAACCGGAGTTGAAGTATCTGGGATACGTTGTCAATTCCGCTGGACTTTTGGTGGACCCTGAGAAAGTGAATGCAATTCTTCGCATTCCAATACCGCGAAATGTCAGTGAAGTGAGACGAATTATCGGCTTGGTATCATGGTATCGACGATCTGTCCCAAATTTTTCATCCCTGACCGCACCATTGACAGCCCTACTCAAAAAGAATGCTAGATTTGAGTGGACCGAAACATGTTATACGGTCTTACAGGAAATAAAGAATAATTTGATATCAGCACCAGTTTTAACATGCCCTGACTTCACTCAAGCCTTCACGGTTCAGACAGATGCATCCGATTTTGGCCTTGGTGCAGTTCTTTCCCAAACCTTTGAGGATAGGGAGAAGGTGATATGCTATCTCAGCCGTTCCCTTACGAAATCTGAACGCAAGTACACCACCACAGAAAGAGTATCTGGCCGTACTCTCTGCTGTGGAGAAACTACGTCCTTATATCGAAGGCTCTAGGTTCACTGTTGTAACGGACCAGTGGAGTCTTAACTGGCTTTTTAATATCAATGGGCGGTTCGCTTACAGCAGTACGATTTCGAGATAGTTCATCGAAAAGGTAAGGAGCACGTGGTACCGGACACCCTTTCTCGGACGGTACCGGTCATTGATACTGTTGCCGTAGACGATACGAGTTCTGATAACTGGTACACCAAAATGTGCGAGAAAATTAAAAAATCGCCGTTATCCTATCCTCTGTGGCGCTTGGAGAGTCATCAGTTATTCAAACGAATCAAGCGGAGATATCCTGAGTTAGGGGATGAATCCACTGACTGGCTTGAAGTTTCTCCTAAGGGAGATCGAGTTGACATAATCAAAAGCCATCATGACCCTCCTATTTGTGGACATCTTGGCGTGTTCAAAACCTTCGGACGGATATCTACCAGATATTATTGGCCAAAAATGAAATCCGATATAGGTCGGTATATTGAGAGGTGTCGGGTATGCCTACAGACAAAACCGTTACAAAAAGAACCAGCGGGTCTAATGCTCAGCAAAACCCCTACTATTTCGATGCCCTGGCAATTACTGAGTTTAGACTTAGTAGGTCCTCTTCCGAGAAGCTCTTCAGGCTTTGCGTATTATTCACTATATATGATTGCTTCAGTAAATTTTGTTTATTGTTCCCATTGAGAACGGCAACTGCAGTAGCAATAACACGTATTTTTGAGGACCAAGTGATCTCAGTTTTTGGGACTCCGAACCGAGTACTTACTGATAATGGAGTTCAGTTCAGAAGTAAACTGTTCACTGGCCTCCTCACGGAATATAAAATACGGCAGTCTTTTACGGCAACTATCATCCCCAAGCTAACCCTGTAGAGCGCATCCACCGAGTAGTCAAGACGATATTGACAAGTTATCTTAGCCTTTGGGATTCCGAACCGAGTACTTACTGATAATGGAGTTCAGTTCAGAAGTAAACTGTTCACTGACAACCATAAAACGTGGGATAGATACTTACCAAAGGTCGCTTGGGCGATAAGATCAGCACGATATGAGGTCATCGGAATGACTCCAAATTTTGTGATTTTCGGTGCTGAACTGGCAATTTCGGGGGAAAGAGTCAATACTGTTGAGGAACCTCTCGAGTTTGATCTCAGTAAGGACTTAATTGAGAGAAATAAATCGTTGAGAAAAGTATATGAGGATGTTACTCAAAGATTGGTCAAAGCTTACGAAAGCAGCCGCCAAGTATATAACTTGCGAAGACGAGATGAACGGCTTAGGCTCAATCAACAGGTCTGGAAAAGAAACCATGTTATTTCGGATTGCACAAAAGACTTTACTTCTAAACTTGCCAGTAGGTATGTGGGACCAAACATAATTAGTAAAGTGGTTTCTCCGTGGTCGTATGAGTTGAGAGATAGGACAGATAAAACTTGCGGGGTTTGGCATGCAAAAGATCTGAAAGCGCATCCTCCTGATACTGAGCCTAATTAATTCACTTTGTTCAAGTCAAACCTATCAGAGTCTCTGGTTATCCTCGTATGCAGTGGGCAACTTGTGGGTAGATTATTCGAAGGTAATCATTCCCAAAGTTTCTTTTGTAGAAATAAAAAACTTTTTTTGAGAAAAGAGGGGTGTGTTACGGTTTCATTTGTGAACCGTGTACTTTTCAATCAGCAATCAGGGAAGGTATAATATTAGTCCTATCGACTTTTCTATATCGTTCCTTCGCCTACGTCCGAACTCATCCTCAACCTATCTAAATATAATGTCATGATCTTATACTCTTCCTATCGATCTCATAGATCATACGCCTTCGTTCCCCTACCGGGCATATCCATTGCTGTCCCGCTGCATGTTTTTCGCTGTCTCTTTTTCGCTGAATCTGATGTGAAGTCAGTGCTGAAACCAATATGTTCGAGAAGAGGAAAACCTCAAACCTTAAATGATTGTCTGTCATCTGATAGGTACCCGCCAATTCACGATAGGATATCTCATTGTGACTCTCGAGACTCATTCTGATCGGAGACGGGTGTTTCTGATTTTCGCAAACTGTGCGGGTTTTTTTTTTCTTATTATAGAGTTCTGGTTGAAATCAACAACTCATAATAATTATATCATTTGAGTGATTGATTATTCAGTACTCACCAAGTGGTGGATTCATTTTCAACCTGTTGAGATATCCCTTTCACACGAGGCCACACGACATCAAAGGTAGGTCTTCCCAGGCTTTCCCATTATTTCCAGTGTACAATTTAATCTTCCTCATCTACTTGCATCCTCATCTTCATATATATTTTAGGCCTTTTAGTGCATGCCTAGGGCATATTACATGCCAACTACACATATCACCAAGGCACCCCAAACCCATAGAGGCTTCACTCACACAGAGCATGCCGCTAAATAATTAGAAACCTTAGGTGAAACAAGAGCCTAGGTCGAGAAAAGTCTCTCTTATACGACCTCCGAACTGCAAAACCTCAAGTAAGATCTATTCAATATATCGTGCTATCTGAGCTGGACATCTGATGAATGCTTTATTATTGCCTTGACTGTATACCGCCTGTATGCTGACAGAATCCTGTTTATGCTTTAGTTTTCTTTTGTGTTGCATGAAACATATAATTCGAAATGCATTGCTGAATTTTCCCGTAGTTATAACTGCAAAATTTCACCACTTGATCTTGTGAACTTAAGGTATATATACTACCTCAAGGGTGATATTTCCTTGGGAATACAATTTTAATGGTGGCCCTGACACTGCTTTCCCGCTACTTTCCGAACATATATTAATCATATTTTTGGCATATTTTTGGCATGTACCGTTAATTTGAATCCCTGTGAATACTCAGCGAATATTACCCTAGTTAAATCTGATTACTTCCGTTTTACTCACCATCCCTCTCCGCGAGCAAGAATTGATGCGAGAAGTAAATACCTCTCATTCGAGAATACCCTAATAAGTTATTGTTACCTCCTTAAAAACGGAGTAACAATATTTTGGACTGGAATGAATATCAGAACCATGTAAACAAATAAATCAGTCGTTCCTAATGAAAACATGATATCAAGACGGGAATGCCCTTCGTCCACTTGGTGTGTTGGTGCAACGTATGCAGGTATTCCCGATATCATCAGGCCCAAAAATCTGCCAACGAGTGAGACGGTTGAAAGATGCATTAGTCAGATCGGCCTCCGGGAGGGTGGTAAAAGGTTCCATGGTGAGGAAATGCTCTGGGGTGAGGGCAGTGAGGTCCTGAGGATCATCACTTTGGTGGGTGAGAGGTCTAGAATTTAGAAGAGACTCATACTGAATAATGACAGTAATTAATTCTTCCTTAGATAATATTCGTCCAGCAATGACTCTTTCTGAGTGAGTCTTGACGGACTTCACCCCAGCCTCTCATAAACCACCAAAAAGGGGAGCAGAGCAGGGTTGAAACTCCAAGCAATGAATTATTGAGAAGTGATGGTTTTCAGGACATTTTTGAGTTGTTCATTGGCACCAATGACATAAGTTCCTGAATCACTATAGATGTGTTGGCTGCGATCCCTCCAAACCATAAATCAGCGGAAAGCGCGAAAAATCCTTCCGTAGAGCAAGTTCGAGATGTAAAGCCTTAGTGAAAAGAAATACAAATAGGCACAGGTAAGAGTCTTGGCACCACAAGTTTTCAAGAGAGTGATTGTAAATGGCCCAGCATAATTCCAACGTGAAGGATTAAGCTTGTGATACAAGAACGGAAGGCAAATTTCCCATCGGAGGTTGAAAAGATATGGGATCTATGAAGTGCTCGATTGAATAAATCTGGAAACCCAATCTGAAACTAATAGCGAACTAAGGAGCAACCCGTCTACGCCAACGACTTCAGTGAGGACTCAGCAGCTACAACATCCAACGCCTAATATTGATGATACATCCAACTAGGAACTGCGCAAAGATCAGAAGGGTCATTTTTCCGGAAAAAAAAAGTTTCAGACTTGAAGAAAAGTTCAAATCCAAAACAGCTATATAATAATATTTGGATATAGGTAACTGCTATTCTGTACAGAGTATAAATAGTCTTAGAACAAAAAAGTACTCCAGATTTGTTAATCACTCCTACTTCACCAGATACAGCACATGAATCTTCTGGAAATCAAATCATTTCTCATGCATTAAAAAGAAACAAATAAGGAAATCAGGAGTTTTTCAAGCCCACAAACGATCAAAAATTGGAAAAGATTAAAAATGAATGCAAATGATGGAGATTTTTTATTTATCCATACAAAAGTAATCTTAGCATCTTCGATAGTGCAAAATAATGGACTCTTAGTACAATTCACTACCATACACATTTTAACTGAAAATATAATTGCAAATTGTTTCTTACAATTGCAGGCTACAGTTTTCAATATGCAGTGTGGTGCTATATATGTACCAAAAATCTATCCTCATATTTCCAGCCCCATTCGGTTGGTGGTAAATTATTCAGTAACCTTCTTTGTACCTGTCAAAAAACTTTCTTGATATGGAATTCTACTAAATGTTTGGTTGGTGGAAGGCTGGATAGTTCGACACTTTCCTTGAGATTTTGTTGGCTGGACATATTATCTTGTACAGAATATGAACTATATTCATTTATATCTTCAATATGCCCAGATGAACCATAAAATTTGAGAATAAATGTCTGACCAGCATCAAGGATGTTCTCAACTAATGCGGTGAGATTGTTAAAAATATTGAGGGTATTGCTGAGTTGCTCATCAGATTTTAAAATTTGCATCACGGTCTTCTTCCCTTCTTTGAAAAAACTTTATGTACTCTGGCACTATGTAACAATAAAATAATTTCTGAAGTATCGTATGTGAATTCAATGAACTGAATATTTCACTAGATATTTCACAACTTTTCGAGGTGTTAATGAAGTTCGGGTCTGAGCATTTACAAATTTGTTTCGCCATAATGTAAGAGTACAATAAATAGATCTGTATCATCACCGACAACAGTTATTGGTGCATTGATGACAAGTACTTCTTTTGCCGTCTATCAGTAGGATGGTCCTCCCGATGTTTTGAAGATTCAAAAGCTGATGATCGATGTTTGTATCCGTTAAAAAGCAACGACTGTATTTTTCCGTTGGTACTTCAAAACTATATGACGAATATATTAATCGTATATTTCATTATGAGTGGAGTGGTTGTGGTTGGAAGATGTTTTGTTGAAAGATAATGAGAGCTACCGATCAGCGGTTATGTACATTTTTTATTAACTGTTGACAACACGAAAGGGAAACCTATGATGTTCGAGGCACATCGTGCCGTTCTATTGATGAATGATTCATGGTATAGCGATCTTCGACAGGTCTCGAGCCCGACAGTGTAAGGATGACCAACCTGAGCTCGTCTGTTTTGTCTTCTAGGAATCGCACGTGGTCGCATAATAGATGATATTTCCGTTGAGCACCGACCGTGGAAGTTTATATCTGTCTATGATGTTCTAGAAAGGCCAATGATTCGGTGAGTGTTGTATCATCGACTAGGTGAATAGCTCTCTTCGGAATTGAATCCAAGAGCTTTAGCGTATGTTTGGGCGCTGAGTTCCAAACATGTGAACAGTACTCCAGGACAGGTCGAATTTGTGCTTTGTAGATCATAAGCAGTTGCTGGGATGTGAAGTACCTCTTTGCACGAAAAAAAAAACAAGTTTTTGTGAAGCAAATCGAAATGGACCTCACATAATCGTCCCATGAGAGCGCTGTTGGTGGTGCCACCCAGTATGGATATTGACGACCTCATAGGTACAGTGGTACCAAATATCATCAAATTTTTGCATTGTGTGATCTGCCTTCTTGGTGAACATACAAGCTTGAGTTTTTGTCTCATTGAATTGTACTAGATTTTCAGATCCCCATTTCAGAATTTAAAGCATCGACCTGTCTTCGTCTTGCACCTCTGTCCTCGTTGGATGATATAGGGACTCTAGAGAAAAAGGCGGAATGGAGTGTACTATCATCCGCGAAGCTATGAACTGGGCTGTAGGTCACATCCAACAAATCATTGATGGCGAGCAAGAACGAAGTCGGTGCCAACGCAGAGCCTTGTGGAACACCAGCATTGATCGTCATTGTATCGGACGAGACCCCGTCTACCACCACGTAGAGTGATTTATCTGCAAGGAATCTCGATAGTAAGAGACCCAGTTGAGGCAGCAAACCATATGACGGGAGTTTCGCTAGGAGGCCTTGGTGCCTCGATCAATTGCTTTGGAAATATCCAAGGCGACAGCCAGAGACTCCCCATGTTTCTCGATTGACACCTGCTACTTATGTATCACACAGGCAAGCAGGTGTCCAGTTGACCTCTGGTGACGAAAGCCATTTTGCTGGTCGTTCATGATCCTTGAGCTCTCTAGATATCGGATAAGCTCGATGTTAATTGCTTTTTCCATTACTATAGTTACGGAGGGTTTTCTTGACATTCTTTGGAATCGGTTGGGCCCTAGCTTTCTTCCAGTTAGAAGGAAACACGTCGAGTTTGTACAAAAGGCTGAACAACCTGCAAATAACTGGTGGTGGTTCTGGAGCACATTTCTTGAGAACAATAGGCGGTATTCCGTCAGGTCCCATAGCCTTCTTGACGTTGAGACTAAGCAGAATGTGTCTGATTGTGCGTTGCTGTTCGGGATTTGGTGCAATGTGGTATGTAAGTTTCCATTCCCAGCATGATGATTTCCGAAATCTCTTCAGCACATTGCGTAGGATCTCCCGATTCGAAATACATTCTTCTCCAAGGAAACTCGTAAAAAAACATGCGAAGGTCATCCGAGTCGGCAGAATTGTAACGCCGAACAGTGCGTGGGGATGTCGGATTGGTTCGCGCAGTGACGTAAGGTTACATCGTGGAGGTTAGTGTGTGTGTGTGTGTGTGTGTGTGTGTGTGTGTGTGTGTGTGTGTATTTGGCACCATATCTTCCAGCCACATTCAGTCACCAGTTTCATCTCTTTATATTTTCTTACATTTTCTATGGTTTTCCATATGGTGCATTATTCATCAACTTGAAATAGTTCTTCTCGAAATCGTTTACACTTTGTTTTCTCAATTTCGTATTAAGATCTATATATTTCTTCAACCAGTCTGACTGTTTGAATTTCAAACACCTATGAATCTTTCTTACAACGATACCCAATTGTTTGAATTGTTCTAGTGCTTTGTAGTGGATGATATACTTTTTTTTGTCATCGAGCGTTGTTAATAATTTTGGTGATTCATACCTCGAAGATGGTGGAACCAAATGTTCAGGGCACAATGGTAAATCTTTGTGTAGATCAAATAATGATTGAGGATAATGTAAATCAACTTCAAGGATATATCCAATTCCAGGATTCTTTTCTTCTTTGTAAATCTCCTCTGGAGAAACCCATTCGCAATCTCCATATGGAAGTTTTGATGTCATCGCCATATAAGTTAACAACATCGAAATACATCAGATATGACGTAGGAATTTCTGGTTCATACAGTTCATCCATATAACTATTATTTGCTTTCCCATACCTATTACTACACTGTGAAATTCCACCTTTTATTCCTCTCTCAATGAATAAGGCCATGTCCGGTTCTGTTAACAATTCCACTTCGACATTTGTCACCTTCAACTTGCATCAAAAGCCAAACCAGGTGTTGTTTAATAATGCAATGCATCCAGTTCATATGTTTTCAAACACATCATTCTAAAATTCTCAAAAATGTCAACAAGCAGCATTACGTCCGTTTTCAAATATAGTTCAGCATATTCTTTCAGATTATTGATATTGAATACCCTCCACACAGTTTGAGCATGATTATAATCATCATCTGAAATATCTTCATTATTGATCAAGCTATAAAATTCATTTTGTGGAGGTAAATATGTTTCATTCAATTTTTCCCAAGTACTCAGATAATCGTATGGAAAAACACCTTTTTTCGTAACCAGTCTGAATTTATAATCGTTAGGATTATATTTCCTGGTAACGATTTTCTGCTTATCATCAAGATAAGAGGATGAATTATCCAAACTACTCGACATAAATCTGAATGAATCCAAAAATCTCAACTGAATATTTGAACCTGAAACATATTTTGTGAATGAAATGTAGCGTTCTTTATTCAGAGGCAATAAACTCAAATTTCCTTCTGTTCTCGTACAGTGATTTAATTATGAAGTGTGCATCGTAACCTGATGAATTATGCATTACGATAGGAATGGTTTGTGATTTTCGGTATAATCTATAACAATAATCATGTGCGGCTCCTCTATATCTGCCAGTGATATGACAATGGTCTTTCACCTTATCGTTGGGAGAAGTGATCGATTTCTTACAAATGTGACAAGTATTGGTTGATATAAAATTATTTCGGTCGTCCAAAGTCATTTTAATTGGCTCTATATGTTTATATTACCAATCCATACAATCTTGACCAGTATAACATCTGAATTCCAATGCAATCCTTTCTTCATGATTTGATTTCAGATAGAAAGCAACACTGAAAAGTTCATGCTTTTGATACAAATGTGTATTTACTTTGTTATGATCATATTCCTTCAGTATACATTCGATGTCTGCATATATGACAAAGGGCACAGGTTCTCTATTTTTGAAATTTCTGAATTTCATAATGTTATTAGTCTCATCAGGCATTATAACTTTTGTATCATTCAAATTTCTGCAATCAATCAAATGTTTTTGTAAATTAAATTCACTCTGAAAATAATTCAAACATCTATCACATATCCATTTTTTATTCTTTACATTACCGACTTGTCGAGAAACTAACCTAGATAAATTTTTTATGTATGCGAAATGGTAGAAATGTTCATCATCATCATCTGAATCGATGTCCAGAAAATCGATTCTACCAGATATTATTAATAAATTCAAACGAGTAGAAAATGTATGCTTACTCAAGAGTAGTGGTGCGATCTCATGTTTCTCATCAACAACAATAAAAACATTTATAGATATTTCATTCAATAACTCGAATTTGGATATATCTTTCAACTCGATGGGGAAACCTATATTTTCAAATTTAAGTACTCTACTGAAATGAGGATATGAACATTCAAAACCATAACACTTCTGATAACACTGATAACAATTCTTGTATTCTTTATGAACGGTGGTAAATCCACATAGGTTGATACACCAACATTTATTGGCCTATATCTGTTCATGTTAACTTTCAAGTTCAGAATTTTCAATAATGCCCATCCGGAATCACGTTCTTGAAATTCCTCCAATTCAATCAAAATTTTGTCTACTACATTCTTATAAAACCACTCTCTCAGATCAGTGTTGACATCAATTATATCACTTTTGGTAGCGAAGTGTTGTATAGAAGTTTCACCGGTCTGAGGTTTGATGAAAATACCATAAAAAATAGTGTTCGTTTTAATCATAAACGATTGCAATTGTTTCTTCATTTGAATGTAAAAACTCTTGAAGGCTCTTTGTAGAAATAATTTCGGGTCTTTAAATTTAATATTGATTATTACACCTGTTTTGATTCTTCCATTGAAACAAGATTCCAAATCCTCCCAAATAACATGTTGTTTCATATTTTTTTTTTCATTCAATTGAACTTTGAAATTCTCTAGATAAACTTTAAGAAGAAGACACAAATTTGATTCTATCTTGGCAAAATTTTTTACACAATCAAATTTTGATTTTATACACTCAGTCAATAAATTAATATTTTTCTTTAAACACGTAATGTATCTTCTAATTTCTTTCTTCGTTTTGACCAATCTACTAACCATTTCAATTTTCCTAACAAATTCGTCTGATAAAATATCAATTAGTTTTTTTTTGTGATGAACTCATTTCAAAGTGGTATCAAAGGTAACTGCTGAAAAAAATATTTCAATTCAGTCACCGTCTCATTGTCATATTGTATTATGTCGTTGTGTAGAGAGAGAAAATTGATGAAAAAAAAGAAAAAAAAAGAAAAAAACTCCAACAAAATCGACTGTTTATATACCCAAATACTGACGTCAATAATCATGCACTTAGCTGGAGTTCTATTAGAAATTATGTAAAATGCATATGCACTATGCATTTATTATGCAAAAACTCACCATTTGGAAATTTCCGATAGATATGCAACTTTGTTGTCATCGTACCGATACGCGTTAGATAATTATGCAAATGCATATGCACTATGCATTCATTATGCAAGAACACACCATTCGGAAATTTTCGATAGATATGCAACTTTGTTGTCATCGTACCGATACGCGTTATAATAGCACCGTAACGAAAATGCATGATGCATATTCGTGATTATTCAGAATATTTTCATGGTATATAAGTCGCGCATTATTGCAGTGTGTTTCATTCTAATTCAACCATCAGATTCGAAGATGTCTACAGTTCCGTGCATTATAGTTGTTTTTACTGACGACAAAGTTCATTTCCCAATCAAGACGGCATTTGTGATTATGAAGCAGCTTTTCCAGTGTGTATTTTTTTCACATTTTCTTTCTCTCTTCCTCTCTCTCTCAGTATATGTGCTTTTGTGGTGATGAAATTCATTTCTGTCAGACGACGACGACGACAACTCTTGACTGTTTCTTTATTGATCTAGATATGGTGTGAAGGATATGTCAATAAAGGGAGGAGACAAAATATTTCTAACGTTGTCTTATTCACCAAGATGCACAACGCTGAAGCGGAAATTTGGTAATTTGCCCGTTCGCTACATGCGTACAAAAATAGAGAAGGAAGAGGAATTCAAACTGTTGGAGAAGGTAGTGAAGAAATATCGATTCAATCTCATGGACGAAGAGATCGAGGATGTCGAGAGGAGCATGAAGATGACGACGGCAATTGAGAGCAGCAGCAGTGGCAGCAGCAGTAAAAAACGAAAACTCTACTTGGAACAACCAACCTTGCAGGAGTTCGAGCAGGGGGAGGAAGAGGAGAAGGAGGAGGAAGAGGAGGAAGAGGAGGAGGAGGAGGAAGAGGGAAAAGAAGAGTCGACTAGTGATATAAATTTTCAACAATCATTTATTCAATAAAAGTGGTTTTCAATGCTGTTTCACGTTTTTTTTTCCTACATGCATACATAACTTTTTTTGTCCTTATAAATTACAAAAGTCTAACAATATTAGAAAGTGGATTATATTGAACTAATATATCATGTATAATCAATGCATAACAAGCAGTGTTATTTGGAATATTTTTGTTTGTTTCCAAATCTAATCGGATGTCAACACTGCCCCCTTTAAGTGTCTCATTTTGATGACTGCAATCTATTACAAAAATAGGAGCTAATGATAGAAATTTTTGTGGAGTCAAACAAGGTTCAGCAATATCCTTGTAGTAATAGGATTGCTGAAACTTGACAAACATCTCATAGATGATGGCCCATTTATTTTTATTGAAATTAACATTCAATCTATCATACGGAAATACCTCAGAATTCAAGTATAACTTTATATTAGTCAGATTGCAATGATCAAATTTCGAATTATCTGCTGTGACACTATTTCTCTTATCCGTTTGAAAACCTACAACTACATATCTGGGCTTCTCCATTTGACTGAGGGCCGGTTTATCAAGTTCAAGATTTATCTGCTAGTTATGTACCCGTCAGATATGAGTAACCTGCAGATATAGCTTGAGTTTGGTTTTTCCAATACTTTTCATCCAATAGTTTGTTAACTGACAGGTGCGGTATGTTGGCAATAGTGATGAATAAATATAATGGACTTGATTGGTTGATTGTTCGCACCCACCAATTGAAAGTCTGTTTAAAATGACAATGTTTTATAACGTTTATAACCTTTGAAAATATGTATTGCTGTTGTTTTGTTTGGTTCTGGACTGGTTTATCGAGTTCCAGATCAATATACTTTTGAATAGAAGATGGATTTTGTGGAGGATTACATATTCGACAGGGATGGAGACTTGGATATTGTGGAAGTTCTTCAACACGAACGGAGGCCTTATATCGTAAGAAAAAAAGAGTTGATAATTTCGAGAAATGGGATGACCATGATTTTCATGCAAGATTCAGAATGCATAAAGATACTATATTATCAATATTGGAATTGATTGTTTCTTATTGTCCATATTGTAGAATCGGGAATAAGGATTGCTACACTATAATACTACTAATATTAGAAATATTGAAAAACTACATCAAAACATTCAAAACACAACAACACTTCATTTCAGTTTATCTATGAACAACACTTCCACAAGTGTATCGTCTGTCTTCTGACGTTTTTGTGTCACGTTCTCTGATATTTTTGTGAGCTATCCTCTAGTTATCTACTTATTCACCAGTTGAAACTTCTAGATAGTTATCGGGTAGTTTAACTGCCAGATGAGAGTTATCCTGTCATTGATAAACTCACCTTCTCATTATAACTGACAGTTAGGCATTATCTCACAGATAATTTTTGATTGATAAACCGGCCCTGGCAGTCTTTATTGTTCATGGTATTTGGAAGGGTCGGATATTCGTGTAATTCCCAACTCCGAAAAGCCACTTGTAGATCTTTCCCATTCCCGATGAATTTTAGTAAACGTAGTTTTTCCATATCCGATAGTTGTACATGTGGAATTTTCAAAACTAACTTATCCAGGGTGATTTTTGGTTTCTCATCATTTTTGGTCGTTATCACGGCATTATCTTCGGTAGGACTTCTGATTAATATGAGCTACTGTTTCATATTAACCATAATAGATTTGTAATCTTCACAAAATCCCAACAATAATCTTAGAGGAATACAAACACTGAAATTGCCTTCTGCATCAGTTATTTTGGATTTTTATCCGTGATGCCATCCAGCATTATGGAATCGTCTCAGTTCTCCTGATGTGTACGATATGAAATTCTTCATGGTTGTAGTGATCCCTGGATTTCTGACTCGATCGATCACAGTTCCACCCAACTCGTATCTGATTTCATCGAATAGGAAAACTATAGCAATATTGATGACTTGAAGTGTTGTACTATGTTGATTCAATGTGTTGACTAATTTTCCTTCGATATACAAGAAACTTTGGGACGGTAGCGTGTATATGTCTTGTGTTTGTATGGGCAGTCTGATTTCATCCGATTTATGGAAAGTTGTATTCGCATAAGGGCCATGAGTGTATGCTTCAGAACTAATAATCGAACTATCTTCATACACTTTTTTACCTATATTCAAAATATTAAAACTCATGTTGTTGGTTGTGGTGATGATGATGTATATTAGCCACAGTTACACTTCAACCAAAACAGTAGTTTGTAGATACCACTTTGAACATTCAATCTGAATCTCAACCAGACGTTCTTTTTCCTCTTCTTTTTTCCTATGATGTCTTTTGGTGGTGGTCACCAATTTTGTTGGTCGTCGTCGTCATCGTCTTCGTCTTCGTGTTACACCAAAAATTTTAAACCAGACAAGGTTAGAAAATCTTTATTCTCAGATGTTAACTGTGCCAAGCGCCTTTTGGAACTGCTACACTGTTTCGATTTTTTTCTATTCATAGTTGATGTTTTTGGAGCTGCAACTGCTGATGGTGGTTGTGGTGGAGATCCGAATGTTGTATTATATATGAACACCATTTTTTTTATAGAACTGCTTTCAGGTATAATCTCACTGTTATGCGTTCACCATTGAAACTGACAAGATTTCCATCCTGATCCACTATTTTGATGTGAATTTCATCAATGTAGTTTGTGTTGATTAGTAGATAGGTGACTTCAGTGGGCTTTTCAATGATTTTATAACCTGGTGGTACGTTCGGTGCAAACGTGTACAGAATGTGACCAGGCATATTGTTACGATATGAATTTGTAACCAGGTTACATTCTATGGATGAAGAATTCACTGGTAATATATCAATATTAGCATCTGATATGTGTGTTTTATTCGGTTTGAGTTTTCGACGTTCTTTGAATCCTAGTAGTGATCCAATGGAATTCTCTTTCTCAAAATCTATCACCTTGTTGCTTTTGATTTCACACTTGTATGTATTTTTATTTGCATGTATTATGAGATGGGTGTTACTTTCATCATTTTGTCCTCCTCCTCCTCCTCCTCGTTTGTCCTTTATATTCATCATTTCTCTGACAGCTATTTGAGATTTAAGATTTTTTTCAATATCCTGTAATTCGTATATTCCCTCTGGTATCTCTAGATCAAACTGACCGATGAAAAACTTATTATTTTTCACAGTTACATTGGATATTGTGTTGAAAGTGATAATTTCCACTAAACCCAACAAATAATTCACATTATCTTGTAATCTTATAGGATTCGGTAATTTTGTATACAAGAGTGAATCTCTACCATCTAACTGGAATATGAAATTTGTCATTATTGCTGTTTGGAAGGTTCAAGTTGAAATGAATACACACACATCACTTCAACATCATTTATTATAAAAAAGAAACAGTAAACATAAATGTCCACAATCAAGCTATATTTACTTTGGAATACATCATGATTATGAAAGATTTTAACATCACCAGATGACTCAAAATATCTCATAGCTTCCATCGGGGGTGATAAATTTCCATACGAATCAAAATAAATAATTTTATTGCCTTTCTTCTTGCAGGCAGTCCAATGTGTTCCTGGTCCCATCCTACTGTCCAAATTGATGATGCCACATTCGTTTCCCTTGTGGATCCGTTTCGGAAAGTTATCTCTCATGTAGACATTTCGGAAATTCCGAATTTTCAAAAGCTTCACATATTTCTTGAGGTCGACATCAGTCAAAGGTCGTTGAATGTTTTTTATCTCTTTTATTGTTGTCATCGTTGTCGTCGTCGTGGTGGTGCTGGTGGATGGTTGTTGTGTAAAAAAAGACCCAAACCTGTTTTATAGGGTTTCACATAGAGACCTTTGCCAGTCCTCATGGCGACGGCTTCCATCGTTTTATTGTGTCGTTGTGATTCGTCAAGTTCTCGTTTCGCAGCTCGAGCATCGTTAACAGCCTTTGCTACACCTGATGCACCACCGGTTGATGCACCGAGAGCAGAAAGTCCAGCAAAAATCGGTATCAATGGTAGTATTCCGCCAGTTTTCGGTAATTTTATAACGCGAGCAGGTTTCAATTTCTTTTTCAAAGCTCGCACGGATTTCAATGCCATATGAATGGCGGCAGCCAAAGTTTTCGGTTTGCGTCTTACCAGTTCCTTCTTCACTTGCACCATAGCTTTCGTGAATCCAATACTACTTTCATTATATTTCCCTCCCTTTGTTGAATTAGTGTTCTTTTTCATTTTAGTAGTAGTAGTAGTAGTAGTAAAAGCCATCTCACCAGATTGATATATATAGAACTGATTGTTTCGAGGAAATATTCAACTTTTTATATAGATTAAATAGGTTTATTTAAATATGTTTCACGCCATGATCATGTGCGACTAATTCAACTCTACAACGCACACAAAGTAAACTTGGTGTATCAGTTTCACCTCCACAACGCTTAAACTTATATTTTACTGGCACTGGCATTATTATTAGACTAACACTATCACACGAATTTCATACGTTTTATATCCTTATTATCATCATTTTCATTATCATCATCATCATCATCATCATCATCATCATCATATAATCTACTTCTTTTTCTCGATAATGATGATGATCATCTTTTGTTGTTGTTGTTGTTGTTGTTGTTGTTGTTGTTGTTGTTGTTGTTGTTGGTCGCCGTCGTCGTCGTCGTCGTCGTTTTGCTGCTGCCATAAGTTTTGGATGTTTTGTCATCGCCATTGTCGTCGTCATCATCTTGTCGTCGTCGTCATCATCTTGTCGTCGTCGTCGTCGTCATCGGCATCTATTTTCCGTTTTCTATCATTCATTCGAAGGTTGTAGTTGTTGTTGTTGTCATTTCCATTCATCATGATCACATCTTCCATTTTCTGATGATGATGATTCACTGTTGCAGCTGTTGCTGCTCCTGTGGTACGAGCACGTTCATCATCAGCATCATCATCATCATCAAGAACAATATTTTTTTTGTTGTTATTTTTCCTGCCGGTACGGTTCATCTTTGGGTTTTTTTTTCTCATTCTCTTCAACATCATTTGTATATTCATACATGATTCTCAAAGAATTCAAAAAGTTACTCTTCACTTTTTTCAAACAATTAGTGAAATTTTTATGTTTTCTGTCGGCGGCGGCGGAGGCAAGAATCATTCCCAATTTAACTTTTGTCTTCATCAAATTTCCAACCGCCAATGATGCCAGTTTCTCACTGACTGAAGCATCATTTGAAAATGCTCTCTTGAATGCCTGTTGGCTAGTACCTTATCAGCTCGATGTCGTGATGAGGTATCTTTATTGTCTCTGTAGAATATATCGTGCTCTTTATACGCCTCATCCAAATCATTGATTCCTACATCACCTCTCTGTAATCTTCCTTCCAGGCGTGTGCCTGGTCCTACAAAAAAAAACACATCACCACTGACCTTTCTTCAGAACATACATACCACAAAAACGATAGCCTGGTAAATGTATTTCGAATGGTAAATTATTTATAGCATTATTCAATAAACCTCGACCGCTATAGAGATACATGTTGATTGAAAAACAACGTATTCAGTAATACTTCATATTAATAATTCATAATAATTCATAAATATCTTCTACCTTCCATTATATATTTCAGTCGTTTCGGAATCATGAAAGTAGTCAAACATCCAACCGTCTCTTTGACTGTCGAAAATAATGATTTTGAAGAACATAAACACATCAACAAACATGGTGTTTTATTGCCAGCAACGATACGTTGTATTATCGTCGGACCTTCCAACTGTGGAAAAACAAACGTGTTGATCAGTCTCATAGAACATGAGAACGGATTGAAATTCGAAAATATTTATGTTTACTCCCATTCTTTGGAACAACCAAAATACGTTCATTTAGCCAAACTATTGAAACTCATACAAGGACTCGGGTATTATGCATTTAGTGCCTCTGAAGATATTTTACATCCTTCTCAAGCCAAACCCAACTCCATAATGATATTCGATGATGTGGCATGTGCTAATCAAGATGTGATTTGTGAATATTTCAGTATGGGAAGACATTATAATGTTGATTCCTTCTATTTATGTCAAACGTACGCCATAATACAGAAACACCTTATCCGAGACAACGTGAACAGTTTGATCTTATTCAAACAGGACGATCTGAATTTGAAACATGTGTATAATGAACACGTCGGAACAGACATGTCATTCGATGACTTCAAACATATTTGCGGTATGTGTTGGCAGCAATCCCCCTATGGATTCCTATCAATTTTCAAGGATTGCGCAATGAATGAGGGTGGTCGATATAGGAGGGGGTTGGACCATTTCATATATATTTAAGCAGAGCAGAACGCTCACCACAACAAAATTAACCATTTCTCTTCAAAATGGGTCAGCTTATATCTAAAATGACAAATAGTCCAATAGGAAGAGAAAGAAGAAACGCTAGTGATGATTCTATAAGACTAATCATAATGGATCTGAGGAAACCTTGTTGGGGACATTTCGAATTCAAGGACGACGACAACCACAACAACTATGGCGTTATTCATGGACATCATAAATCAAAAAAAATCGATTGTGACATATGTTTGCATAAAGTCTTTTGGAATAGATGAAATAATGTGTTTTTTTTAAACGTAGTTAGTGGTTGTGAAACAGGTATTTTTTTGTGTCTGGAGTTGATAAACAGGTCTGTTGAACTGATGAACAGATGTCTTCAGGTCCTTTAATTATAATTTAGTCGATCTGAGGACCTGTTTGAACAGATCGTTGAACTGTTCGAACAGATCTTCGAGCTGATCGAACAGGTCTGTTATAAGCTGTTCTATTCCACTATTTCGAAACAGTTCAGTACGGTGTCAAACGAAGAAATATAAAGAATAAATTGAACTTTTTGAAGCATGGTGAAATTGCACAGGAGAGTTTGTTTCAACCCATCACGAAGCATTTGAAAAATATCGGAAGACAAATTGGAGAAAAGGTCAATAAAACCGAACCAAATTCACAACGACGACGACGACGATGACAGTGGTAACAACAACAACAGTACCGCATCAGCAAATGTTATGATGGCTAACAAACTTTTTGTTGGAAAAAAGGAAAAAAAGTTACACCGATGGAGAGTAGTACTATGATGGTTTCTCCTCCTCCTCCTCTTCCTCACTACAATGATGATGATGATGATGATGATGATGACGTATTTTATTACGAAACACCTAAGATACCTTATAATGTGGTACAAAGATCATCGAAATCAATTCCTCCAAAATTTTATGATGATGATGATGAAGAACCCAGTCGATTGAAAAAAACAATTCTAGAAGAATACAACGATATATCTGATGATAGTGTTAACAAGTCGAATCGTTCAGAGATTATCTGGAACAATATGATACTCTACCCAGAAAATACATTCATTATATGTACGATGATAGGAAATACAAAGAATTAGATCATAAATATGGTGTTCGATCAACTGACACTGAAAAATCAATGGTCGGTGACAGTCAAATCGACGTAGATGGACTAGATATTATCGTTAAAGGGAAACGTTTCAAAGGTACCAAGGGATTGTATGAACTGTTGTTCATGAAAGTTCCCAAAGATTTCTCGGTGGAAGACGAACACAATTACAAGAAAATCGTTCTAATGACGAATGCCAATCGTCGCTATTATAAAGCCAATAAACAAATTGTTGGAAGCAAGATGCAGATGTATAGACAAATATTATCATCTATAAATAAACAATCTAAGAAGGAAAGGGGTGTACTGATGCAAGTGACTCTCAATAAAATAGATTACGTGCATTGGGATGATCCAAACGAACTTGTGTACGTACTTGTAGCTTCACAACAAGCTGGCAATACATCAGTGACTAATGAAATAAACTCCATCATCGAGGAATTGATGGAAGCTCGGATTATTGAGAAAAAATGAAAATCAATAAAAACAAAAACAAATTCGCTACAGATGCAAAATGACAAGGGTTGAAGAGATCCACAAACCAGCTCGAATAAACTTCAAGAGACGTCATGTGATTATAAAATCTCTAAATGATCTATTCCAAGCAGATCTAGTGGAGATGATACCTCATGATGAAAATTCTGGATACAAATATATACTGGTAGTGATAAATTGTTTCTCGAAATTCGTTTGGGCTTTACCACTGAAAAACAAAACTGGCCTGGAAACAACTAGAGCCATGGAGACAATTTTCAAGCAACAAAAACCACTCAATTTGGCCACGGACATGGGAAAGGAGTTCTTCAACGAGAATTTCAAGAAATTGACAAGAAAATATAACATCAATCATTATCCAGTATACAGTGAGAAGAAAGCTTCTATTGTGGAGAGAATGAATAGAACATTGAAGAATATTATGTGGAAAGAATTCGATTTCCAAGGTCACTATAAATGGATCAACATTCTACCACATATTGTAGAAAAATACAACAATACAAAACACCGAACAATTGGAATGAAACCGGTTGATACCAGCATATAATAGAATAAAACAAGTTGATTTCAATAATAAATTCAAAGTTGGCGATAAAGTGCTAATATCCAAACTTCGAGGAATTTTCGACAAGAAATACATGCCCAATTGGTCAACTGAGATCTTTATAATAAGAGAAGTACAACTCACTAATCCAACCACATGATATGAATGATAAAAACATACTTGGATATTTCTACACCGAACAATTACAACGTACAAAATTCAATGATGTTTACCTGGTGAAAATTTTAAAGAAATCAAAAAACAAGGTATTCGTCAATTGGTTAGGATTCAGTGATAAGCATAATAGTTGGATAGATAAAAAAAAATATCGCTTGAGATACCAATCCCCTCCTCCTCCTAAGTTGACGTCATGAGACAGCCTCGTATATATACAAACTGATCTGTGTCTGTGTGTCTGTGTAGGTGCATCAACACCACCAAATCCTTTCGTTCCATAGTCGAAATGTGTATAATATATACACAAGGGTTTCAATATAAAAATGGTGATTTCATGTGTAAGGAAATATCAATTCTCAACATGGAGAATGGAAATCATACACATGCCTTCATAAGGATGCCATTTGATGTTTGCAACTTCAATACAACTATCCAAAATCACATGATGAGGACCACCCATCACGTACATGGATTAGAATGGAACAGCAACGATCATGATTGTGTGGCGTCTATCGGAGTCGAACAATTATTAGATTTCATCAAAACCAATATTGGTGATTCTGATGTGTATGTCAAAGGATTGGAGAAGAAGAGATGGTTAGAAAAATTACTGATCAACAACAACAACAATAACAATGTATACGACCTGACGAAAAATGGATGTCCGAGGTTGAAAGATTTTAGAGAATTCATGAAATCATTTCATTGCAATAGACATTTGTTTAATGATATGTCATGTACTTTAGAGAATGTATATTTTTTATATTATTGGAATAAACTCAGAAATAAGATGAGTTGACCTGCGTTTCTCAGTCTGTAGATGGTAATGAACATAGTTTATGTTTTTGTTCAGACCTCGGATCTTACAAAGGTCTATTTTCGAATTCATATGTTTCGATGGTGAACCCCCTCGAGCAACTCTCGTCCGAAAATCGCGAATGGAGAGGTATTTTACTCCTGAAGTGTTTCACTATAGGAGAATTCATCATCTAGATTTTTCTTCAGCTGAGATGGGCGGTTTGGCTTGGGAAGAAGGAGATAGGGTATGGGGATATAACCGGAAGCATCGACCAAATACTGAAACATGGGAGTTACCCATTTCACATCACCTCTGTCGATGTGGTGGTGTCGCGCCGGCCGATGATGGGAACCATCATCTTCCACCTATGACTATCCATTTAGTCGCCTCTTACGACAGGCAGGATTCACGATGGGGAATCTGAAGTCGTTTATTGCTATGGCTAGAGATCACTGTCTCATCATAAATGCAAGCAAATCGAATGTATTGGTATTTAGACCGGAAAAACATCAAGCTGATATAGTCATAGAACAGTTCATATCAAGCAAACAGTGTTGGTGTTATAGTTGACAGTGAATTGAGATATGAGAAACATGTCAACAAACTTGTGCAGAAAGCATACTCTACCATACAACTCGTTTATGGCAACAGGCATTGTTCATCAGTTGAACTTGAAACGAATATTTGTGATTGTCTTCATGGAACAAATATCACCAGTCAATTCATACAAAAAATTCAAGAAGTACAGAACTCCTTTTTACGTCTCATAAATGATGTCAGGAAACGAGAAAGAATATCTCACAAACTAAGGGGAAAGTGGCTGACTGAATATGGAAAATAGAAGATTACATCACTCTATACAGGGTGTCCTTAAAAGGTCTTTACAAAAAGCTACCACATATTCTTCAGACCAAAACAATTCGATACAAGCAAACTTACCTCAGTAAAAAGTTGCTTAGTTTGGGCGCTAGACGGCTCTGAAGTTGAAATTTTCAAATCGATTTTGCTTCATAACTTTTGAACGGCTCATGAGATTTTTTTCAAATTTGGTACGTTGGCATAGACTCATCGGGCAATGAAACTCATATCATAATCATAATGAATATCATTCCATGGGCGTAGAACTTGATTTTTTCAGTAAATAAACATCTAAAACTCCTACGCCAATGGAAAAAAATTAGTTTCAATATGAAATCTAAATTATTCAACTCATTCACTACAAAAAAGGTACTCTTGACAAAAGTCGATTCCTCTCATGGTTTCGACAAAATTTTAATTTTAGTGATTTAGAGCATAATTAATAATAAAACGATTAACAGATATTTCATAAAAATTGTTCAAAATGTTCACCATTTTCACGTATACAAAGATTTATACGACGCAAAAAGTTGAGATGTACTTTTTGCATAGGTTATTTCTCTTGAAAATAAGTAGCACTGGTTTTTTTTTCTGAAGACTATTATTATCTGCTCAAAAACAGTGATATTCACATTCTTGGTTTCCATAGTTTCATCTGTGTTGATTTGTCGAGTTTTATTGACGTTGATTGTTGATATCGGACTTTTCTGATTTATCATGGCCGTACAATACACCAATGAAGAATACACCGATATGTTATTGGTATTCGGATATTGTCAAGGAAATGGTCGAGAGAGTGTGAGGGTGTATTCGGCAAGGTTTCCAAATCGTCGCGTACCAAGCCACCCAACCTTTGCTGCAGTTGAGAGACGTCTTCGGGAGACCGGTCATTTTGCTCCTAGAACTGGTGATTATGGAAGACAGCGTTATGTAAGGATTCCCGAAGTCGAAGTAGAAATTTTAGACCGTATTGAAGAAAATCCAGAATTGAGTACTAGACGGATAAGTAATGAACTAGAAGTTTCTAGGAATGCCGTTCATGAAGTACTAAGAGAACAATTATTATACCCATACCACAAGACGCCAGTTCAAGATTTATTAATCCATGATTCACAAAGTCGTCTGATGTTTTGTAGGTTCATTAATTTGCAAAGAGAAATGAATCTGAACTTTGGAAAGAATATTTTGTTCACTGATGAAGCCTGTTTCACGAGAAGAGGAATAACTAATTTTCATAATGAACACGTTTATGCAATTGAAAATCCTCATTCCATTAAAATAAACCATTTTCAACACGAATTCAAAATCAACGTTTGGGCTGGAATAATAGGAAATTTTATAATTGGTCCTGTCATACTTCCACAAAGATTAACAGGAGACATGTATTTACAACATCTACGAAATACGTTGCCAAATTTGTTGGAAGATTTACCACTCCAACATCGGGTAGATATGTGGTTTATGCACGATGGAGCTCCACCACATTTTTCGGTGGATGTTAGGAATTTTTTAAACCAACAGTACCCAGACAGATGGATAGGTAGAGGTAATGATGCACCCGTGAATTGGCCACCACGTTCTCCAGACTTAACACCGATGGATTATTTTGTATGGGGTTATCTCAAGTCTACGGTTTACAAGACCCCTGTGAATACTGTAGAACAATTATGGCAACGTATCCAACAGGCGACGAATAATCTTACAGGCGATGAAGAAGTTATGCAAAGAGTACATTTCAACTTTTTGAACATTTTTTATGAAATATCTGTTAATCGTTTTATTATTAATTATGCTCTAAATCACTAAAATTAAAATTTTGTCGAAACCATGAGAGGAATCGACTTTTGTCAAGAGTACCTTTTTTGTAGTGAATGAGTTGAATAATTTAGATTTCATATTGAAACTAATTTTTTTCCATTGGCGTAGGAGTTTTAGATGTTTATTTACTGAAAAAATCAAGTTCTACGCCCATGGAATGATATTCATTATGATTATGATATGAGTTTCATTGCCCGATGAGTCTATGCCAACGTACCAAATTTGAAAAAAATCTCATGAGCCGTTCAAAAGTTATGAAGCAAAATCGATTTGAAAATTTCAACTTCAGAGCCGTCTAGCGCCCAAACTAAGCAACTTTTTACTGAGGTAAGTTTGCTTGTATCGAATTGTTTTGGTCTGAAGAATATGTGGTAGCTTTTTGTAAAGACCTTTTAAGGACACCCTGTATATCAACCAAACGAATGAATGATACACTTTCTCCATAGTCTGAAAAAGTAATAAGTATTAGTTTATCCACGAATTCACAGGTCGGAAATAACGCTCATACAGCCCTACTGCTGACACTTCACTTAGGTACGAACACTACAGGCGAGCAGATACCATCGACATCAAATTGTCTGTATAACAAATTGTCTGTGTTCCTGAGTGGCATTTCATTGTAAATATTCATTCCCGAATATAATTGATCAAAATTAGATCACACATTCGGAATGAGAATGTCGAATGAAGTGGACACGCGAGGGAGGAGTGTGGCAGACGGTAAGGTATGAATACCCTGGGCATTCTAGCCCATTTTACCCAAGAAAAGGAAACAATTAGGTACAAAGGTTTCTCAAGAGTGAAGTATTATTTGGTGGCTAATTCACTCGAAATCCTAACAAATCCGTTTGGCGAAAATTGGGAAAAATACGGCCGCCATCTTGATATTCGGTGTTTTCTAAAAATATCGCCAATAACTCAAAAACGGCTCCTTTTATGAAAAAATACCATCATCATGGTATTGAATTATATATTAATTCAATCGTACATTATACAAGGTGCTCACAAGTGCTTATCCAACATAAAATTCAGTGTTTTTTTTTTTTAAAAAATCGCCAATAACTCGAAAACGTCACCATTTATCAAAAAATACCAGGAGTGAAAGTGGTTTCACAACAAAAACGTTTTTTTTTGTATTAATTCAACCGTACATTATACAGGGTGCTCACAAGTGCTAATCCAACATCAAATTCGGTGTTTTTACAAAAATTGCCAATAACTCGAAATCGACAAGTTTTATTGAATAATACAAAGTTATGAAACAAAATCGATTTGAAAATTTCAACTTCAGAGCCGTCTAGCGCCCAAACTAAGCAACTTTTTACTGAGGTAAGTTTGCTTGTATCGAATTGTTTTGGTCTGAAGAATATGTGGTAGCTTTTTGTAAAGACCTTTTAAGGACACCCTGTACAATATAAAATACAATGAAGAAACAAGACATTATATCATTTTTTAAATTCGGAAAGGAATACAGGTTGGAATCGATGGGGGAAAGCCGAATTTGTGTTTTTTATATTTGTGTCTGATTTCGTTTTGTCCACGTGGAACTTGTCAGTCTAACATTTCAGAATCCAAATTCTACACTGGGAAAGAGACATGTTATGAAAATGAAACTATGAAAGATAAAATGAAACTTTAAATTTTTTTTTGATAATTGAATTCTGTTCAGCCGAACTTGTTTCAAGTTATAACAAGTCATAATTTTGATACCTGTTAACTCTGCGACGGATTTTTTCTGCTATGGGAAAAATAAAGACCTGGTTACGCTCCCAGAGAGATGTAGTCAACTGTCTACTTTCCACATAGAAGAAAGTTCAACCAAACAAATCGTTCCAAAAAATATTTTAGACATATTTGCAAAGAAAGAGAGAAAACTGTTATGATGATTATCATGAATTTTTATGACTCCTGTTTTCTTACCTCAACGAAAATATAATTCTTTCTTCAAATTGACCTATTATTATATACTCCAAAGAAGCGAAAATTACATTAGTGTTCATGATATTATATTCGATATTATATCAATAGTTCATGAGTAATGCAGAAAAAATGATCTTCACAATATTTATTTTATTACCGTGAGCGAGCCTATACTTGTAGCTCTCGCTAGTTGTTCCGCCGCCAATGTATATGGACTTCTAAAATGATTATCCATACATATTTATACATATTTCGAAAATGGAACTAAACACATAGTGTTTATTTGAGAATGAATGAACGAACTGGTTTTTTGATGAACTTGTGAATGATTGTATGTATCAAAATTTCAATTCATTAGCTTTTTCGCAGTTTTCTTGTACCAAAATTCCTCTTATTTCATTACCATACTGAAGTTAGACATGAATTAAATGAATATGCTATTGAGAGCTATGGGGAAGGAGGAAGAACATTTGGGTATTATTGTATAAAGGGTTTGTATAGAGGGTGCTCATCAAACATGCAGCAAAAATTCAAGGGTTTGTTCCTTGTTCTTAAGAATATTTTGTCCTCCAATGGTTTTTGAAAATCAGTTTTGTTTAGGTTACTGGGCAAAACAACTAGGCAATAATTAAAAAAATCATGTAAATGTTACTTTATCTACGAGAACTGTTGAAAATGACGAGTACCTATTTTTATTCAGTCTATTGATGATTTTAAAAATATCAAGAATGCTTTTTTTTTGAAATGTTGTTCCTCCTGTATCTTCGAATCATCAGAGAACAAAATATCCTTTGAATAGTCCAAGGAACAACCCCTTCAATTCTTGCCGAAGATTAATGAACAGCCTGTATTGGTAATTTATAAAGATAAAGGAATTGCATAGGAAAATTGAGTGTGATTCATAAAATTCTGCGAATAATGTAACTACAGAATTGTCAGAAATCTAGTTATTGTTATTAGAATAATTAACATGTCTCATTCAAAGCATTCCTGAGTGAGATGAAACGACATAGTTTCCGTGCTTTTGTGAGTTGATAAACATGTCAAACCAACATCAGTTTGTGAAGAACTGGTCTATTTGGAAAACCTAAACACGAGGAATTTGAAACAAGTCGTACATCATAATTAATTGATATTTCATCGGCATGACACTAATTGACAAATGTTCCGGAATTTTGCAGGTCAGTTTTGGCTGTGCTGTTGTGTTGCCCTGAGTATCTTACAAGTATTTGCTACTCTATTGATGTTGCCTGGTTTGCTCACAACTGGACAAGTACTATGGTTTTCATGTATAGTTGTGCCGCTGATAAGTATATCTCTCATGTTGAGGACGATGGATGCTAATATAATGAAAAAAGCACAAGGGAAGATGCAAGCTGTGTCACATTGGGATGTGAGTATACGATAAAGATATTCATTGTTTTCAAAAGTTTGCACTAGTTTCGCACCAGGTTTGCTTTGACACTATACTAGTTTTCTCCGACATACGAATTCATACATTCCCGATGAAATGCGAGTATGAAGGAGAAATCGAAAATTAACATTTGAGGTGAAGGTGTTACTGTTCCAAGAATTTGAAAATGATTATTCAAGAGAAACCTTTGGAGCAACCTTATGCGCTACCATTTCATTGATGTGCTATCTCAATTTTCAGCTGTTTCGATTCTCTATCCAACCACCATCTCTAAATTTCCTCTAAAAATATTGGAAAGGTTTCATTGGAATTCGAGTTATAATTGTAGATTCCGTTATGTTAGCATAATAGTGAAGAATGTCGATTGAAAAAAATTAGGAACAAATCATGTATAGCCTAGGCATAATAGCATTCTAATAGTCGCTGAACACGAATCTGCAGTTTGCTGACAGAAATTTTGCCTGGAACTCGTTTTTCTTACACTCACAAAATCTACCAATTGAAGTAGACAAAATTTCCTTAAATTTTTCTCCGTAAAGTTATTTCATAAGACCATCTGTTCAGTCGTTAGTGCGCGCCAAAAAATGAGCGGACATTGGAAAATCCACGATTTACGCGAAAACGACCCTTGTTTCGATCTTATTAGCCATTAATGATATTGAACTTATCCAAATATCAGAACTCAGAAATAAAGAATAGAGAGATGTCTGTAAGTATAGTAAAAATAACTAGTAATAGAAATAATTTTCAAAATGATATCGTTCATAAACATCGTATTGAAATATGAGGGGTGGCTGTCCATGCTGATGGGGTCTGAATCGAATATATGGAGGCTCAGTCATTTGGAACTAACAATGTAAGTAAGATACTGGAGGTATACATATGCTGAATGGACGTGGAAAGTAGAAACTTATTTGTTTTGCTCGCCTTACGGTGGCTCCGTTATTCGGCTTTTTTTGGGTAGAAGTGAAGCTGGGTTGATGACATGGGTTAATGATACATTCATATTGACTCCTGAAAATAAATGAGTGAGTACTTATTCTATCACTCTTGGAAAAGGTAGTATTTCATACTTCCGCTCTGGAAACCTTCCTGGGTTTCTTCTCCAGTATGAGCTTCGGAAAAATTAAACCCAAGCTGTTCGTCCAGATCGCCAGTTCCTCCTCATTTGAGTTGATCAAAATATTAGCACACGACAGGCAGTTACACATTCGTGCATTTGCACGTGATCAAGTAGTTCGGGGAGAGGAGCGACTTGTAATGACATGATAGGTCCTAGACTTTTGGACTCTAGATTGATTCTTCTCCAACCCCATTCTTCAGGCCGTTTCTCAACCCCTATCCATTGTTCTACCTGATGGTATGCCTTAGAACTTTGTTGTCAGGCTACAGCTGCTCAGGCACACCACAAAATAAGAAATAACCAGTTGCTACGCGCGCACTCCCGTGACCTCTAATCGTTCGATACCTTGAAAGTACCATGAATTTCGCGTGCAGTATCGAATGGTTGGGTGTATTGTACGGTTGTTGAAATCATTCAGGCTGATATACATCGGAAGCATCTCTCCCTTCTCGTATTCCTATAGATATCGGTTGTACACAAAAGATGTCACGTTTGCACCTTCAGAAGGTGTGAAAATTAAGGTCAACATGACTGGGGGTGGCGTGTGCATCAACTAAGTGGGAGGCACTCGAAAAGTCAATTTTTTTATGAGTATTCAGGATTTGTTGCGTAATGAAATGTCATAATGTTTTCAAATATCCTCAATTTGAAATTTCTCATATGTTAATCAGTGGTCACTACATAACAAATGAAATATTCCAGATGAGCTACTATGTAGTTAGTTGGGAACTTTTTTGGCAATAAATATATTCACAAGATCGAAAGTTCTGATCAAAAAAACAATACTCAGATTAAAATCTCAATTATTGTTCGATATTGCGTAGGAAATTTAACAAAGACATGTTCAATTAAACATGTTTGCGATTCATATGAAAATCATTCAAGAGCTCACCAAAACTTGGAAACGTCTTCATTGATAAGGCCAATCAGAATTATAATTTGGATATCTTGAAATTGAATTTGGAAACTGAAATATGCGACACAATGATTTCGTTAAATATGTCTCAGTGTTAGACTCGTTATTAAAAATAAATTTCGAGAGCATTTCTATCAGTCAAGTCATTTCGAAAATAACTGTTAAAATACATGCAATACACCATCGCAAAATATTTCCTCATATGATTAGACTGTTTGGGAGTTATATTATTTCATACATTCGAATCGATTGATTCGATTTCTAAATATCCCTCCAGACTTGGCTAGCTTGCATAAACAAATATTTCAGCCACCTGTATTATTCTCACAATGAAATAATTATCATTACATCAGTCAATATTACGCCAGTAGAATTTTCGTTGCGGTATATGGATTGGAGGTCACTTGGCGTTCATAAACGATATGAACGGTATCAGGCGGCAGTTTGGATTCTGGTTTTCTCTTGTTTTGTGCACTATAGCCTAATAGAGAAACACCTGAAAAACCACGTGGAACACGTTTCTGACGAACCAGCAAAAGGATCATTTTGAAAGTTGGGGTGATCGCATAAACGAACCCATTCTATCTGGCTAAAATAATTTCAGTAATGCGGTTATGCCGCTTCTACCAAAAAGAAGTAGCAACTTTGATATTTCAAATGGAGCACCCTATATATAATATTTTTTTTCAGAATCTCCCACAATTTTCGGACAACTTCTCTTGATATTTCGCTATACCTATCTGGGCGCGTATTTTAGTGAATAATTATTTTGAATTTGAAAACATGACTCTCCAAAAAGTCGATATTTTTCAGTTGTGACTTACTGAGATGAAATTTAGTATGGAGTCAAGAAATGCCAGAAGAATCATTGTCGTGTAGTGAGATCTCATTCAATTTTATACAGGGTGCCGCTTCTACCAGAAAGAAGTAGCAACTTTGATATTCCATATGGAGCACCCTATATATATATATATATATATATATATTATTTTCAGAATCTCCCACAATTTTCTGACAACTTCTCTTGATATTTCGCTATACCTATCTGTAAGCGTATTTTGGTAAATAATTATTTTGTATTTTTTTTTTCTTGAAAAACATGACGCTCCAAAGAGTCGATATTTTTCAGTTGTGACTTACTGAGACAATGAAATCCAGTATGGAGTCAAGTTATGCCAGAAGACCCATTGTCCTGTAGTGAGATCTCATTCAATTTTATACAGGGTGATACAAAAATTCATTTGATTCATTCACTTGAAAAAGTGAATGAAATTCGATTTTTTCAAATAGAAAACCCTGTATTTCATCATCGCATCGAAGTTCAGATTACTTACTCATTCATGTGTATCATACCTATACCTATCTACTCAGGTCTTTCAATTGTGAGCAATAATTGGTGATCCTCTTTTGATTTTGTTATCGTCCACAAATCTCACGATATCCATTTATAGATGGCTATAGAATTGACAGCGGCATCACCGCTTTATTGAAATCATTTTAGAAAGATAAAGCGGGTTCGTTTATGCGATTTCAGAACGATCCCTTGGCTGGTTCGCCAGAAACGTCTAATGAACCGTTTCAATCAACCACCCTGTTTATATATATGAATAGATTAATCAACATTATTACCATTTTCATAAATAATATACAGGGTTTCTCACGGAAGACGTTCGTTAGAGGGTTTCGTCGTTTGATAAAACTTCAGAATTCAGGATTTTCGGAATTCAGGGTCATTCAGCTTTCATCAAAAAATATTCTCAAGGTCATTACCATTTCCGGTTAAACCAGGAGTCGTCATCAACTTCCTTTCCATAAAATTCCATACTGGAATTCCTGAGGAAATTTTATGATGAGTTCCGTTAGGTTTGCCTACACCTATTTTCGAATGTTTCTTGGATATCTGATTCTTGATTCTTTCGAAAATTTTGCCCATTCTCGACTGGTGGTAAGCCCTTCTGAGGTAGACGAAATCCACATTACCAAATTTTGATGACCAACTACATCATGTTTATAGGTCAAAAAGTTCGTTTTTTCTAATTGTGACACACTGTATTTATTGGATGGTCGAATACAGAATTTAATACTGCATCAATCCGATATAGCTGTCCCTAAACCTATCTCCAACGGTTTCCTTGCTAATCCGTATTTTTCATTTTGATGTGATTCCTGGCAGAAACTGAAATGTGATATCATGCATTTAGTGGTTGATCGGATAATAATTTTTAAAATCCATTTTGTGCAATTTCTAACTCTCTCAAATATGCTTGCTTCACTCTTCCCCATCCTAAAATTCTAATTGAGACGGAATCAAAGCAAAGTATAACATTTCCAAATTATGAATATTCAATATGATTTTGGAATCAGATATCATATTTTTATCGAGACATACTCAATATGATGATCCCATTTTAAATCATTGTCAATCATTATACCAAGATATTTTATACAGTTAGTGTCATGAATGCTCATTTTACTACTCATTTTGATAGTTCCTAATTTTGGTTTAGAATTTTTAGAGGACGTAGAAGTCATATATTCTGTTTTTTTTTTCAATATTGATTGTTAATAAATCATGATCAAACCAATCATTGATAATAGAGAAATTATCAAATGCCTTGTTTATCGATTCACATCAATCTTTCGCAGAGGAAAAAATAACAGTATCATCTACGAAAGAATGTGTGCTAGTTGAATTGAACTGCAGTAAATCATTAAGATAAATATCGAATAAAAGTGGATCTAAAATACTTACTCAAACATTTGCGAATGACTATTAATTTTGTCAATTTAAACAAGTTGAATTCTCTCAGCCATAGTTGTCTATTAATTAGTTTCCAATCCCACGGAATCCAATATTCTCCATTTCCCTCCAAGTCAAGGAATATACACATAGTCGGTTCTTAGATTATTAGTTGGGAAAAAAAAAAATTGTTCTGAATCCAAATTTGACAAAAAAATGCGAGCATTCAGTATGAACATCAAAAACCTCGCAAAAGCCATGTCGATTGCGGGCGACGGAGGGACAGCAGACAAAGGAATATTTCAGTCAGTTAGCTAGAGAGATTCGTTGATGTGAACAGATGTGAAATGAATTGTTACTTTGGTGAAAATCTTGTTAGTTCTAACAATATATACATATATACCATGTATATACCTCATATATACATGGGATCAAACTTATAGAGGTTATTCAGTGCAACAATAGAAAATATTTGAGTAGTGGGTCCCATGTCCGGAAAAGTGTCTCTACGGCACTGCGGTCCCAAGACGCGTTAAAATTTAGAAAGACGTGAATTGCCTCAATAGGATTCAATGCGTTTAATTTTTGCCTTTTGTACATCACAACAATTGTTTCCGATTGGAAGTCTTTTTGTCTCTATTACAATTACCACAGCCTATTCAGAGAATTGAATCTGTAATATTATACTGGTGAATGATAGAATGGAAAATGTTATCATTATCCTTAGATCTCCCAAATATATGATCCAAACCAGATTTTTGATCTCTTAATAATACTCCAGTATATTCTTCGATTATAGATTTGGAAACCATATTCACTCACCAATACAAAATTTATCAGCACACCTAGAATTTGAAAGAATATCAATATTCAAGTCACCCATTATAATTTTATTTTCCGGATTCAAATTTTGTTTTCCCTCCAAAGAAAAATTGGAATTGAGAATTGAAATCATATGGACTAATAGAAGGAGATTTGTAAATGGCAAATATATTGGAAATATTCGATTTGCTTCTATATAGTTAAGTATGAATTACTTTCATTAAACCTACCGAACCAATTTCATAATGATAATTATATTCATTCTTGACATATGCTATTACACCATCATCTTAATTTAGAGTCCCGTTGTTGTAAATTAAATCATAACCATTCAAATTAAATAAGTTAGTATTTGAAAGTTGAAATGTATCAGTGAAAGAAATCGGATAAAATTGTTCTAACTGTTCTATTAGTTATGTTTCTCCATTGAAATTTTCATATATACTACTGATATTATTATGAAAAGTTGGGAATTCACATTTATTCTCTATTCTATTTTGATTATATATTGAATTAGTCTCAATCAATTGTGTTCCAATGGTATGATTTCCTAATCTCTGAAGTCCCAAAATATTGAAATATGTTTTTTTAAATAAATTTTTCATTTTGATAATTTTTTCTGATGAAAAAAAATATGATGAAATTCTATTATTTATTTATTACGTTTTGTCAATTTTTCGTTGATATATTATATTTTTCTTCCAGTTTTTAGTCCTAAATCTACAGTTGACATAATACCGTTGGATTTGTAGTATTGTTTTGCAACTTTTACCATCTATAATCTTGTTTCTTGATTTTTCAATCTAATTCTAATCGAATCTTGAGAATTTTCACTTATTCCTTTACATTTGAAACTAATCTATTGTTTCAATGATGAAATTTAATCTTCCATGTCAATGATTTATGTCTTCAATATTTTATTCTCTTCTCTGCTTACAATTTTCTCTGTTTCATTATCTCTTTTTTTTTTTTCTTTCGTTATTTTAACGTCATAATTTGCTGACATGAATTCAAATTGTACGTTGTAATTCTGCCTTACTGAGGGTCCTTACTGATACCATCTTACCTTGTCTGTGATTCTTTTTTTTCCGTTTTTTCGTTGTAAAATTCAAAAAGATCGAGTTGAGTAGCAAAGCCCTTGATTCGCATTAATTCGCATAGATTGAATAAATAAAAAAGTTGGATACTGAAGGATGCGGTATTCCTGGTGAGAGAAGGATTTATTTCTTCAATAAAGATTCACCCAAAGATACTAGGATTCTATTTCAGAAAGCATAACTTTAGATATGTTTGGATTAAGAATGGGACGGTTTACTCAAGGAGGGATGAGGGAGAAGAAATAATTCAAATAAATAATATTGACAAATCGAAGAAATGAAACAAAAATAAATGCACCGTGGGAACATAAAAAAATAGGTCATGTGAATATTCGATCATTGTATTGTATTCTAGCATTGCGGATGTGAAAATGATCCTACTGAATCTTACTCTGGATATTCTGGGCATTACTGGAACGTCGTGGAGTGCAAATATACCTGTTGAAGCGGTGAAAATTGATAACTATAACTTTAGCAGACTTTATCGGGGTGATAATCGGCGTGGTGACGGTACTGGTTTTTATTGAGCAACTTTGGGTGATGATTAATAGCGAACATAAAATGTTCAATTGGAACAATATACTGACTTCCGGGCAGTCATCGGTGTTTAAGATATTTAAGAATTCTCTCGAAAGCTCAATTGCCTCTATGTTGCCTACCCGGCACCGATAAAGTTATAATAGCAGGGAGTTTTAATTTGAACTTAATGTGACTTCAGCAGCAGGGATGCTCACAGATTTGTTGGAATTATTCAATTAGTCCCGAATAATAAAAGCCCCAACACGAATTTATGAAAATTGTAATACCTTGATAGATTTAATAGCAGTGAGTGATGCTGAATTAGTTTATGGTGAACCACAGCATGTTGATTTGCACCATGTCACGGAACACCCACTGATACTTCGCCAACTCAAAATAATAATTCCTTGAAATGATATAAAATATATAACCTATAGAGACTTCAATCAATTAGAGTTCGACATGAAATTACGAATGTTGAATTAGCAAGAGATTTTCTATACAGATGGAATAGACACGAAAGTTGACATCCTTACAATATAAAAGATATTTCTGATAGACATGCTCTGCTTAGAAAGGTGAGGTCAACTAAACGTATGGTATGGTATGGTAGAAGTAAGACATATATCCGGTGAAATCCACTGAATTTCGAGTGTGCCCTTCCTTCGTTTAGCAATTTCAATGGTTTAAAAGTGCAAAAAAATAATAAAATTTGTACCGCTCTAACCGTGGTTTAGTGCTTCTTCAAAGTGATATAAAACTATATTTTGTAGTTATCGATAACTTTTTTACAATTTGAATAATACTCATCAAGTGCAATAAGTTCGGAAACCAGTGGCGCGCTCCTGGAAATTTGGAGATGGAAATTGCAGCTGCTGTTCCAAAGAAGCAGAATCCCACTTACTGTTTAAATGCTGTGTGTACTCTGAAGCATTCTACAATGTATGTGTCAATATAACAGCATCAGAAACTGAACTCATCAACTCTAAGAAATCAGTGAAATGGACATGGAGCAGGTGTGACCAAATTGGCAAAGACATAAATTCACTGAAAGCGGCTATGGTAGCTCTACAAAATGAAATGAAAAATGGCAAATCCGGTGTTAACTCAACTCTAGGCAGCATCCAATTCGAGGAGGTCATTCAGGAAGTGTTTGAAAGACGAAACCGAAGCCGTTATTCAGTTATTTTTGGAATGAAAGAACGGTCATCTATTCCGGAAGATGAACGAATCTCCGCCGAGAAAACTGAGGTTATCAAACTTTTGTCTTATCTCTCTCCTAATAACGATTAACCGAATGTCAATATGCACAGGCTGAGTAAATTCGATGTAGATAAGAGGACCACACGTCCCATCAAAATCACTTCCAACAATACCAAAGATGTCTTTGAAATGATAAAAAGAACCCCCAAGTCAAGAGAGTCACCATTCAGACAGATCTCCCTCGCTTGCGATAAAACTCCCAAAAAACTGGAATTCCACCAAGGACTCGACATATGTAAAAACAACGGCGTGACTAACATGAAAATTAAACATTTCAATGGCATTCCAAGAATAGTGAATTTTCAGACGCCACATTCAATTACACACTGACTTGTTATTACCAAAATGTACGTGGACTAAACTCTGAAACAGATGTCTTTCACAATGCAATCAGTTCCAGGAATATCGATATTATATGTCGTAACTGAAACATGGATTCCTTGTGCTGTGTTTGATGCAGAACTTTTTCGCGTCAGTTACAATGTTCTCAGATGCGACAGAAAATTCAGACAAACTAACACAACAAGAGGAGGAGGGGTGCTTATGCCCTCCAAAATGATTTGAAATTTAGACCCCTGGATTTGTCCCTTATTATCGCTGCAACACTTTGTATAGATATAGTTGGTGGTGGTAGTAATAACTTGTCAAATCAACTTGTATTATATTTGTGATTTAAATTCCAACTATTTCTAAGGAAGATTTTGAAGAATTTTCCAATAACCTCATTCTGTTAGACTGCCTTCATAACGAAAACATTATGCTCGTTGAAGACTTCAATGCTCCTCTTTTGAACTCAGATGCCAATGATAGCGAGGGAAAAATAATTGAACACTTCGTGGAAATATTCGAGCTGAAGCAGTGCTACGGAATAATGAATACCAATAACAAAATTCTAGATCTCGTCTAAACAAAAACTGTTTTAAATGTTGATAGGGACCTGAATCCACTAGTAAAAGAGGATGTTCATCATCCCTCCATACTTATCGGAATCAAAGCCTTACATAATCGATTCCATATTTTTTCTCAGTCAAGTGATATTTCGAAAAATTAAAACTTCAGAAAAGCCAACTATCTCATGTTGTACCAACTTGTTGCTGATGCTGATTGTTGTCGTGTTTCTGAACAAACAAATGTAAAATCGCACATGTCAACATCTAAACCGCACACTTTAAAACATTTTTGAAGTTACTGTGCCCCTGAAATCGAATCGAACCCGAAGATACCCGCCCTGGTTCACACCAGCTATACTAAAAACCATTTGTGAGCAAAAACGAGCACACAAAAACCTAAAAAAAATTAAAACAACTATTTATCGAGAACGAGTCATCTCAATGAGAGCAGAAGCCAAATCAAAAATAAATGATGCTTACAAAAACTTCCTTCGCGAAAGTGAAAATAATATACAAGATGATCCAAGTACATTCTGGAATTTCATTCAAAATAAAAAAGGCAACTCGAAAATCCCCGGAGTAATGAGTGATGATGATAATTCCTACTCTGAACCTCAAGAAATCGTCAACGCATTCGGAATTATTTCAAGAGCGTTTATATTTTATCGGATTCTTCCTATCATCATGTGCTGGACAACTACCATAACAACTCTGATGGAATAAATATCGAGAAAATTTTTGAAATTGATATTAATGAAGCAGTACAGAAATTGAAAAATAAATTGATTGTCGGACCAGATCATATACCGAGTCTTTTAGTGAAGGATTGACTCCTCTACTTCATATTTTCAATTTATCACCAATGACTTCGACATTTCCTGGGGTATGGAAAACAGCACGTGTGTGCACGTTACTAAAAAAAGGAGCTGCAACTTATATAAAAAATTATAGATCTATCTCCATACTATCTAACTTCTCCAAACTTTTTGAAATCATCTTGTATTCTTTCATTTATAACTCGGTCAAAAATATCATATCCGGAGATCGACACGGATTTGTAGAGAAGAAATCATGTGTGACCAATCTTGCATGTTTTTCAATATGTGTCTCTGACGCATTAGATAAAAAACAACAGGTCGATGTCATTTATAAAGACATGCAAAAGGCTTTTGATCAAATTGATTTCTACATACTCCTCAGGCGATTATCATTTGGCTTATCTGTAAGTATGATTGATCTCTTCACAAGTTATCTTCTTGACAGATAAAAATACGTGGAATGTGAAAGTTTCCAGTCGCCTTTATACACCTGCAGCTCTGGAGTGCCACAAGGCTCCAATCTAGGACCCCTTTTATGTTTACTCTTTATTGATGACCTAGCAAAGAAGATCAGAAGCTCTAAACTCCTATATGCAGACGACTCGAAGTTGTACAAGGTAATTGAAAATTACGAAGATTTGCAAAGCGAAATTGACCTGGTCTTTGAATGGTGCTCCACAAAATGTCACATCATATCATTTTCTAGGAAAAAGAATATCATTGAATTTCCCTATGAGATCAATGATAATGCTATCAGTCGAATGAATGAAACGAAAGACCTAGAAATCAATTTCGACAAAAAAACACTTTTGCAATGCATATCGATCAAGCGGTTTCATGTTAGGTTTTATAATGAGAAGTACAAGGGAGTTCAAGAACACGTGTACAATTATCGCACTGTTCAACGCTTATGTGAGGTCCAACTCGAATATGGGGCGTTGATATGGTATCCTAATAATTTTAATTCTCATATGCATCAAGTTGAGGCTGTTCAAAATAAATTACTGAAATACTTGACATTCAATCTAAGAGAGCTTTATCCACGAAGAATCAGTATTAGAAGTATTAGAAGTATTAGAAGTATTATCTCTAAGTACACAACGACTTTCGGTCAAAATCTTTTTTTCATTTTTCAGCTTTTTTTTCCTCGAAGAACTTACAGACAAAATCTTTTTTTCTTCATAACTTATTACATAATAAGATCTCATGCACCCCGCTGCTGCGGATTATCAATTTCCATATTCCACGACTGAATTCTAGACATGAAATGACATTCTATGTGGATTTTGATCGAACAAACGTAAATCGTAGGTCACCGATATCAATAATGTGTACAAACTTCAATTCGGTTTGTGAGAATTGTGATATACATGAAAATTCATTGAATTATATTTTGAAATGTGCTCAGAACATTTCTACCTGATTGTGATTTTTTTGTTTTCTCTCCATATTTTATTCATTGTGATAGAAGTTCATTTGGTATTATCTTACATTCAACATTACATTCACTATTACATCATTCATTCCTTATTCAGTATAATCTTACATTATTCATTGTGATATTGTGAAGTTCAGTTAGTATTATCTCACATTTATATACTTCCATAATCTTGTAATTCTATCATATGGTATCTAAGTATTTTATTTATATCTTATACATTTCCTGTAATTGTGTGTTGCCCTGTTGGAAATGAATTAGTATCTATCTATTTTTCTATCTATCTATACCCAGGACTACTGGGTTGGTAAAAATTTTAAAGATGATGAGCCTTTTGAAGAGCATGACGTGGTGGAGGCTGTTAATAGTATCAAGTCAAACACTGAAGAATTGAAGGATGGAATAACTCTTCCTGAGGAATACTTTCCTATAAATTGGAGAAGTGCTGTTGTTTTAAGGTTTCTAAAATTTTCGAATCCTAAACATCTGTCTGATTTAAGGCCAATAATTAGGCTTCCAGTGCTGTCCAAGAATTTGGAGAAGTTGATATTTATTCGAATGATACATTTTCCTACTAATGATAAACTCCGATTGCCAATCTGGATTCCGGTCTGGACATATTACAACAACAGCATTAATGAAGGTATTAGATGATATATTCTGGGCAACACAACGTTACTGGTAACGCTAGATTGTAGTGGAGCCTTCGATACCCTGGAACATAATCTATTATTGGCCAAACTCTATTATTTTAGTTTTTCCTCTGAAATAATAATATTAATTGAAAGCTACCTATCCAACCGATGTCAATATGTTACCAGTTCCAGCTCACTGCCATTACCTTGAGTTCCTCAGGGCTCAATATTATGCCCTCTCTTATTTTCACTTTATACAATGGTCTTGAAAGATTTTTCTTTACATCAATTTGCAGATGACTCTCAAGTGTATGCAAGTTTCAAGGCTGACAATGCTAATATATATCTTATATGCTATATAAATATATATATATATGCTATAATATATAATAATATATTTCGAGAATCAATGATACCCTCGATAAAATATTCGGCTACTCCAACAAACATGGTCTGAAATTAAATCCTACTGAATCACTGATAATCTGTTTCAGTGATATAGAGTTCATAAAATGGATGAAGTGGCGGTTAATGGTGTGGATATGTGTATATGAATATAATAGTAATAATTATTCATCAGTGATGATCTACGTTTCAAAATACATATAAAACATGTAATCCAGAAAAGCTATATGTCTGAGAAAACTGTACCGTAACAGACAATTTTGAAGAACAATCTGAGGAAACAGTTGTGTGAAAGATTTGTTATGGAGATATAATTTATGGACCTTGTCTCGATGTTCGAACATCAGAATTCAAAGTAGAATTCAAAGAATCGAAAATACTTGTATTTGCTTCCTTTATGCATTGAGAATCCGAGACCACGTGATTCCGTTATTAGTTGAAATAGAAGGCTTAATATGGAGGACAGAAGAAAACTACATTTTGCATGTCCATAAAGTTTTAGCGGAAAAAAGTCCTTCATTAGAAAAAAGGTAATATACAGGTCTGTTATTCATGATGAGGAAACCAGAAACACTCTGCAGTGAACAAATTCAAATGAATTATTCTAGTGAATATTCTAATAAATATTGAAAATAAATCTTTCATGTGTACTCTTCAATACTTTGATAGTATCAGATTCATGTATATTTTGTAATCCAAGCTCTCCTTGAATAGTTTGTAAGTATAATCTGAATTGTTATTTTCATAATATACTGGTACATAATACTGGTACTCAGTGGAGTAGAGCAGTATTGACGACTTCGTATAGGATAATTGAAATAAAGATATATTATTATTATTATTATTATTATTATCATTATCTTTTAAAAAATATTGAATTTTTGATGAGTGTGTCAGTTTCGTGGGTCTGGAATGGTTTTCTCTTGATTTTTCCTACTATTTCATGATCAATTATCTTTTTCCCATTGATTTAGGGATTTCAGGAATATTTTACTGACAATCGCTTAGACGTACGTATATCGGGTATATAAATACAGTGTGTTTCCTAAGTCGGAGCGATAATTGAAATGGGGTATTGTACGAGTTTTTTTTGAGTCAGTCAAAGATTTTCAAAAATAGTGTGATTTTACTCAACATCTTTTGAGATGCACTGGTTTGATTCCTCACTCTGCATGCGGCAGCTCGCGCCCGCACTGTTACCCGCGCGCTATTGCCAGTGTATTTTCATTTCGTAAGCTCTCTACCACTCATCATATTTTGGATTAAAATTAACCGGAATAAAGACACTGAATTGAAATAGGCCTATTTCATTCCATGACAAGAACGTTATCTGAGTTATTGTTAATAAGAGAACTTACACAGTCACCGATTGTTGTTTATGTTTAGATTCCCAACAGGTGTCCAAAATGACCGCCGCCACTATCGATGAGAGTCTCGCACGACGTAGTAGAGACCCGCAAGCAGGCTGAAAACTGTTTTGTTGTCGCATCTCGTGAATCGCGTTGTTGATTCTTGTAAAATGACCCGGTTTTCGATATCCACGAACGGTGGTGCATAGACCAGATTTTTCAGGAAACCCCACTCAAAAAAGTCCATTAAATTCAGATCCTGAGAACGTGGTGGCCAAGATATAGGCCCTCTTTGGCCAATCCATGTCTGTGGAAATTCACCATCCAAAAATATCCTTTGTCGAATTGCTGATGGCAGATATTCTAAAAGTTCATCTAAACCGTTTTGCAAAAACGCTAAATATGATAGTCCATTCTATCTTGGTGGCAACTCTTGGAGACCTACTAAAACTCCGTTCACCACTCCACCCCAAAAGTTGATCGAAAAACGATGCTGAAAGTTAGTTTGCCTTATTCCATTTGGATTTTCGACAGTCCAATAATGATAATTATGGTGATTGAAAATAGCATTCCTGGTAAATGTCGTCTCATCGGTGAAAAGTATTTCATTTAGGAAATTTCGATCAATTTTGTGTTGACAAATTATCCATTCACAAAATTGTATTCTTCGTTGATAGTCTTACGGTTTCAATGATTGCACGCGCTGATAATGAAAGGGTTGCTGCATATCTTCATTCAATGTCCGCCATACAACTTTATCGGAAACTCCTGACGACCAATGCTCCGGGTACTTGAAGTTGGATCATTTGCAAAAATGTCCAAAATTTGTTATTCTGCGTTGATAATCCTTAGAGGTCTATTTCTACCAGATTTCGGCCTCCATGAGTGTACAGTTCACCGGTATCTCGACCTCTTTGTGCAAGGGCAACAAACAAACACGAGCAAGAAAGCACTCTGCATAGAGGAGGGATGCTGTTTCACCAACTTGATGCACTTCACCATGAATCAGGAGCATATCTACAAGTTCATTATTCCCATAAATGTGGGTTTGGGCCATTGTAAATTATCGAAGCGTCCAACACATGCACAAATGAAACTGAAATATTTTTATGGTCATAAGCCTTGCGCAAAAAGCGTGCCGCTGCGAGTTGCTGGAGGACGGTTATTAACCTTTGATCAGTGTTTCAGGAAATGTCTGGGGAATCTTCCAAAATATTTGTTTTTTGACAAAAATGTACTCATTTCATTTCGTTTTGTTTTTTGGTCTTCTATTACCCATTTCAATATTCGCTCCAATTTTGGAAACACCTTCTGAAATATGATATTTCCAACCTTTCCGCACTCCTAGTTCAGCCTTGCGAATGGTCAGGGTATACATTGGAGATTACTACTGTATCAGGTTCATACTTATTTACGATGGAGTCAGCATATTTGACACATATTGCAGTAAAGGATTGCTCTTCGCGCCAGACCACTGCAACAGAAACCCGCTATCTATGACATATTGCAGTTCAGCAACTGAAGTGCTTGTTTTGTGTAGTAACAAAGAATACTGGTAATGGATTTGTGTGGTCCGGCAATTTAGTCTATTTTAATTTTCTTGCTCTAGCAATAAAGTATTCGATCGTTCAGAATAACTTCGGGGATGAAAAATGTAGGAAAATGTATCTGCTGCAATTGTGTAGATGAAAATATGAAATACAGACAGTATGAAAACATTTGTTGAAATATCCATTTTTGTTGCAAAAAGTGCAAGGAAAACAAGTTACAAGGAAATTCCGGGCCATGTTTTTAATTTTGTCGATAATATCACCTCCCTGTGCCACGTTACTGAGCAATAAGTACACAGTATTTAATACTTCTTCTTCAACTTCTACAGTTCTCGCACTTCTGGGTCGGCCACCATTTCTATAATTGGTTTTCAAACATCCTGTTTCACGCAGTCTTTGTACAATCCTCAAAATTGTTCTCGAATTTGGAACGCGTCGAGCGGAAAACATCTCTGCATATCGTCTCACATCAGCATTTGCAGTTCCGAAGCACTCGCAAAGCATTAGAAGCATATCAGTTTGTTCGGAGAACGAATAACCTGCCATATTTCTTAAAATCTCAGTTGATAATCGCAGTGAGAAATGACACAGAAAAACCACACGAACAAATCGACTACAACAATGTTGACTCGAATGTTGATGACATGAACGTCAAAATTGAGAACAAAATTATTCATCATGGCCTGCTAAAATATTGTTACCGATGAATCTCGCGATGAATAAAATCAATCTGCTGATATCATGTAACTATAAAAACTCAAATATCTCACGAACGGCTCAATTTTTTGTATTTGAATAAGAGTATGACGTCTTATTGGAATATACAGGTACTCCTTCTTGATCAAAATAATTAGTAGTTATTCAATCGCTATAAGTCACTTTTGACGCGACCTATATACACACACAATGTGCAGGACGCAAGGATTCTGAAAAAATTCAATTCACCTACAAATAGTTTGTGTTACAGTGTTGCCAAATGAGAGGAAGCCACTTTGTGATTGATCTCGAAACATTGGGTCTGCCCTATATACATAGACGTGTATATCGGTGGATGCCACTGGGCTACCAATCTATCTGAACGGATGCCAACTCGACCTCTATATATATAGAAAAAAGCGTACAATGATACAAAATTTGTATGACAGAAAAATAAGGCATTATTTTCGTCCGAACTGGTAACTTCCCGCTCGAAGTACAGAGGAGGTGGTGGCATCTTCAGACTCCTTCCGAACACCTGCCTCTCGTAAGGAAGACACCAACATGCTTCGAAATGGTGGTTGGCGTTTGTGAACATAAGTCCCACCACTTCGCAGAAGTAGCCGGTCCTCGAACATCCGGAACATCCAGCAATCACTGCGGTATTGCGTGCAGCTATGACACCTTCGGAGCAGTAATCTCTTCGTCATACTACACTCCCTGCAAGTACACTGCATATTCCCATATTCGTGTTCCGCAGCAGCTTTGCACATTTCTTGCCCCTTGGACTCCTCGCTCTGAACGGGTGTTTAAACGAGGTGGATCTGGCGATATCGCGTGGTTTCGCTCCACGTAAATTCGGCAAACCCCTGTACAAATGTTCATCTCGACGGCCGGCCAGCACACATCGCAGTTGTGACAGCTCACGTATCGATCCACCCTAAACGGGTAAACTAGCACCACTGCTTTGGCGTCCCATGATTGCGGATACGTCATTTTTCTCGAACTTTTTTTGTCTGACTGATATACACGACAAAGATTCAAGGAGAACTGTGAATGATGTAAAATACTCAAAATTTGCTCTTTTATACACTCGAGTTGGTCCTACTCCAGATGACTGGTATTATTGCGCCGACTTGGAGTGGTGGAAACAACTCCGCCTCCACCAATAAGTCCCTCACTATCCAAGGACTACCCACCATAGAACCGGTAATCTCCAAGGTCGCTTCCGCCAATGAGAGCTAATCTCCAAGGTCGCCTCCGCTTCCGCCAATGAGAGCTTGCCATATAAGGACTACTCACTACCACTACCCGCTGTTAATCGTCAGAAGACTGCTCTTTCGGAAAAATATGATAAAACCGTGCGACAGGCTTCAGAACGTCAGTACTCTCCTCTGCTAATACAACTAAGATAACACGACTGATCTACCAATCGAGATGGATGCTGAACTGGATCACACAATCGAGGAGTTAGAACATCTGTCGTTGATAGATAATTCTGTCGCTGTAAGTATTGATATATTTGTTCACTATTTCATCTACTGTTATCATAAATATTCTTCAAACATATCGATCAATTCAACACCCACTAATTTCTTACAGCACGGAGATGAAGCGAATGAGTTCAGTGGAGTGGAGGAAGAGGATGTCGCAGAGCAGGAAAACTCTGATGAGGATGAGGGATTTGGCGATGTTGGCAGTGGGGTTGAAAGATATGTTAGGCTCCGCACAGAATATTTCGACGCCGAAGTACACAAGAAGAAACACATGTACTGCACGACGCTGTCGATGAGGTCGGTGGAAACCAGTGAGGGTGACAAATATCTCACAGCTGCTTCAGGCAATACGCGATGCTGCACACTGTCATCGATTTCCGCGACATTCCTGCGATGTATGCGACGACCCTCTTCACCAAATTCATATGGTGGAAGTATTTCCATTATGTAATTGTAGTGAGGACAAAGTGTTAGTTTAAGATCCATATTTGTGATGAATTTTAGTAGTGATAATAATAGATATATGACTTGTAGCTATTAATATGTATATAACATGGAAGTGAATTTGGTTTCATGAGAATTTCCAGTAGAAGGTCTTTGCCTTTTCTAGGTCCTTCTGACCTTGGGGAGAGTGACCTTGAGAAGCGATCTTGCGAACGGTTTTGGGGGTTTCGTTCTTGAGGGGTGGTGCGGGCATGTATGTGACCTTGAGGGCGAGAGACCTTGAGCTTGTTCAGTGATGTCGAGAAGAAGTTGGAAGGTGTGGAAGGTCATTAGACTGGTGTTAGAGAGCGAACTCGGAGATGCACGCCTCGCCTCAGGGTCGTTCGGTAGTAGTGAAGTATCGCTACGTCACATACGCCATGGTGGTGGTGGTGGCCTCGAAAAGTGTAGCACCTCATAATATTATTAAGTGACCTCGAAAAGAGATTCTTTCGTAATTCATTACGATATTTTGGTTCCTAATGGCAGTACATGGTGCACTTTTAGCTCCACCTGATATGGAATACAGGTGTTGATCTTGAAGAGAATCATTTCTTATCTCCATTGAGATGATACGCCGGGCAACAATACGTCCTTGTATGTGTATGTTGTAAAGCGTTGACACATAACCATGGCAGAGGCGGCGACCTCTCCTCCGAGAGCGACTAGCTCATCATTTTACAAGATAATAAATCAACTGGTTTTGGTGAATAGCTTATGAGATCGATGATGTTGTCAACCTTCATGATATGTACATTATCAACTTGGTAGCTTCAAGTTGTCATTCGATATCATTGGAAGGCAGCGACCTTGGAGAGATAAGTATTGATATGAAGGTGAAAATTGTATGGAATGGTTTTCGAGTGAAATAGAAAATATTGCCCAATTCGTAGAGAACAAAATAACCCATATTGTACCGATGATAGAAAAACCCTGAGAAACGACAAATTTTTGAACTGGCCACATTTGTGAATATATATTCAAATCAAATGACGTCGTTGTAAGAAATCATGATCATTTCACGGTGGCAATTTCGTGGTTTTGCACATCAGAAGTGTAATTTGATTTTTAAAAAATTGTTTATCGTGCCAGTCATCTGTCATAATATGTCGAATTACGATGCACACTTCATAATAAAGGATTTAGCTAAACAAGGTTTTTTGAGCGAGCTTCCATTGAATAAAGAAAAATACATTTCTTTCACGCTTAATGGAAGTGATAGTAAAATAAAACTCAGATTTATTGATTCTTTTAGATTCATGGGTGCGGGTCTTAGTGAACTCGTATCCACCTTATGTATGGATAATCTTCAAGATTTGAAGTGGGAGTTTAAAGATTTGGATGATGAAACATTCAAACTGTTGACTAGAAAAGGGGTATTTCGCTATGATTATTTGGATAATGTTGAAAAATTGAATAATAATCAACTTCCACCGATTGAAAAATTCTATAACAAATTGAATGTTGAAGAATTGTCCGGGAAACCGCTTCAAACACTTATGGTTTAGATCCCGCTTGGTATTATACAATGCCGGGCTATACGTGGGATGCTATGCTGAAATATACAAAATGTAAATTACAAATTCTGAAGGATGTTGAGATGATATTGTTTATATAGAAGGCAATTAGAGATGGAATTTCGGTTTGTAGCAACCGATTTTCAGAGGCTAACAAGAAATACATGCCCAACTATGATCCTTCGAAACCTACAAAAACACTCTTGTATCTCGCTGTAATAAATTTATATGGTTGGGCTATGTCTCAAACATTACCTTTTGGAGGCTTCAAATGGGTCGATACAAATATTGATGTAACAATGATTCCAGTGATTCATCGGTGGGATACATTCTACAAGTTGACTTGAAGTATCCCAAAAGATTACATGATTTACACAAAAACTTTCCATTTTGTGCAGATCATTCCGTTCCTCCAACATCAAAATTGTCAAAATTGATAGCTGATGTACGTGATGAAAAAGGGTATATTTTACATTATAGAAATTTGAAACAATCATTGGCCAACGGTTCAGTCCTAACTAAAATACATAAGGTATTGGAATTCAAACAGTCTGAATGGTTGAGGCCAAATATTGAACTTAATACTCGTTTGAGAACTATGGCTACGAGTAACTTTGAGAAAAATCAATATAAATTAGCTAATAATGCAGTTTTTGGAAAAAAATGGAGAAAATAAGACTTTACAGAGTCGTTAAATTGTTGAATTTTTATGAAGGTCTTTATGGAGCTGAAAATTTGATTGCTAGTCCGCATTTTCATAGTAGAACAATTTTTGATGAAGATTTCATAGTAATTGAATTGAAGAAAGCTGAATTGATTTTCAATAAACCCCTTCACATTGGTATGGCCATTTTAGATATTTCTAAACTTTGTATGTATGATTTTCATTATAATTTTATGTTGCCCACAGTCGGATCGGATCGATACTTCTCTTATGATTCGATTGAGAATTGAGGTATCTGTTGGTATGTGTATTTTTTTCAAAATACGCTTGTTCCCAAAAAGTTATCTGATTTTTCAATAAGTGAATCTCAAAATGGTGACTGATTATCAGTTCTATTTCTGAAGTGAATTTGATCGTGGGTTCGACATTTTTTTTATCTGTGGACAACATCGTGTTAGCCAGCGGTGGACTTTTGGGAGAGAAGGAAGGTGTTGAATTTTTCTTGGAAGTTTGGAGGTTGTAAGCATCAGGAAATACTTCAATAGGCAAAGAATTCAACAACTTTGCCGTTCTATTGATGAATGATGCTTGGTATAGCGATGTTCGACAGGTCTCGAGCCTAACAGTTTAGGGGTGAACAGCCTGAGCACGTGTGGTTTGTCTACTAGGAATCGCGGGTGGTGGCATAATAGATGATATTCCCGTTGAGCACCGACCGTGAAAATACCTTTAAAAAAGGCAGAGATCGCCGACCTTTCTACGATGATCTAGAGAGGTCAATGATTTGGTGAGTGTTGTATAATCGACTAGGCGAATAGCTCTTTTCTGAATTGAGTCTGAGAGCTTTAGCGTAGGTTTGGGGGCTGACCTCCAAACATGTGAACAGTACTCCAGGACAGGTCGAATTTGTGCTTTGTAGTTCATAAGCAGTTGCTGGGATGTGAAGTATATTTTCGCACGGAATAGAAAACCAAGTTTTTCTGAAGCAGTTTTCGTAATGGACCTGACATAATCGTCCCATGAGAGAGCACTGTTGACGACCCCACATACAAGCTCGAGTCTTAGTTGCATTGAACTGTACTAGATTCTCAGATCCCCATTTCAGAATTCTTGTCAGATCCTCATTTAAAGCATCCTCTTGTCTTCGCCTTGCACCTCTGGCCTCGTTGGATGATATAAGGGCTCTAGAGGAAATGGCAGAATGGAGTGTACTATCATACTGGAGCAAGAACCAAGTTGGTGCCAAGACAGAGCCTTGTGGAACACCAGCTTTGATCGTCATTGTATCAGATGAGACCCCGTCTACCACCACGTAGAGTGATATGTCGCTAGGAGGCCTTGGTGCCAAACTCGATCAAATGCTTTGGAGATATCCAAAGCTACAGCCAGAAACTCTCCATGCTTCTCGATTGACACCTGCCACTTATGTGTCACATAGGCAAGCAGGTCTCCTGTTGACCTCTGGTGACGAAAGCCATATTGCCGGTCGTTCACGATGCTTGAGCTCTCTAGATATATCGGATGAGCTCGATGTTGATTGCTTTTTCCATTACTTTAGAGATCACAGATAGTAGTGCAATCGGTCTATAGTTGTTAGGAAGGGTCTTCTTGTTTACATGAGTTGAAAAATTATCTAGTTCTAAATGGTTATGTGACCAAATAATGAAGATATCATCTACATATCTCCACCACGTTTTTGTTTCTTCATTGAATTTTTCCTCAATATCGATAGATGGATGATGATATGGCTAGCTGGAGTGATATTGATTAAGATCATAGGAAAAGAAGATAACACCAAAAAAAATCAAAGAATCTGCTTGAATTCTCCTGAACGGAGAAACTGAATACGAAAATGGTGAATTGAAATGAAGAAATTGTGTCTGTCTGACAACTTGTCACTATTTAGTATCAAAGTGACCAGCGGAAAAATCACAGATGAAAATATGATCACCTTGTGCTGAAAACGGAAGCAGATTCGTTCCCGAAACGTCCACAACGATAATTTTGATATCTATTATATATATGTCTTCCAGATTTTTTTCAAGATAAGATGTCATTGACAAATAGAAAATTCGTCTTTCAGGTATCTTAAGGTTGAATTCCGAGCGCAGTTACATATATCTGTCTTTACTACAAATATATTGAAAAATAATTATCAATATTTTTACTTTTACAATCGAGGAGAGAAAATCCCACAAAAACTAAAGAATGAATACACCTCCTCCTGGAATATCTTATAGACAGTATCTTTCATTCATAGTTGACGAGTTGACTGACATCGAATCTACAAGAATATGAATAGCATTTCGAAATGGATTCCTCTTATTATAGATAGAATTATAATGAAATAAATAAAACTGGATGATGTCCAAAGGAAATTCAATATGTTTATTTTATTTTTCATGCACAAATCTAAAAGTAAACCTTTCAGGCAGGGATATTCATCCTTTGGTGTTATGGTACGAAGTTCCTTCCAACTTTTGCAGTAGTAATCACATCATTCATAGGAATTCTGACAAGTCATTGTGATCAGATGTGTACGGTGCTCCCTAATTGTACATGTGCATTCTTTTATAATCCTGTCAAACTGACTGGAATGGTATCAAAAGGAGGATGGGATGAAAACGAATGGACACTGTTAACTGCCAGACTCATCATAAGTTTTATTATCTTACTTCATTTTGGTAAGTTAATTTTTCTGTGTAATATTGTTCATATATCACTGAAGCAAATTAAAATTTATGTCCTACCATGATAGAAATAATTTAATTTCATTTAATGCGACCCCATCAAATTGGTGAAGTGATAACCCAAGTATGGATTTCACTAGACCACAAGAACATTCGGTGTGATAGTATCGTTCATGAAGTTCGAAAAATAGGGGTTGTGGATGTTAAATTTGAAAATAACTCACTTCAGTATTTTTCCGATTCCTGTCCTATGCTTTTCAAGAAAAACTACTTCCTTTGGAAATTTTCTCTCTATGATAATGAATCCTAAGCGAGGTAAACAATATTATAAATTACGCACCCTTATTATACAGATGTATTATGGTAACTGATTTTTTTTATATCCTTTCAGTTGTGATCTCTTCAGGTTTTATACACAGGAACCATTTGATATTCAGAAGATCTCCTCATTCAAATGTATTTTGGCTTACATCTGTTTCCATATTGTAAGTACTTTTTATTTTCAATCTGCAGACTCATATCCAGTACATTTCAGGATAATCATTCAATCTGTATATACCATAATAGTGTATAGTAATATCAAGGAAATACAGGATGACGAGAGAGAATTTGAAATGCCTCTGTGGATTATAATCTTCGCTGCTACATCTCCATTATTTGTCTTGGTAGTGAATGAGCTTGTCAAAAGACAGGAAATTATGTAAGTACTATGACGAAGATTGAACAGAGATTTACAATTTGGAAATTAGCAAATATCATAGTTCAACGGGACAATAAATGAAGTGTTGCTTTCATATGCTAGGCTTATGGAATGAGTATCATGACATACAATAACTGTAAACTATAGCAGGCGCCAATTAGGCGAATAGGCGTCCGAAATCGCCATATATTTGCCATATTCCGCACAGTGGCAGTCAAGTATGAGACTATTCTAATTGATACTTTGAAAGTTCCATTTCCACTGAAAAGTTATGTCAGGTCATCGTCAGTTATGACTAATAAATTTTGATAAGTGTGTATAAGTCATGATGGAAATGAAAATTGTGTTCAAATTCGAAATCGTTTTTTGCACTTGAAACAAAAACGAATGTGTATAGATGTGATTGAGATATATTCTCAAAAGTCTAATTTGTCTTGATTATCTCTACATTTCGAGTGATTCAACTGACCTCGTATCTAGAGGTCGTGTCTTATTATCAGTTCATTTTCTTCTGGTTCGACAGGAGTTGGTCCAGCTTCATGGACTCCGACCTCCAGTTTACTCACTAGAACATTAGCCTCAATACGATTTCCGAGTGTATCATTCCTCAGAGCATTTACATATTTTTTATCTGTTGACAACACGAAAGGGAATCCTATAATGTTCGAGGAACATCGTGCCAGCGGTGGAATTTTGGGAGAGAAGGAAGGTGTTGGAATTTTTCTTAAAAGTTCGGAGATGTAAGCATCAGGAAACACATCACTAGGCAAAGAATTCACTCGTAGACTCACTCATTCCTCTCAACCAATAATGGCTTCCCGGTAGAATTTGTTGAGTACGTTGGTGAGGTAATTTGTCATCCTTCAAATGTATTGTTATATGTATGTTATAATGGAACTATTGAGTCAATATTGCGGTCTCTTCTCACTTCAGCGGGTTGCTGTTCGTTCCTTTTCCGAAACGAAAATCTGTTATGACGTCCCGATATTTTACAATGTCCCTGTCATCTTCTTCGTGACAGACGATCTCCCTAAGTACCGAGGCTATTCTTTCCATGCGACTGCTGCCGCGTCCCCCCGCTTCAGTGACTTTGATTTATTTCTATAAATAAAACTTACAATACTGAGAAAATATTGAGAATAGATTTAAGAATAAAGTCATTTGAAAGAAGAGAAAAAAAAAACAGTGTATATATTGATATGCGACAACGCTCCAATCATCGTCTCCAACAAGATCAATAGGCTGACGATCCATATAGCGCATGCCTTGTGGCACTGCTCGAAGGTCATCTTTGTGAATTCATAGTGGTTGTAGCGTACTTGGTTTGAAGTTCCGCGTCATCAACTGTCCAACGTCGAATTTTATTGCAACATCTCGAGATTCAGGATAGATACGAGATATACAGACTTTTTGAGGACGATTTGCTTGCATAGCATGCTGTTTAGCTCTGACTTCAGGGTGTTCAATTGATATTTGAAATGCTGGATGATCTCTTTTGCCAGACCTGGGTAATAGATCCCAAAATTACATGTGACGATGCCATTCCTGTTGCAGCCTTCCCTCGATTCCTGAGAGTGAAAAGCACCTCACTCAAACCTACATCCCCATGTCGGTTTCCGTCATCTTCGATAGTCCGAATCCGCAGAGCTTTCTCGATTTCTTGGCATCGTCGCTCGACTAGATTAGCTCTCTGATGGTGAATTGGAGAGTATTGTAGTTGGGGTTGGATAATCAAAAAATAAAACACAACTGATTAAACAGAAATACTTGAAACGGTTTACAAAAAAAATGCCGGTTGGCATGGTCAACAGCCAGGAAGTACACTTATTGCGGTTTCAAATGATAATCCCTTCCATTCGGGCAATAGCTGACGCTCAAAGACGCCTAATTGTTACCAAGGCGCCGCCGTCTGCTCCGATTTCTTGGTTCCGAGCGTTCTTAGTGACTGTGCAGAAAAGGCATTGACGGACTTTTTCTCTGATACATCGATGTACAATGAACACAATAACACAATGAAACAACCTAGAAATAACTGTTGTTGTCTCTCTTTGCCCAGAATTTTCGGCTAACGGCGCATTATGATAAATGATACTTCACGCAACACTATTAGGTACCACTAATGCCCCACATCCTTTTTTGATGTACCATTGGATGCCATCCCTTATTTTGTATTGTTTTTGTAGTCTTCAGGACATAGGACAATCCTTGATTTCGGACCAGTAATCAATAGTCTCACGAAGTGCCTCATCATCAACCTGCTGCATTTTCACTGTCTGAATGAGTGGATCCCTGCAGATTTGATTCAAATTACCCTCTACGTCTGCTTCTGAAATTTCACTCGCCGGACTAAGCAGAAGCCGTTCATCGTCTGGATTCTGCCCTGAAAAGGTCCAGGTTGTCTAGACAAAAAAAAATTGAAAGTTCGATCCGATGACCTGGACAATATTCTACAGTGGAAGAATATTCTTGAAGCAACTATTCTATCATAGTCACAGAACAGAATGTCATGATTATTAAAAAAAAACAGCTCATCGTGTCAATTTTGACTTTTCATCTTTGAATTGGGATAGCCAAGTGAGGGCCAGACTGTCCGTCTGAGTGAAGTGCTGGCATTTCAGGTAATGGCGATGATGCTTACATGCCTAAATCACTGGTAAGGTCTCTTGCTCATTGACATGGTAGCGCCTCTCAGTCGCTTGAAACTTAGCGCTGGAACAAGAGAAGATACGACGGGTACCATCTTCACGCTGCTGAAAGCGTACAGCACCAATACCAACTTGGCTGGCATCAGGCTGGAGTATGAATGGTTGGACGGGTTCAGGTCTGTACAGCAATATTGGTTTGGACAGAGCTTATTTCAATTCAATAAAATCCCGATCGGCACCTGAGGTCTAGCAGAATTCCTTCTGTGAAAGAGGGTATAAATTCTCGTAGCCAGTTTGCAGTAGCCAAAAACCGTTTTAGTTCCCTCATAGACGTTGGAACTGGAAATTCTTCAGTTTTAACTACATGGTTCTCTTGTGGCCTATATTTCGGGTGATATGGTAACCCAGAAAATCAATCTCGTTTGCTCCAAATCGAAATTTTTTCATAGAAACCCTCAGGTTATGGAGTCGGAGTCGTTAGAGTACTAGAAAGAAATGTTTCAGGTGTTCTTCATGGTTTTAGCTGTATATCATGATGTCATCAAGGTAGACCCTAACACATTTGTCGATATATTCCGATAATACCCCTGCAATCGTTTTCTGAGAAGATGCTGGGACATTCTCAACAAATGTTTCCATCAGTGTGGAACAAATGGAATAAATTATTCCATTTGGCTGTGAACAGCCAAATTTATTCCATTCGTCTGTTCCACACTGTATATTCTCATAACACTCCTACAATCGTTTTCTGAAAAGATGCTGGGACATTCTCAACAAATTTTTCCATCAGTGTGGAACAAATGGAATAAATTATTCCATTTGGCTGTGAACAGCCAAATTTATTCCATTTGTCTGCTCCACACTGTATATTCTCATAACACTCCTACAATCGTTTTCTGAAAAGTTGCTGGGACATTCTTAGAGCCAAGAGGCATTACGACATTGGTATCTGCCAGGAGCCACTTTCGAAATCTAAAGTTGTGAAGATCTTGCCCGAGCCAAGAGGCATTACGACATTGGTATCTGCCAGTAGCCCCTTCCGAAATCTAAAGTTGTGAAGATTTTGCCTCCACCTAGTTCTCGTATGGAATCCTGTATCGGTGGCTGGCTTACCTCATCGGCTGTCTTTGAATTCAGCCTGCGGTAATCCATACAGAAACGTGGTATGTTATCTTTCTTACGTATAGGTGAACAGAAAGCTCAATTACTGCGCTGTATCACTCTTGCTCTCAAGTGAATTTTGTGCTCTTCTGAGTTGGTAGTGGGCTGTGAAAACTTCTTTGAATTTCTGCATATATGTATAGAAAAATAATTCTGTTCAGATCCAGTTCGGTTGAGGTTCCTCTAGCTGTATGCAGCTTTCAGTAAAGTCCAGAATAACTTCTTCATTTGTCAATTAATCTCTTCCTTGAATAGCCTCTTCACGTAGATTATCCAGAAGTTGAAATAATCTGGGTGTGATGGCCTCCTATGTTTTGGGGACTTCCTCTGATGTTCACCTCCTCTCCATGATGGAAAAGATTGACTTGTCCCAAAGTTGTTTTATTCACGACATTCGTTTGGGTGAATAGATGAAACGCGCTTCTATCCAATGAAGCTTTTCTGAATTGCCGTCTACTTTCAGATTCAAACGAGGAAGTTGTTTTGTGGTAGTCGAGTGTTGGGTCAGGTCTGCCTCGGATCATCCTCAATCATCAGAATCCGGAAAGACAATCTTTCTCTCGTCTGGGTTCCTGCTCTCGTTGAAAGTTTTCAAATCGCATATGTCTTTCAGAGTATCACAGGTAATTACACCAAGAATTCTCTGTATGGCTCTCGGAGCGCAACGAATTTCTGGTTTCATCAGCTTCACCATGGATGCTATTTAAGTTTCTTCTCTAATACCTGGCTCCAGTCTATAGTATAAATCGAGCTTTCTATGGAGAAACGAAACTGTTTCACTTTCTCTTCGTTTTTTCCCGTACAGTCTGGTTTTCAGTCTTCCCGAATAAGCCGAAGAGTTATATTGTTGAATAATTCTTTTTTTTAGGGATCCAAATGATTTCTTGATATTCCCAAAATTGGAAAATATTTTCAGCATATCCGCCAATTTGTTCGAATGTCGACTGGAACAGATCTCTTTTTGGGATTTTTTTTTGATGGAAAACTCTTTAAACTCTTTCAAAAACCTCTTTGGATCTTCCCAAGGTTGTCCGTCGAACGTTGGAAACGTCTTCGAATCTGGTGCGGCTTCACATAGTTTCCAATAGAGCAAATTCGTCAGAATCCGGCTTCCAGATTACTCACTAGAAAATTAGCCTTGATACGATTTTCGGGTGTATTATTCCTTGAAGCATTGACACATTTACTCATAGACTCACTCATTCCTCACAACCAGTAACGACTTCCCCGTGGAATGTGTTCAGTACGTTTGTGAACTAATTCGTCATCCATCAGATGTATTGTTACATGTATATTAAAATGAAACTATTTAGTCAATAATTCGGTATTTTCTCACTTCAGCGTGTTGATGTTCTTTCCTCTCTCGAAACGAAAATCTAACGTCCCGATATTTCAAAATTTTCCTGTCACTTTTTCGTTACAGACGATCTCTCGAAATAACGAGGCTATTTGTTATATACAGGGTTAATCAAATGTATGGAACCATCCATATACCTCAGTAACCAGTCGTTAGATCTCTACGATTTTATTTTTACAGAGTGAATTGAAAATGTGGTGGTTCCAAAGATTACATCGCCAATGCTGCCACAGTTTCTGTTTTTCCGGAATAATTATCTACTTAATTATTTCAAATAGAACACCCTATATATTTTTATATCATTTGATAGAGAATTTCCCTGCGAGTTCAATGGTTTACTATTTGATAGTTTTATTCACAATATCCACAAAGATATCTGGAAAAACTCACAATATATTCCTGGATTATTGAAGCTGATCAGCAAGAAGGCGAATGAGAAATGTCATGTGTTCATTATTAAGATTGATTCATGCTTTCGCTCAGCGCGGAGAGCTCAAATTTGGCAATCCTGACTAAATGTCGATCATTCTTTCTGACGGAATATATCATATTGTAAATCTTTGTCAATAATAATAATAATGATATTACTCTCGGAAAGAGACCGAGTTGAGATATTAATGATGATTGGATTCGGAGATAGAAGAAGAACTCACAAAGAAGTTTCAGATCTCTTCGATACGAGTCACCCAGATCGAGATTCAATATCAAGTAGCACAGTATCCAGAACTTCGAAACGATTCGAGAATACTGGGAATCTGAAGAATATCAGAAAAACATGACGTCCAAAAACAGCAACTACGCCATAAAAAGGATCAAATGTTGTAGTTTCATCCATGAATAACCCCATACTTCCACAATCCAATTAAGCTTGGACCATGGAATAAGTCAAATGTCAGTGATAAGAATTTTGAAAGAGGAGAACATGGTGCATTTCATCCACGAACTTTTTGACGGCGATGCTGAAAGGAGAAATACATTCTTTGAAACGTTAATGGCGAGAGGTATCAACTTCATTAGAGATATTCTGTTTTCCGATGAAGCTACTTTCTGTCTTATCTGGATCAATCAATAGGCAAAACTGTCGATACTGGGCTTTCGAGAATCCTCATTGGGCTCAAGAAAGCCATACTCAATTTTCTGAGAAATAAAATATTTGGGCTGGTATCATTGACAAAAGAATCATTGAAGGAACGTTGAATATCGACAAATACCTCACATTATTACAGAATGAGATTTCCCTTACATTTCCTCGATGGAAATGGTGGAGTACGTCAGTATATTTGGTTTCAACAAGACGGAGCACCACCGCATTTTGCATGTAATGTAAGACAATATCTTGATGCCGTATCCAGAAACCGTTGGATAGGACGACGTGGAACCATCGAATGGCCAGCGCGCTCTCTCGATCTTACACCCTTAGATTTGTTCTTATGAGGACATGTCAAAAATATTGTATACTAATGAAGACCAGACAATTTCGAGAATACGCGATATATTTCCATTCGACCGCTGCCGGTCCGTCCGTTTTGCGGTTCGTTTTCAATTGGTCATTTCCTCTCTAGGATCGATGGAAAAACTCAAAATGCAACAAATATTATCAGCTCTTCTCGTTCGGAAGTTTTCAATCCAAGCAACGTGTACACATTTGAAAATATGAGTAATCGACAAGGATTAGAATATTAAAGGAAGTAATTAAGTTCATTATATTTCTGGGGTGAATTTGTTCTTGTTACCGATAGCATGTACCGATACCGATAGTCAGATTTCCTTTCATTATGATGCTTATATCTCGCATCTTGTCGCTTTTGATCAAGTTGGCAACACCGGGAGATCACGCGAAGGAGAATGTACCAGTCTGTTTCCTGAAAGGAAAAGTGGTTTCGCTACCGCTGGCTTATCTCGCGAGTTTACTATGGAAAAATTACAAAAATTTACTCGGATAATAACCATTTTTTGTGTATTGCTAGGTAAATCAACCTTCATACGTGAGTATCAGTGTGCTAGCATTTCTGACCGCTATAAAATGCTGTGCGAGGAAATTATTGAAACTACAGTTGAATCTATCAGTTATCGCTTGATGAATATCCGTTATAATATTATACATGTTCGACAAAACAAATCATCCCATATGATCCGGTAATGCATGAATCCATTTGAGAATGAAGAAGAATAATAGACGCTGCCGGACGAAAAGTTGAAAATGAATATGATTGAAATGACTCCGTTTACCTAAAACTGTTGCATTCATTCATTTTATCATTCTTGATACATTCATTCATATTTGAAATCTCAAATCAATAATTACCTGATAATTTCTACTCATCGGTTCATAATCGTATGAAGGTGATGAATGAATAATATTGATCTTACACCAATATTGTATGAACTCAGTGTTGAGAGGGATATATGTTATTGCATTATTGTACAGGAATTCAAATTTCATGTTGAAATTTCTAGTTCTTCTCAGACAATCATGGAGATTGTATTATTCTCATAGTGCCAAAGCCAATATAGCCAATATATCAAGCAGCAGCGTTTTTCTTCGATCAAAATTACAATTCACTACAATAAAATACTCAGACTGGAAACAATTTGTTGAATCTCTATATTGGAAATTAGTTTTGAACCATTTACGTTCATATATCTGATGGGTGTGTATTTTTTTAAGGGTGAATGAAAGGTTCCTGAAACGAGCTCGTTTAGACTTTGGAACAAAGTTAGGAATGAATTCGCCGTTTTAATACACCATGTGAGGAAAAGTTCGTTGAAGGCATATGATGGCAGTGCAGTACAGTACACAGCTCAGGAAATCAACTTGACTGGACCTTCAACTTGAATGGTAGCTGTGTTTCTCAACATTCTTCTTGATTCTATGTTAATGTTGATAGTATAGTATTTAAAATGAAAATGCGTTACAATGTAAGTTACAAAGTAGACAATGATTAATGAATCAAAATGAAGAGCAAGAATAAACATTGAATACAAGTATTACACTATTTCATTGCGGCTTCCCTATCATTAGAATTATAGACATGTGTATCAGCGATGGACGAACTGTAGGTACTAACTCTCAAATAATGACTACTACCAGCACTGGCGCACCCAGGGGAGGGGGTGGCAGGGGCCGCAGCCCTCCCTCCCCCGAGATTCATAATAGTTGAAAAATTAAATAATACATAAGCTCACCTACTAATAGAACGAATAGAAATCGCCCACCTTTCTACGATATTCTAGAGAGTTCAATGATTTCTTGAGTGTAGAATCTAAGAGCTCCAGCACATATTTGAGAGCTGAACTCCAAACATGTGAACAGTATTCCAGAACAATCCGAATTCGCGCTTTATAGTTCGTGAACAGTTGCTGGGGTGTGGCACAGAAAACCAAGTTTTTGAAGCACTTATCGCAATAAATCTCACATGATCGTCCTATTAGAGAGTGCTGTTGTACCGAGAATACGGATATACCGGCTGATTCACGGTGGATGGCACATTAGACGTTTCTGGTGGACCAGACAACATCACTCTGAAAATTTGATGGATTTGATGACTGAAGGTTAAATTTTAAGCGCAATAACATTTTGGGGCACATCACAAATCTGTCCTAACTACAAATGTATTGAAATAATCATAATAACTTCAATTTCATTTTCCAGAAACGAGGAGACAAATCTCACACATAAAGTAGAAAAATGAATTTACCACCTCCTTTAATAACTTACAGATAGTATGAAATATCAGTTGCAAAATCGGGCTGAAAACAATTAAAACTGATCCTAGTTCATCCCCTTGTCGACAATGCAAATATCCATAATATTTTACTAAATTGTCTATCTATACCTATAATATCGTTCAGGAGTTTCAAGTCGTTAGTTTTAAGAAATAAGCTTCAAATCGTATAGAGTAAAATAACATATATGCAGGAATTATTAAGAACTGTCATATCATAAGGATGACTTTTCTCACTGGTCAATTTTGAGTGACAGCGGATGTATGAAAATTGCACAAATCACAGAATTCGAAATTTTATACGCATGCGCAAATACAAACAGTTTTTAGTTTTAGTCGTAAGGGCCAACTTTCTTGTGACTTAAATCTTATGACCTAAGACTTGAAACTAACGAGAAGTGTATAAATGCGACATTGAAAACCAATCATCTAACTTCATACCACTCATTCCTTGAAACTTACGACTTGAAACTTATGACTTGAAATTGCTGCATAAATTCACATAAGGAAAGTAAAATGCATCCCTATAAAATGATGTCAACTCAGGAGCTGATGAAAGACGATTTCGACAGGATAACGTGTTGTTGTGAACAAATGATGGAAATGTTAGATAACAATATGATCCAATTAGAAGATGTCTTGTTTTCTGATGAGAGCACATTTACACTTAACGGTCATGTTAATCGTCAAAATTGCTGCTATTGGTCTTATGAGAATCCTTACTGGATGAGAGAGGAACATACGCAATATCCTGAGAAAGTTAATGTTTGAACAGGAATCGTTGGAAATCATATCGTAGGTCCCTTTTTCATTGATAGCAACTTAAATGGAGATGAATATTTAGAACAGCTCCACAAGTTCCTGCCAATAAACTATGGTTTCAGCAAGATGGAGCACCGCCCCATTACCAAATCAATGTCCGGCAGTACCCGAACCAAAATTTTCCAAATCGTTGGATAGGGAGGCGCGGATCGATAGAATGGCCAGCACGATCTCCTGATCTGACGCCATTAGACTCCTTTTTGTGGGGATATGTCGAAAAGTATTGTATGCCAAACTGAACCACCCAACTTAGATGAGTTAAAAAGACGAATCACGCTCGCGATTAGACCAGTCACGCCTGAGATGTTGAGTAACGTTAGAAGACATTTCTTTACCAGATTAGCATGTTGCCAAGACGTTCGCGGCGAACATTTTGAACATCTCTCACATTGAAATCAATGTTTTTTGGTATGTTTACATTATTCGTGAAATGAAATGATTTTCTTTTTTCAATGTTATTTTTTGTAGTACATCTTAAAACACGTGAATTATGTCTAGAATTTTCTGAAGAATTAAAAAAACTAATGATATACAACGATAAAATAAGAAAGTTGGTATCGGCCACTGTTACATGACACACCCTATATAATTATTTTCCTTGAAAAAATGCGCATTTGAAAAAACAAATCGACGTGTCCAAGCGTTTTTCCCAACACGCTCTCATTTATTCGTTATCGAATTTATTCCATTTGGCTGTTCCACACTGTATTGTCTCAGGTTTGATCCTTGTGGTACCCCCGAATTGAAACAATATTTTTTAGATATATGTTCATTATCCTTGACAAGAAAATAACTATTCTTTAGATATCTTCCGAATAATTCCAGATGTTTATTCGGTAATCCGAAAACGGCCATTTTCTTCCAAAGAATATCATAATTGACGCGATCAAAGGCTTTACAGGAATTTGTAAAGATTGTATTTATTTGTGCCTTCTCGCTTAAGCCTTTGTGGGCTCATGAATAAACTAGAAAAGATTGGTCACCGTTGATTTTGATCAGCTATGTATTTTCTATTTCTTTCTTTCTTATTAGATTTTTCAATTGATTTCTGATTATTTTGTATTGATTTTGTTAAAAAACTCAGGGCATCTTCGGGTTCGTTCCAGCAACTGTTCACAAAATCTCACCCCTATTTCATTGTCACGCGGTAACCGTTCTTGTACCTGCAAATAACGATAAGGGTGTAGCTGTTGCTTTTGAGATTACTGGCAACATTCGCTTGTGTTGTGTCTATTCGTCTTGCTATTTCCGGATCCTGTTTCACAGTATTTAATACTACTTCATCAACTTCTACAGCTCTCGCACTTCTTGGTCGGCCACCATTATTATTTTTCGTTTTCAAACATCCTGTTCCACGCAGTCTTTGCACAATCCTCAAATTTGGAACGCGTCGAGCAGGAAATATCTCTGCATTCCGTCTTACGGCAGCATTTGCATTTCCGAAGCACTCGTCAAGCATTTCAAGCATTTAAATCAATTTATTCAGAGAACTAGAAATATCAGAGATATCAGTTTGTTTATGATAACTTGTCATTTCTCAAAATCTCAGTTGAGATTCGGAGTAATAAAATAACTAAGCAAGAAACCACCTGAGGAAGCTATCTACAACAAAGTTAGGAACAAAATTGTTAATGGCCTGGTACTCATCACAAATTATCCTGCTGACATCATGTGACTACAAAAACTCAAATATCTCGAAATCTGTTGATTTTTTAGTATTCGGATAAGATCTCGTTCATGTATTTTTCTCAGCTCTATCTATCTATCTATGTTCTATCGCCCCCTGAGAGCTCGGTACACATTTTTGACTCACCCTGTAGATATCAACAAACTATGATTCAAAATATCGAATGCTTCTGAGTATACCAGAAGAACCACAGCAGTTGCTGTTTCCCCATCTATTGCTCTTGAAATGTCATCCGTAATGACTATTGAGGTCAGTTACTTATTCATTTTGTTTTTCGAGATAACCTCGAGTAGCAGAGAGGGAAAACGATAAGAAAGTAGAAGAACCCACAGAGTTAGCATCTGTCAAAGTTTCCTTCTTAGGAAAATCCGCGAAAAGTTGGCGAAAACAAGATCTTCCACATCTAGGCAACCCTGGATGGACCGACGATCCGCTGAGGGGCCTCAGCGGTGCAGGATTGAAATGGTACCTATGCTTCCTCAACCAAAGCCATCGGGAGGAAAATATGTACCTCAACAACCTCCACAGCATGAGGAGAAAAGGTGCCCAAACATAATGCCCCCAAACGTCCGAATGTTAAGTGGAGGAAAATGGAAGCGGAAATAGCACCGCGGCTACCAAGCATTCTGGGAATACCATCAGCTATGCGCAGGCAGTCAGCTATTTGGAAATTGTAGTTGTTCCCAAAAACTACCCGGAGGAATCTGAGTGCCTAGCAACTCTCAGAAATGGATGACGCCATTGTTCAAGAAATGGTGCTAGGCGCGGAATGCAAAGTGCAATCCGGATGAATTCACTTCCGACCTAGTATGCTTGTGGTGAACTGCCTCACACAAGAAACAGCAGACTGGTTGAAGGCACTTGCCTCCAATCTGAGCACCTGGAAAGGATTGGAGTTGAGGGATGGTCTGGACGATATCCCAAATGCACACACCTTTGTTGTTGTTATTGCTACTCTTCTCCTTAGTTGCCGAAGCAACCCTCAGAAGCCCCGAAGGGCTTGTGCGAGTGAAGGAGACGTGGATCTACTATGGCATTTGTGATAGTTCTATGTAGAATTTGTACAGCGCATAAATGAACCCAAATCCAACGGCCAGCCAGGCATCGAACCCATGACCTCATGATTACTATGATGTAGCTCGACTATCACGACCACCTGGCCTTCCTTCATCTTATTCTTTCCAAGGAGCATCTGAAACTCGAGACTTTGAACCTGAGAAACTGCTCACCCTAGTGAATACTCCAGAAAGTGGGGCAGCGCACCCAGCTTTTTGAAATCCTGGGTAGAAAGAGGACAACGGCCAGGTGCTCAATATTGGGATCGACGACGAGTCTTGGGATGCTAAGATACTCTATTTTCTTCAGGTTCTAGAAAGTTCATGACATCCTCAGGGACATGAAGGGGAACGGAGGAGACCAAGGAAGTAGAATCGAAGCGAAGTAGAATCGACTGAGATCATGAGCCACAAACATATTGGCGTGGAGGAGAATCACAGAATATAAACTGATAAAATGTTAACTGGTATCAGCTTATATATCGGGTGTCCCAGAGCTTTTGGGCCAGCAGATATTCCAGTTATTTGCAGAAAAGAAAATTGTAAAAAAAAACGTGTCGTAGGAAACCATAAACTCGTTCATGCAGCATAGCAAAATCCACCCCCTGGCGAAAAACCCCCGAAAAAACACCCCTTACTTTTGTTTTTCAAATTGCATCCCCACGATTGTTTGGGTTCAACTCACAGTCCATCTCATTCTTCGGTATATAAATATATGTATATATATATATAAGTGTAAATTAGTAGATGTATGGAAAACATCGTACAATAATACAAAATGTGTATGACAGACAGCAAAATCCACCCCCTAGCAAAAAACCCCCGAGAAACCACCCCTTACTTTTGTTTTTCAAAACGCACCCCCATGATTGTCTTGATTCAACTCACAGTCCATCTCATTCTTTATTCAACGATACTGTACTGATACCAACGATACCGTATCTACTGGCCTTAAAGCTCTGGAACACCCGGTATAAATATTTATATTTTATATATATTTTATATTATATATATATATATATATATATTGTGCTGTAATGCCCATTGTGTTAAATTGGTTGGTACATCCAGATCTGATTCCAAAGTAGTATCATTTATATTCTGATGGGGAGAATTTTTGTTGATATAATCAACGAAGTTTGGACTTTCATTATTATCAGGGATGATATTTCCAGTGTTATGAGTGATTGAATTGAAACTTCCTTGAAAGCATTCTATTTCAATGCCACTGTTAAATTGATATTGGGGATCATTAGCTTCTATTATGTTTTCTACATTTTCAGTATGATTTGAGTTTTCTTGCATAAAGGACATTTTCAAAACTAGCTTGAACTCTACGATAGATCTGTCTTTGACCAACATTTTTTATTGTTTTTCTCTTATACATCTTTATGAATAATATTATACAATAATGATATTCATATTTCTTCTTCAGTACAAAAAATGCTGAAGCCTCATCCCACTTTTTGGATCTTGACCTGATGAGCCTTTGAGGTGAATGTTTCAACCACACCTTTATACAATCTTCAACTTCTTTTTCTGTTGTTGTGGATTGGAGTGTAACAGCATCTTGAGGAAATATACAGACACATCAGTAGAAATATCTGTTGAAATGCTGATTTTTGTATGTAACCACACAACAATTTGATTACAACATATAGAGCAGGTAGCTGTTTTTAGCTTCAGATCACAAGAAGGGTTTTTGTCTCGTTTACCATGAAAATTATATTTCGATGCTAGTTCATCGTTAATCAAAATTCTCAAAATTCTGTTTGTTTTTGTTATGGCATCTTTTCCACCAATTCTGGCCAAATATAACATCTGAAACATCTTTCATATAGAATACTACTGAAACAATCAGCATAAAAAACTCACAAGTAAATTATGGTTTTCTTTGTTTTTCAAACAAGATTCCAAGGTATCTAGATCTTCCTGACTATTCAGAGGTAACTTGGGAAAATCCTCTGGGAGAACAACACTCCCAAGTGTTTCATTTTCATTTGTCAGTAATTGATTCAGTATCTGAGAGTTTTGTTCTTTGATGTTACATAAGATGGTTAAAAACTTCATCTGGAACTCTCCTCTTTGTTTGATCTGTGTTGTTCATGATACAATGAAAGATGTGTGTGTTGTGTTGTGAGTATTTGAGTTAGAGTGACTACGATTCGTGCAAGTTGCTAGTTGCTAGTGGCTTGTGTTTCCCATTTGTATTTCTAATATATTGTTAATCTTGTTAATCTATAAGCATCTAGGGTTTCCGTGTGGATATTTTTGCGAAAACATATCAGGTAGGACGGTTTTTTTCATTTCAATGCAAAGTTTCCGGTCGTTTATTGATCATTAGCATGTGATTTGTGAATTTTATATTGGCATAGTCTGTAGTACTTCTAGTGTTTCTTTATAATCATAGCTTGGATAAAATTAGTCAGAATGGTGGATCAATATGACCATTAGGTATTGAAATTTATATTTTTCATAGTTCACACCATGTTTAATGAAGTGGAATTTGAAGAGGGTGGAGGAGTTTCCATAGTTAGGAGCTCATGGCTCACAGCTAGTAAATGAGAAGTATTTTGGCCTCCTCATAAACAAAGATCCCAGTTCAATGAAGTTCCAAAGCAAGATGAGCCTATCAATGCAGAAACGTGGACACTGCATAAAATCAGCAGATGTTTTTATGAGACAGGTTTGTTTCTGTCATCTGTATGAAATTGAAGCTGTATTAATGAGTAGTTCAATCAATCTTGGTATATATTTTCCATTTTGTTCATTTATGTGACCAATAACCAGATAAAATAATGTGACTGGAGTATAATAATAAAGTGATTTTTTTGCTGTACTAGTCAGTATGATGGTTCAAATGTTCTAACTTCAATCAACTTTGCTATCTTCATCTGTGAAAATCAATGTACAATGTATGTAATTTTTTCACAGATGATTATGATACGGCCAGAGTGAAGTTGAGAAAAGCGGAAGACACCTCTGATTTGGTATCTGAAGCAGAGGGTATTGAGAATAGGAAAAGAAAGATTAGGAAACCATGAAGATTATCTTACAATGGTAGTTCCTCTGATGAAAATGTCAGTCATCTTAAGAGACCTCCAGCTGTTCAGAGAATTGGTGAGTACCTTACTCTTGGATATTATTTCTTTGTATTTGATAGGCTTCACCTCGATTCAAATTTATAACTTGAGAATACATTTGTTTTACAGATTTAGTTGACAGTCCACAACACAGTGCATCCTCACAACATGGTACACAACAATTTATTATATATTTTTATATATATTTTAGTACTACCTACTTTTTTTGATGACTAATAATCTGAATACTGGACATTGATTCTATTATGGGGGTACTTAGCTCCATACTTTGACTAAGTTTATAACAACTATATGTGATCTGTTACTACTTTCACTGTTAATATTCTTCAGACTCATATTTGCACCAAAAACCACTATTAGTAAGTTAGGACTTGGTCTCTGTAGTCAAATTATATTCACAAAGGTATGTTGTATGACATCTCCTACAAATCCATGTGAACCCTAAGTATATATACTGAAGGGGCATTGAGAATACTTACTGTCGGAAGAGTGGAATATTTTGATAACTGAGTCGTAGAAGTACCGTTGTTCAGTGTAATTGAGGATTTCAGAGATAAAAATCATTATTACAAGTTCCATATAGGTAGTCATTTCTGTTATATAACCAATTACCAATTCACAATTTGACAGCTGGTAGCGAACTCAGGTTAGCTCGGCCCATAACTGAGACCATCCACAATTCGTCTCCTTCTGTTTCTGTTGGTATATTATAACCATCTGTATATCTTCATTTCTTAATAAACACTTTGTCAACTGCAGCACTTCTCTTCTTCACTTTAAGGTACCACTTATCAGCACCCACACCTTCTTCACTGGGCCAGGGCCTAATAATTGAAAATAGTCCGCCTATTCACTCTTTGGGAATAGATAAGGTGGCAAATTGGCGCCTCAACGTGGTTTCAGTTGTTGTTTCTGGTGGTGATATTGGCACACCCACCTGGTTTCACTTATTTTTTCAGTGAAGAAGTTGATAGTCGGGGTAGTTGTGCAAGGTGTTGGCTGATGATAACTAGTAGCCAATTACTACCTTGAGCAAGAAAATTCAGTGTACAGGGTGATACAAATTATTGGTTAACATCTAGAATTTTTTTCCCTTTCTTTCGAGTTGACTCTAAAAGACGTTTCCCTCAGAATTGTGAATGATTAGATATTCATACAGGGTGGTACTTTGAAACCAGAGGATAAGTTGTATTTCTTTTCTTGTCACTCTCTCTAGTTTTAATTTTTTTTCTTTCAGACAGGGATTGTTTACAGGGTTGTTGTTATAATACCCAGTGATTTGTAAATAATTTTATCATTAGAAAAGGTACAACAATTACTTTAGGGAATTATTTATCATCTTTCCTTCCAAGCTGATTGGATTTTCGTCCTAAGTCAGTTTGGGTATCAACCGGTGTTAGGTGACTTATTATTTTTTCTTCTTTCGTTTTTCTTATTGGGTTGGAGTGGGGGGTCAACACGTCCCTGTTGGCTATTTGTAATTTAATAAATATATTTCATAATCATGGAAGTAAATAGACTTCTTGGAGATGAAATTACTTATGAACTCCAGATTCGTAGTTTTCCAGTGGAAGGCACGGTTAATGACAAGCGAATGGTACTGACTATTTGCGAGGCTAAATTGGATGACTTAGCAGACAACATTTCAAATTTTGATTCGAATAATCGGGTCAATGATTTCAAAAGAATAAATTCACGACTAATACATGTAGGATTTAGGTTGAGTCGCATCAATTGTCAGTCGAATACTGAGTTACATCGTTCTTAGCTGTTAGAACACTGTAATCGAATGAGAGAGGATGTTATTCGAGCCTATGAATCAACGGGAATCAGTCAGGCACACAGTAGCTCAATCATGGACGATCCTATTCCGCTGATCCCAGAAATCGTGTCCCAACCTCGATTTACTAGCAGACCAGTCACCCCGGGACGTTTACTCGAATTGGATGAGCCTGATGCGGAGTTAGAATCAGGCTATGTAAACCAATCCCGCCAATCTAGGTCGCTAACAAATAAAAGTTCGGCTATGGGTGGAAGACAAGAATCCTGTGGCCTTTCAAGTATCCCTGGCAAGGTCGCTGAACTTTGGAGTGTCTTCGAAGCAGGGATTAGTAAAAACCCGAGTATTCGAGAGAATACTCAATATCCATCAAGATTCTCCTTCACTCTTGATAACGTAGACAGAAACGTTCCGGATCGTCCTCAGAATTCTTCAGTAAGATTTCGAGACTCTGGAATGTACCCTGACCAGACAGTGCGGTTCGATAACGATACCTCTGGAACCGACTTGTCCAATAGGGCGTGTTATGGTAGTCCTTCGGGTTCTTGAAATCAAACAGGCATTACGGAATCATTCCATGAGAAACCTCGGTTGGATCGTTCAGCTCGGGAAAACACGGTATTCAACCTTCAATCTCGTTTACAACGAATGACTCTTTCCCCTCCCAAACTTGAAAATTATTCCAGAGATTATTCCTCTGATGGACCACAATTCTCCAACAGGGTTGAAAACTCGTATTCGTTCGATGTGGCGCGATGGCGTTTACAATACGAAGGTGTATTCAGTGTGATAGCCTTTCTCGAACGTATTGAGGAATTGCGGGTGTCCCGTGGTGTCTCAAATGAGTGACTTCTTCAATCCGCTCCAGAACTGTTCACTAAGGATGCTTTGTTGTGGTATTGAATGGGCAAGTTTCATTCCTGGGATGAATTAACCTCACAATTGAGATCTGACTTCCAAGCTCATGATTACGAGTATTCTTCACGAGAAGAGATTCGTCGTCGCACTCAAGGAGCGCAAGAACGAGTGATAAATTACGTTTCGGTGATGGAAAATCTATTTCGAAAATTATCATCTCCTCCATCCGAAGATTCTCGAGTTCAAATCATCAGACGCAACTTTCTGCCATATATTCAAAAACTCATAGCAACCCAGTCCATCGATAACATGTCTGACTTACTCGAGTTGCTAGGATGATTGAGAAGACAGAATGTCGGGTTTAACGTTTTTGCCCTCCACCCTCGATTTCCCGGCATATGATGGAACCGGAACTGGCGTATAGGAAGCCCATCAATGCACTCTTCATTGTAGATTCCGATCCCATATTCCCATCAAATACAGCGGGTTGTCAGTCGCAGCTGCTGAAATTTTCAACCAACCGACTTGTTGGAATTGCAACGACACTGGGCACAGATTCCGGAAGTGTGGAAAACCGAGGCGTTCATTCTGCTTCAAGTGTGGTCGTGGGGAAGTCACTAGTTCTTCTTGTCCCAAATGTTCTCCAAAAAACGGGTATATGCCGCGAAGACAGTAGGTCGGCAGTGTGAGCGGCATACTCCATATGAAGTCTCCTTGGCCGATAATACCAATACGAAACTGGTAATTTTGAATTACGTTTTGGCTCATGCCAAAGGCGACCAGAGACCATATTTGAAGGTGATGATACATGGTAGAGAATTTTTGGGCTTATCAGGCAGTGGGGCCTCTAGAACCATCCTGGGAAGTTCCGGATGGAAGGTGTGCCATTTGGATACGTCCGACCGTAAGATTTGCACAGTTGCAAACGGTCAGACCTGTGAAAGCTTGGGCCATGTATCTCTACCAATTCATCTCAGGGATCGCTTGCAGGTCATAGACGTTCTGGTCATCCTTTCCTTGCCCCATGGTCTCATACCTGGGATTGACTTTTGGACCCGTATGGGGTTAATCCCGGATCTCCATGCAGGAGAATGGAGTTTCAGGCTCGGAGAACACGTAGACCACATCCAGGTCAGTGGAATTAGTGACATCAACACACTCACTGATCACCAACGAGGCACTCTCAACAATGTCGTCGAGGAAGCTTTTCGTAGAATGGGAACTGGATTAGGTTGTACTCCACTGGTGGTGCATAAAATTCGTACTCAGTCTGTCCCCATCGAACAACGGTATTACCCTATCTCCCCAGCTCTACAGAAAGTAGTCAATGCAGAGTTAGACGACATGTTGAAGAAGGATATTGTCGAACCGTCGAACTCTCCATGGGCGTCTCCCATAGTCATGGTCAAGAAGTCCGACGGTAACTGGCGATTCTGCGTGAACTACAAACGGCTCAACTCTGTCAGCATACCGGACGCATATCCGATACCATACGTCAGTGCCATCCTCGACAAATTGCGCGACGCTCGATACCTTTCCACGTTAGACATGAAATCTGCTTATTGGCAAATTCCCGTTGCCAAAGAATCTCGACCGCTCACTGCTTTCACCGTTCCAAACCGTGGTCTATTTCAGTTTAAACGGATGCCGTTTGGGCTACATTCAGCGCCTGCAACTTGGCAGCGGCTGATAGACCGGGTCTTGGGAGCAGACTTAGATACGTTCACGTTTGTATATCTGGACGACGTAATCATTTGCACGCCAACATTTGGCGAGGCTGGAATGACGTTGAACAGAGATAAATGCCTGTTTTGTCGTTCCGAGTTACGCTACTTGGGATACGTCATTAATGAGTTTGGCCTCCTTGTTGATCCGGAGAAAGTCGAGGACATTCTCCGTATGCCTACCTCTCGTACCGTCTCAGATGTCCGCAGAATCATCGGTATTGCATCTAGGTATCGACAATTCATACCGTCCTTCTCCACGATAATCTGCCCCCTGCCACAACTCACCCAGAAAAACCCACCATTTTTATGAGAGAAGTGTGTAGAGGCTCTGAATAAGGTCAAGGAAACCTTGGTCTCAGCTCCCATTCTAACGTGTCCCGACTTCGACCAACCTTTCTACGTCGAGACTGATGCTTCAGACTACGGACTGGGAGCTATTCTATCACAACGTCATCCAGACGGTGATAAAGTCGTGAGATACCTGAGTCGGTCTCTCACTAAGAACGAGCGAAAGTACTCGACGACAGAGGAAGAATGCCTCGCTGTTCTTTTCGCTGTGGAGAAACTTCGACCTTATTTGGAAGGAACAAAGTTCACAGTGACAACGGATCATTACAGCCTGAAATGGCTATACAATATTAAAGATTCTGTTGGTCGAATTGCCAGATGGGCGTTGAGATTACAATATGATTTCGACATCATTCATAGGCATGAGCGAGATCACTGCGTCCCTGATGCCCTATCAAGAGCTGTCCCATATGTGGATCTCATCTAGTGTTCTGGTGTTGTAACTCCGTCATCGACTAATAACTGGTTCCAGAACATGTTCAAGGGAATCGCAGCTTCTCCCGGAAAGTACCCTTTGTGGCGGATAGAGAGAGGGAAACTGTACAAAAAGACGAAAACCCGTTACCCGGAGAATGACTGGGTGCTCGTAGTCCTTAAAGAGGATAGGGCTGCTATTATCAAGAATAACTATGACCCAACTTGTGGACATCTGGGTGTCGCGAAGACTATGGCGCGAATCGGAGAGAGATATTATTGGCCAAAACTACTTGCCGATGTGGCTCGGTATATCAGAAGATGCGACACGTGCTTGAAGACAAAACCAGAGCAGAAAGCACCCATTGGCCAAATGCTCTCTTCCCAAGTGACCATTTCTAGGCCATGGGAAGTAGTGAGCACGGACGTGGTAGGACCGCTACCCCGTACAACTTCTGGATTTTCTTACATCCCAACCATCCTGGACTGTTTCAGCAAGTTTATTCTGGCTTACCCTCTACGAACGGCCACAGCCGCAAACGTCGTGAAAATATTGGAGGATCATGTTATCCTTGTCTGTGGCGCACCTAAAAAGATCCTAGCAGACAATGGGCCCCAGTTTCGAAGTACACTCTTTCAGAATGCCATGGCCAAGTACCGGATCCAGATTAGCTTTACTGCAAATTATGGAAAGGACACATAGAGTGATGAAAACCATGCTGACAGCCTATGTATCTGAAGATCAAAGACATTGGGATCAGTACTTGGCCAAGGTAACTTCAGCTATGAGGTCTTCGAAACATGAGGTCACTGGTTGTACTCCAAACCTGATAAATTTCGGAAAAGAAATTCAGTTGAATGGTACGGAAACAGACGAGCTCCCTCCCTCAACCGTTACAAACGATGCAACTCGTGCCAGAGCTCTCCAAAGACTTTTCACAGATGTTTCAAAACGATCAAAAGCAGCCTATGAGAAAAATCGTGTGCTATATAATCTGAGACATAGAAATGAGCGATTTGGTCTGAATCAAATATTATGGAAGCGAATTTACGTTTTGTCTGATGCATCAAAATTTATCACCGCAAAGCTTTCAAATAAGTTCAGTGGGCCATTGCGAATAACAAAAATAGTGTCACCATGGTCTCATGAACTAGAGGACGAAAAAGGCAAATCAGTTGGTGCCTGGAATGCCAAAGATATTAAGGCTCACCCCCCAGATGATTGTGCATAATTTAATTTGATTTTCTTGTATTTTCTCCATTTTTGTTCTCTTCTCTTCTCTTCTCCACGTCTTCCTTCTGGTTATATCCACCTTCCCTAGAAGTTTCTTCGAAACTTTATCAGTAGGAAGGGTGGAGTTGTTACAGGATCGAATAATTTATTTATTAGTTATGTGCTACATATCAGTTTCTCTTGAAATATCTGGAAAAGAAGGATTGTTATGAAGATGATTCAGACAAGATGCTTTTGTGTCTTACGTTCAAGATTTTCTGTGCCAAATTTGGTCGAGCAGAGCCTTTCTGAAAATGAAAACTAATAGCTATATATCAAGAGATCCTACCTGAGATATCTTGTATCATTACCTTTATTATTTTGCAGACAATATCAACGAAGTCGAGCTCTTGTTTACATTTAATACTGATTTGGTTGCTATCCAACCTGAATTATTGCCTCATATTTGGAACTTCTGTCAGTTTTAGGGGATTATCCAGGGTACTCCAAATGAATCTAAGGAATTTACTATAGTTAAGTATCTGAGGAATTCAGGAAAATGATGTTCAAAACATAACCTGTTCTTGTCCATTGTCATCTTCTGATGTTTGGCAGCTGTCGTTCCTGGTTATAAAAAAAAAAGAAACATAAAAAAGATCTTTTCTTGAGTATCCATGTGGATCTAGAGAAGGACTTCGTGATCTAACGGAATTTAGTATTTATTCTTGAAAATTTCTGGAAGATAGTTAGCAATTGAATTGTTCTAAACAATTGCTCACTGCAGTGGATAAATATTGCACTAATTTTCCAAGTTTGATCTACGAGTCCAACCAACATCTTCAGGTATGTCTCTTTATTTCCCTAAGTGACTTCCAGGACTTCAGCAGGTCTTTCAATGATATGGTTTTCTTCCTTTTTTTCCACAACATCTTCAGGCCTCTTCTTCTTCGGTTACCACCTGGTAGTTGTGTTACCAAGTACTACTATCATTTTGGAGGAAACACCGAGGACCTATTATTGCATTTGGGCATATCTGAACTACACCTACTCGCGGTGGCTGTATGGTAGCCAACCAACCAGATAAGCATACCAATTTTAGTACTACCTACTTTTTTTTGGTGACTGATAATCTGAGTACTGGACATTGATTTCTATTATGGGGGTACTTAGCTCCATACTTTGACTAAGTTTATAACAACTACATGTGATCTGTTACTACTTTCACTGTTAATATTCTTCAGACTCATACTTGCACCAAAAACCATTATTGGTAAGTTAGGACTTGGTCTCTGTAGTCAAATTATATTCACAAAGGTATGTTGTATGACATCTCCTACATATCCATGTGAACTCTGAGTATATATACTGAAGGGGCATTGAGAATACTTACTGTCGGAAGAGTGGAATATTTTGATAACTGAGTCGTAGAAGTACCGTTGTTCAGTGTAATTGAGGAATTCAGAGATAAAAATCATTATTACAAGTTCCCAATAGGTAGTCATTCCTGTTATATAACCAATTCACAATTTGGCAGCTGGTAGCGAAGTCAGGTTAGCTCGGCCCATAACTGAGACCGTCCACAATTCGTCTTCTTCTGTTTCTTGGTATATAACCATCTGTATATCTTCATTTCTTCTTCTTCTCTTTTCACCGTGCCAATAAACACTTTGTCAACTGCAGCACTTTTCTCTTTCACTTTAAGGTACCACTTATCACCACCCACACCTTCTTCACTGGGCCAGGGCCTAATAATTGAAAATAGTCCGCCTATTCATTCTTTGGGAATAGATAAGGTGGCAAGTCTTTGGACGGCTGGCATCGATTGGGATAGCCCTCCGCCCGAAGGTATAATTGCTCAATTCTTTCAAGAAAGACTTACCTCTTCTCTCCACTCTACAGATACCACGTCAGATTATGTTCCCCACTACAGAATCAATTGAAATTTGTGGCTTTTGCGATGTTTCTGAAAAAGGTTACGCTGCTGTCGTTTACTTACGAGCTCAAGATCACGGTAAATATATGACTCATCTCTTGTATGCTAAATCCCATGTAGCACCGCTAAAAATGATCTCTATTTCACGCCTCGAGCATTGTGGAGCCCTCCTCTTGTCTGGCCTACTAACTTTCATTCAAGAGAGATATAAAAATGAGTTGAAAATTTCCAGAATATCAGCTTCCACTGACTCTATGATAGTTCTCAGCTGGTTGCGTAGTTCCCCTCATAAATATACAACTCTTGTGTCGAACCGTTTCTCCCAAATTCAGGATAAGGTGTCCCCCTCTGCATGGTGTCATGTTTCTTCACAGGATAATCCTGCTGATCCAGCTTCTCGAGGAATACTCCCATGTTATCTTGTAGCTAACTCCCAATGGTGGGCGGGGCCGCCATGGCAATTTATGGCCTGGCAGTTCCGGTGATATCGATCTGTCCAATGTTCCTGATGAAGAGATACGTCAAAATGTTCTGGCGTCATCTATTGAGGAAAATCCTATCATATCCCTCTTAATTCCCCCTAAAATTTTCTGAAATATCACGTCCTGCAAAATCAGGTCTCATTTCCATGTTCGAACTGGAAGAAGCTCTCAGAATTCTCGTAAAAATCACTCAACACCATGCATTTGCTCAAGAAATATCTCAACTCAAACAGGGGAAACGAATCCCGAAATACCTCCGCAAACTAAACCCATTCATTGATGAAAGTGGAATTTTGAGAGTTGGGAGTCGACTAACGTATTCTCATTTGTCTTTCGATCAGAAGCATCCCGCACTCTTATCCAGCGATCACAGATTCTCAGAGTTGATCATTTCTCATACCCATTTTCAGTTCCTCCATCCAGGCTTCCAGACCCTGCACTTCCTCCTTGCTCAACGATATTGGATACTTGCTCCAAAAAGGACAATTCGGCGAGTACTATCAAATTGTCTAAGATGTTTCAGACTCAATCCAAAATCTCCTCAGCCACTGATGGGTAATCTGTGGGTCTTTCAAAATCAAAACTTCTCAAATTCGTGGTGCTAAGATGTTGAAATCGTACATTTGTGTTTTTTGTTGCATGGCAACTAAAGCTCTCCACCTCGAACTCACCTCAGATTTATCAACTGACACATTCCGTGCAGCTCTTCATCGACTTGTAGCTCGGCGTGGTCGTGTAACAGATTTGTTCAGTGACAATGGCACAAATCTTATTGGGGCTGCTCGAGAACTCGACAAACTTGTTCTACATGCTGCAGATCAACAGGGTATCCGTTTTCATTTCATTCCTCCCACTAGTCCTAACTTTGGAGGTCTCTGTTAGGCTGGGGTGAAGTCGGTTAAGACTCATTTACCTCGTGTCGTTGGTGACCAAACTCTGACATATGAAGAACTCAATACTACTATAATACAAGTCGAAGCAATTCCGAACTCACGGCCACTGTGTGCTTTCAGTTCAGACCCCAACGACGACTCAGTGATAACTCCGGGCCATTTTCTGACTCTAGAGCCGTTAAATTCTGTACCAGACCCTCCTCTAGGTAATCTGGCGCTTGGACGCTTATCGCGCTGGCAACTTGTACAGCGACTCCAACAAGATTTTTGGAGTCGCTGGCATAAAGAGTATCTGCACACTTTAATTCAAAGGAGCAAATGGATCGAACCTTCGACACCCATCGAACTAGGAACAGTTGTTCTTTTGAATGACGATTTCTCTTCCCCACTCAAATGGCCTCGAGGTCGTGTCACTCAACTCCATACCGGTGCTAACGGTATAACACGCGTCGTTTCGGTTCGCACCACAAAAGGGATTTTCAAACGACAAGTAACGAAAGTTTGCCCTTTGCCAAACTGCTTGATTCATTTTTTTCTTCACTTAATTCTGTTTAAATGAAATTAGTATGTAAGCTTGGATTCTCCAATTATTTTTTTTTATATAAAATGTTCCATTTTGGTGGGCGGTATGTTCAGGAATGATGTATTTTTCTCTTGATATAATCTGATTGCATCAAAATTCACAATTATGGTTGCACATATTTCTACTCAAAATATATATTTTGCCCCGCGATACCATGCAATGCAAGAGGTGATACGCCACTGCCAGAAGCCTCCAAAAAATCAGAGATACTTGCTAGTCCCAAGAAAAGTGCGCACATAGAACAAAAATACAAATTTATTTTTTTGACCGGCTCTTCACTTCGAACTTCGAATTTCTCGAGACCGGTATCTAATGCAACCCGATCGGATTCTGACAATCAAGGATTCAGGTTAAGACGAGCATTCTCAATACTAACCAGGAGAAGAACAGCTGTAAAGAAAAAGCAATTGGTAAGTCTCTCCTTGCATTGCCGATTATCAATTTTCATGTATGAACTTCTTTACAACCTACAGTCCACTGCTCAAACTCGTACACATTATTTCTTTCTGCTCCCTTGAATGTCTCACAGGACATAGTGGTTTTTTCATATGATATTTTTGATATTAGACCATAGTCCTGAGAGCTGTTAGGAATACTGATTCAACAATGACTTTTATACAAGCTATGTCTGGCTCGAATGGATGTGCCAAATACGAAGAATAAAATCTGGATAATGGTTGTGTATAGAACCCCCGACAGTGACTTCAATGACTACATAAGTAACCTAGAATCACTACTACATGAAATTTACAATAATAGTGATCAGTACATTATTTGCGGTGATATCAATGTAAATTTTCTTGAAGAAAGTACAATGAAATTTTCTCTTACAAATCTCTTATTTGAATATAATATCATACACCACATAAAGGAACCCACTAGAATAACCAATCAAAGTGCTACCTGTATTGATAACATATTCTCAAACTCAAAGGTGAGTAATGTAATTGTTAGAGATACTTTCATGTCTGATCACACCTACCAGGTATGTACATTTGAAATCGCTTCCCCAATACACAATGACTCTAAATATATTTACAGAAGAAATTTCAATAACACAAACCTTTAAACTTTTCGCAATCCCTTGTCTTGTGAAAATTGGAGGGACATGCATGAAACTGTTCTTTCCCGTTCACAAGAAGGAAAACTGATACAAATAAGAAGAAAAAATAGTATTCACTTGAAATAAAAAATTTGCATAATCAGCTGTGTGAAATGAACAAAATTAGGAAACAACTCAATGACCCTGACTACACAGAATACTTTAGACAGTCCAAAAAGGAATATAGACAACTTGTGAAACAACATCAAAAGCAGAAAAACAATAACAGAATAATAAGATCTACTAACATTACAAAGGAAAGTTGGAAAATAATAAATGAAGGTAAACCCAACAGGGATAGAAATTCCTCTGTAAATATTATTGATAATCGTGGTGAATCAATTACCAATACACTGGAGAAAGTGATTTCATAAATGATTTTTTCATAGACTCTTTTGAAACAATCTCCAAACCCAACCACGAAATGAACATTGTCCCCTATGTCATTCTCCTTATTACCCACCACCCCAGATGAAATTCTGAAAATATTGAATAAGACTACCTCTAAACCTGCTGCTGGTTGGGACGATATCAATGGAAAGGTCATAAAAAAAGCAGGTGATATTATTGCTGAGCCATTATCATATTAGATCAATGAATCGTTCACATCTGGATCATTCCCAGATTTGAAGGAGTCCAAATGTATTCCTGTTTATAAAAACAAAGGCTCAAATTCCGAAATAGAAAATTACAGGTCAATATGTGTACAGAGTAAAATTTCTTAAATCTTTGAAGCATCTTATTCCACAAGACTAATAAACTATCTTGAAAAATTCAAACTACTGTCTAATATTCAACATGGCTTCAGAAGCAAGAGATCGACGAAAACAGCAATCTTTGACTGCGTTGAAATCATTTATGCAGCACTAAATAACAAAGATAATGTCGTAAGTTTGTTTTACGATTTGAGTCGTGCATTCGACACCATCGATCATGAGTTATTATTACTGAGGAAATTAGAGAGCATTGGTGTACGAGGAGTAGCACATAACTGGGCAACTTCTTACTTAACACACAGAAAACAGGCCACACTTGTTGATGGGGTTAGATCGAACACAAGAGACATACATTTGGGTGTACCCCAAGATTCCATTCTGGGTCCATTGTTCTTCATTGTATTCATTAATGATATTAATGGTTCCTGCTTGTCATCAAATCAAACTATTGTCTATGCTGATGATACAAACATACTAATGGCAAACAAAAACATCGAGTATCTTGTTGAAACAAGCAATGAGGCATCTAAGGAATTGAATGAATACTGTTCAGATAATGGACTCAAGATGAATTTAACAAAAACCTACCACATGCGCTTTCTCCCAAAAAATGTCGCACCTGATTACGATCTATACCTTAATGTATGTGGCCAGTCTATTCAGAGTAAGGATACCATAAACATTTTAGGTCTCACTCTTGATCAAAAATTAACCTGGGAAGCACACATAAATATACTTTGTTCTAAGCTAAGCACTACTTCCTACATAATACGGAACTTGAGAGAAACCGTATCAATTGCATATTGAGAATTCTCTATTTTGGGTTGGTCAGGTCAACACTCCAGTACGGATTGATTTTCTGGGGGTCATCCTGTCACTTCATAGATGCATTCCGCTCACAAAAAAAATACTGAGGACTATCTACAAAGCTCCTCCATGTTCACCGTGTAAACCACTATTCAAACAATTGCAAATCCTAACATTACCGTGTCTCTATATATTCCAGTTGATTATGTATGTCAGAGAGAACGAATCAGAATTCAAGAGAAATTGTGATATGCATTCATATTCCACGAGAAATAGCGAAGCTATCCACCAACCGTATTCTAGACTTGGGGTGAGCCAAAATTCACCGAAATATATAGGCATTAAATGTTTTAACAAAATAAAAAGCATTATGGATACAGGTAGCACAATAACTAACTTCAAGAGAAACCTACAAACTTTTTTATGTGATAACCAATTCTATGATATTGACGAATTTCTCAATTTTAGTCAGCGCATTCGACTATAATTTTATACAATCTATATACTCCAATTCAGTCCAACCAAATTTTGAACAATTTTGTGAGTGATTGATTTTATAATTATGTGCGAGTGTGCAACATTTGCAAAGTCGATGAGACTTATAAATTTTATTTTATTGCTTTATATCTATCTTTATTAGTGTATTTCTCAATTATATCCGTTATGTTTGTATCTACTTCCATTAGTATATATGTATGTACTTATGTGAATATGTTAATTATACAAACCATTTACCCGTGACTAGTCCGATAAGTTTGTATACATTTGTAGTTTTTGTACATTGTGTGTAATCTTTTGTGGCGAATAAATATCTATCTATCTATCTATCTATCTATCTATCTATAACTCAGTCGTAATCGCTCCGACGATGTTACTCAGTTGTATTCACCCTTTTATTCTCTGAATGCAACTATGTATCTTCAAGATGATGGATGAGTAAAGAAATGTTTAGTTCCTTCGAATTGAGGAATGCAAAATTGTATATCTTTTGTTTGGTTCATGTTCAGAAAAATCCATATGAATGCCATTTTGAAGAGTTTTCCAATTCATCAAGTTTGAGAATTCATTTTTCAAATCATATTGATAGCAACTTCAAAGCTCACGAATTTATTTATAAGACAGCCTGTGTGAAAATGCATATCATTGTAGGTGTGATGTCACTTCTGTGATATATTTCAGTCTGTCTGTCTGTTCAGTGGTGTATAATGCTCGGTGGGCTGATATCGTTTAATTCTCAATAATACTAACTATTCAATTTTCAGCTTTTAATGGGATTTTCTCTCCTCGTTTCTAGAAAATAGAGTAGAAGTTATTAAACATTATTGCAATATATTTGTAGTAAGGACAGATTTAGGATCTGTCCCAAAATGTCACTGCGCTTGAAATTAAACCTTTAGATACCTAAAAGAGGAATTCTCTATTGGTCAGTGACACCTTGTTTTTGAAAAAATTTGGAAATACAAATATATTTAATAAGAATAAAACCTCTACTTATCTTGGTGGACGTTTCGGGAACGAATCTGCTCCCGTTCTCAACACAATTGAAATATTTTTCTCTTCGTAAACTTTTTTCAATGTTTCCGATTTTGACACTTTTCAGTGTTCAGCAGATTCGTTCCCGAAACGTCCACCAAGATAAGTAGAGGTTCTATTCTCATTAAATATATTTGTATTTCCAAATTCTTTCAAAAACAAGGTGTCACTGACCAATAGAGAATTTCTCTTTTAGGTATCTAAAGGTTTAATTTCAAGCGCAGTGACATTTTGGGACAGATCCTAAATCTGTCCTTACTACAAATATATTGCAATAATTTTCAATAACTTCTACTCTATTTTCTAGAAACGAGGAGAGAAAATCCCATCAAAAGCTGAAAAATGAATATACCACCTCCTCGAAGAACTTACAGACAGTATTTAACTATTCAATGTTTATGGAATTATATCTGAATATCGGTTGATGAAATGCCCGTTAATGAACTAGATATCTTGAAAAATGAATTCATGTCTTTGTGTTTTGAGTCCTCCAAATGAATTTCCACTCGAATAAAAGAGGAAAACGTTGCTTTTGGATCCAGAATGGATTGAGAATGACAATTTGAGGATCGGAAAGCTGAATTTTCATAAATTCTCTTCAGATCAATCAGATCAGTTCGTTAATTTTGCACCACTGTATTTACTCAGTTTCCTTATGTCAGTTTTCGATAAGCGTAACAGTTGAAAAAACAAAAACAAAAAACATTCCCTGAGTCTATCCATCGTCCTTCCACGGTTCAAGAGAGGAGATTCTTTTCACTCTGTAGAATTTACTGCATGTATTTTTTGAACACCCGCCTGTGTTAGAACATATGATGGGGTTCACGATGTAGTCTATGAAAACAAATCAGGATACGGCGTCAATTACTCTTAATAGTTGCAAGGTAATGTAGACTGACACCGATAATGAGTACAATATTCCATTGGTGAATAAAAAGTACCCCTATTGATGAAAGATGAGACAAATGGAAGAATTATTTCACATTTTGCGGGTCTTCGTTCAAAGATGTATGATTTCAAGACACTTGTCACTCAGCAAGAAAGAGATCATCTGAAGAAGAAGTTGTTGAAAGAGGGTGTGAGTAAAAAACGAATAGATATTGGGATAAAAAATTTAGGAATCAAGAAAACATCTTTGAGGTGAAAAAGTTTGTAATGAAGAATAAAATAACTTTTGATGATTATGTTGCTTGTCTGAAAGAATTTAAAGACAAAGCCATATCGCAACAAAGTATCCGTTCCTATGCCCACAATGTTTCCAGTATAGAACAAACAAAAATTAGTCCACATGATGACAAACGAATCATTATTCCTCATTCATCTGAGACACTTCCATGGGGTGTAAATTTTTATTCTTTGTAATGTTTCAGGAATAAATTGATATTATGCAATATATTCAAGTAGATCTGTTCAATATTTCTGAAAGTAGCTTGAAACGAAGTTTGCCATGACTTCTAAAATACAACAGTACATAGATGTGCACATTATGCAATCATTGAGTGAACTGTGTAACGAGACTATATGTCAAAATATATAAAGTCTACGAGAGTTTATGGATAGACGATTATTACCTTTGAGTTTAACTTGAGAAATTGTTAGGAAATTTATTTATTATAGATGGATGAAAATGTGTCCAAATAGAGATGATGCTTTTACTCCTGAATATATGTTATATCAACGTATGATTTTCACATCAAGGGCACAGAGTGCAGTTATTGGTTATTGTAATTGGGAATCACAATATCCAGAACCCAAATATGGTATATGGGTTCATAGAATTTGGATTTAAAATCCCAATTTATATTTATGTGAACATTGTCATGAATGGTTTTTGATTACGCTGAAATTCAATAATATTACTGTGAATTTACATGTTATAAGAGATTATTTCCATTTGGTTCACGATACACGTGACATCCGCACCATATATCAAAATAGTTCCATGGGGTGTCGAAATGATTTTATGGAATCATTATTGAGTCTCAAACCACATTATGAATGTGACATGAATTCACATAACATGAACAATAAATACAAACGTTTCATGGATTGTCGCGAGGATGATTATGATGATGATGATCATTAATGTATCACAATAATTATTTATAAAAAATGTACTCACACCAATGACGTATAGAATTTAGTCACTTCTGAATTACAATTGTTCAAGAGCAAATTTGCATAAATGACATCTTGGTTGCGATGACGGTGGACCGGCTACATGCGATTGCCATTCAGGCCGATTGTAGTGAATGAAACAGAGAGTTTCACTTGCAAATCGAAATTGAGTCGATAGTCTCGAGTTAACTTATTCCAGGCATATAAGAGTTCGATTGGTTGTGCTCTTTCAATCCAATAGTGAAGGGGGAACTTTGCAAGTTCTTCTTCACTAAAGTGGTGTAAACTTCGTTTAAGATGCCAAAGATTCCTCGATGGATAGATACAGTAGCATGATTATTGATTCATTTTGGCCGTCTTTCACAAGTAGTCACAAGAAATCAAGCAAGCAAGCAATATATATATAAACTACTACTACTACTACTACTACTGACTCAATGGAGACATTTACGTGTTTTTATAGGAGAAAAAATTATTTGTGTTGATGAAGTGGGAGAAAGGGAGGCATGGCGAGAAGAAAAGTTGAAACAGGCGGATAAAAAAGTAATTTTCAATTTTTTCATTTATCATCATGCATTATGAAATGTTTGTACAAATAGTAAACATTTGAGCGCATACGCATTCATCTGTATCATTTTTATAATTGTGATGAAAACACTTTGGCATTTCCTTTTTCAATGGCGGATGTTCGTCCAATTCATGTACTGTACAGCTGCAATATTTCTTGATGAAGTTGAATTTTTCTTTATCCTTCACACATACCGCATCTACGCCCTGGGTTAGATACCGCATAATATTTTTGAATTGATGTGGAGGAGTGAATCCTGCATTCCAATCTATGCAGTGATGGTTTTTCATCAACCATGATGCTTGTTTTTTCAAATCGTATGGTAGATTGTTGAGTGGAAATGGTGGTTTGAACAAGTAATGACTAATACGATTATGGTCATCGAAACAGAACTCTTCCACTAGAAATTTATTATTTTCCAGTTTGATGCCTTGAAAATGAATGACCAACCTCATATCTGGAGATTTTTCAATTTTCGTAGAATTAATTTTTCCCTCTCGAAATATTAAATTTCAGCTTTGAGTTGCTTCAGCTGACGAAGGAATTGAACTAATCTGCATCTGTATTGAGCTTTCATTATCAACTGTCTGACTGACTGAGATTTATTGTCGCACCTTTGTATTCAATGGATTGTAATAAAATTCTTTTTCGTGTAATATCAGGTAATATTCGATATTCGCCTAGACGATGATACAACACTCACCAAATCATTGACCTCTCTAGATCATCGTAGAAAGGTCGGCGATCTATGCCTTTTTCATATGTACTTTCATGGTCGGTGCTCAACGGAGATATCATCTATTATGCCACCACTCGCGATTCCTAGTAGACAAAACAGACGAGCTCGAGCTGGTCACTCCTACACTGTCAGGCTCGAGACCTGTCGAACATCCCTATACCAAGCATCATTCATCAATAGAACGGCAAATTTATGGAATTCTTTGCCTAGTGAAGTCTTTCCTGATGCTTACAACCTCCAAACTTTCAAGAAAAATTCCAACACCTTCCTTTTCTCCCAAAATTCCACCGCTGGCTAACACGATGTTTCTCGAACATCATAGGTTTCCCTTTCGTGTTGTTCACAGATAAAAAAAAATATGCAGACACATTGTTTCCTGCTGGTTTTGAAGTTTAAAATTCAATACGTAGAACGACAGATCCGTCCCTGAATTCTTTGGGGCTGAATATAGGTTGATTGGTTTGGATGTGATAACTTTCTTGAAAATTGGCAAACATTACATATAGCGAAGCAAATCGATTCGTATCGAAATCCAAATTCAAATCTTGGTACGGAAATCTCTCACTGTTCATAAATATTCGCACATTAGTCAGATTGCAGTGATTAAATTCACTCATATCTTTTAATATTTGACCTAAACAGGCATCTTGAAGAGCAATGATGATATGTCGGAGACTCTCTAATTGAGTTGAAGTTTCAACATACCAAGTGTGACGTGTTGAATCGTTCAAAGTGGGATATTCCATCAATTATCAAATGTATTCCTGCGAACTATTTTATTCAAACGTAGTTGTTCGTTGATACTCGGTGTTATATGAGGCACGTTCCAGTACAATTTAGTGATTCGAATTTTTGGTTTCTCCAAATTATCTGTTGCAAAAACAGCATCGATGTCATCTTTTTCTCGGATGAGAACTAATTCTTGTCTCATATTCATAATGATGTTTCGGTAGTCTTCGAAAAATCCCGACAATAGTGTCAACGGTATGCACACATTAAAATTACCCTTTGCATCAATCAAAAGTGAGTCATTATCTTTTGGAATCCGCCCTGCATTTTCCATCAGCCTGCTCTCATTTTCGTTCAACGATAAGTAATTTTTCAAAGTGGAAGCTAGGCCCACGTTCCGGATGGAATCTATTACAACGCCATTCAATTCATACCTTAGTTCTCTGAAAAGATAAGCTATGCCATTATTGATAAATTTGAATTTGTCCATTTTATAACGAAGTGAAGACCAGCTCAACATTGGTCCTTCGAGCCGAATCAAAAACAAATTAGTCAATGTGGAATATTGGAATTTAGTTTCCGATTCCCATTGTTGATATGATGATGATCAATGAAACTTGAACTTAACTTAACTTCTTTATTTCTACTATTCCAACTAAAGAAAAATTCTTATACAGAAAAACACATTATGCCATGTTGGCCATTTCTTTTTCCTTGGCTCCCACCTGGAACATAGAATGGTAACCAAAGAGCATGCTCCATGTTGCCAACATAAATGTACATTATACCAACACACCTACTTACATTTATATTGCAACAAATAATTTTTAAAGAAACATAGGTAACTAAGTTCACATTAGAATACAGAACAGTCTCCAGTAATTTAGCATTTCTATAAAGCAACTTATCCTAATTTATTTCTACATATCTTGCCTTATACTTTTATATTCAAAAGAATCTCTGAATTTATAGAATTTAACATTTCCCAATGCTTTAGTTAATATGTCTGCAATATTATTTTCAGATTCTATTTTAACAACTTCAATTTTCCTTTCCTTGACATTTTCATGAATATAATGATAATGTACTTCAATGTGTTTGGAGTTCTTTGTAAAATTTCCATAATTGGCTATAGCTACTGCACCTTAATTATCTTCATGTATTTTAACTGGTTCACAGATTTTTGTAAAAACATCATTTATTAGACATATTAAGAAATTTATTTCCGTTACCGCTTCAGACAGAGCTATATATTCAGCAAATGTAGAAGATTTTGTTATACAGTTCTGTTTTTCTGACTTCCACAATATAACATTGCCATAAAATCTGATTACATATCCAGTTGTAGATTTTCTGTCTATGTCTCCTGCCCAATCAGAATCAACAAAGCAGTCTAATATATCAGTAGTATCATTTTTATAATATTTTAATTTCAAGTTTTTTGTCAAGAATAAATATTTCAGTACTCTCAAGGCATATTGAAAATGTGTGTCATCACAGCAATTCTGAAAGCGGTTCAGGTAATTTACACAAAAGGAAATATCTGGTCTAGTGCCAGAACTAATATATAATAGTGCTCCTATCAAATTTCTGTACTTAACATCTTCATTTAATTTAGATTTTTCCAATTTTACATTTATTTCCATTGGTGTTTTGTACAATTTTGCATTTGTAATATTATAACGTTTTGCTAAGGACTCAATGTAATGTTCTTGACTTAATGTTAAAATGCTGTCTTGATCATAATCATATTCAATGTTTATACCAATGTAATTTTTCACTTTGCCTAAATCTTTCATACTAAATTTATCAGATAATTTAATTTTAATGTCCTCAATAACCTTTTTGTCTCTACAGCAAATCAAGAGATCATCAACAAATAATAAAATGTACACAACTATGTCATTTTCCTTTTTGAAATACAAACAATAATCACATTCACATCTTCGAAAATCTAATTCAGTTATGAATTTATTGAAACATTCATACCAAGCACGTGGACTTTCCTTTAATCCGTATAATGATTTATTCAACATATAAACCTTTTCAGTGTCTTTTTCATTTTTTTCTTCTTCTGTGTGTCCATCTTTCTCGTCTTCAAAACCACACAATGTTACATCTTCTTCTATAATGTCACAGTGTCTAGCTATTATTACTTTGTTGTCGACCAGTACTCGATATCCTGTGTCACTGTAACCCAGCAAGATTCCTTTCTTATTCCATTCAGATTTTCTTCTCTCTTCTGGTACTCGTACAAAGACTCTACTGCCATACATTTTCAGATACTTAACTGTTGGCTTATTCCTGAAAAATATTTCTAATGGAGTTTTCCTTTCAATAGTAATAGTCAAGGTTCTATTTTCAAGGTATGCAGCTGTTTTAATTATTTCTGGCCAATATTTTCTTTCAACTTTTGCTTCTGACAAGAGACGCATCTTGCCATATCCATCGAAGATCTGATGTACCTTTCCGCAGTTCCATTAAGCTCATGTACATATGCTGGACAAGGTTTAATTAGTATTCCTTTCTCTTTTGCAAGCTGGAAAACTCTTGCATTCATTACCATTATCACATCGCAATTCTTTTATCGTCTTATCAGTGATATTTTGTACTTCATTTACATACTGCACTAAGCAATCATATACTTCATCTTTGGTCCGGATACAATAAACTTTGATCAGTTTGCTATAGTCATCTATAAAAATCAAAAAATATTTTTCACCATGATTTTCTGTTGTTTGATGTGGGCCATTCAAATCGGTATGAACAATCTCTAATATATTCTCTGCTCTTCTACGGTTATTACGAAGAGGTAAGTTATGCATTTTGTTTTGAATACATATCGCACATTTTAAATATTCTGATTCAATCTCTTTAGGTAGTCCATCTAATGCTTCATTTTTGCACATTATTTCCAAATTATTGAAATTTATATGTCCCAATGTACGATGTAGTTTTTCTTTTGTAGTCATATTGCTTTCAACCACATTTGCTTCCAATATTGCTTCATTAACATAACATTTCATCATACAGTCTTTCATGTTTAATAGCAACAGCTATAGCCTTTCCATATGAGTTATATATTTTTGACAGTCTCCCTTTAGACACAACTGAATTTTTTTCTGTGATTTTTGAGTAACTTAGTAAATTTGCCTTCATTTCTTTTACATAAAAAATGTTTGTTAAATTTACTTCTGAGTTTTCACCAAATACTTGGAAATAAGCTTTAATATTACCCACTTTTGTTGCTTCTAATATTCTCCCATCACCAACTTTAACTTTCACAGTTTCTCTCAAAGTCTCACATGTGTCAAAATACTCATCAGTGTTGATAATATGGTCAGTACAGCCACTGTCCAGTAACCATTCTATTTGTCCTTGAGTCTTTTCTTTCACACTCGTTGTGCTATTAGCAATGATTGTGTGAAAACTGTTTCCATATTGCTCATGGTTATAATTTCTTTGTTTAGGATAATTTCCTCGTCCTCTATGATAGTTTCTACTATTCGATGATCCACGTCCTCTATTTCCAGAATATCCACGACTTCTACTTCCAAAATATCCACGACCTCGGCCTCTGGTACAACAATCTTTTTGTAATTGGCCAGGCTTTCCACAGTTAAAACAATTATTTTGTGATGTCATCCTTGTTTCTGTTTGAAAAGCATTTGAGCTGTCATTTGATATCTCATTAGATTTTTCCTCTGCACTTTTTGTTTTTATTTTGCTTTTCAAATAATCAACCGTTCTCTCCTTTAATGGTAGAACATCAATCAAATCACCAATATGACTATACTGTTGTGGCAGTGACTTTAACATATAGTTAAGTTTTTCTTGTTCTGTAATAACTGCACCTGCTTGCTTTGATTCATTTACGGCTCTTTCAAAATCGTCGAAAAACAAGGACACTTCTTCATAGTTTTTTAATTTGACAGTTTCGAGGTTATGTCGACACACAATTTGCAAAGCTGTCGACTGTTTCAGATACATCTCATCGAATTTTTGAATAATCTCGTAAGCTGAATCTAAATCGCTTATATATTCTAACTGTTTGTTTGTTATGGCGCTGTAAATATAATTAGTCGCCTGAATATCCCGATCATCCCATTTGTTATCATCTGCATCCGTTTTCGCTCGCATCACAACATCTTTACACCTTTTGTATTGTAAGAATTTCAGTATACGTATTTTCCACTTGCTATAGTCTGCTTCGTCAAAGATCGGAATATTTATATTGCTTCTTGTAATATCCAGACACAGATTATTATTTCACCTTCTCATCCTTCTAACCACGCTCTGCTACCATGTTGATATGATGATGATGAATGAAACTTGAACTTAACTTAACTTCTTTATTTCTACTATTCCAACTAAAGAAGAATTCTTATACAGAAAAACACATTATGCCATGTTGGCCATTTCTTTTTCCTTGGCTCCCACCTGGAACATAGAATGGTAACCAAAGAGCATGCTCCATGTTGCCAACATAAAAATGTACATTATACCAACACCCATATACAAGAGGGGCGTTGGCCAACAATCCAAGCCATCCATCAAGAGGAAGAAGGAACCCAGTTTCCATTATAGAAAACAATCCGTCAAATCAAACATACCTGTAAGTCTTTTCCTACTATCCATATCTCAATTTGAATCAATATTTAAAGAAAAAATATATTGAAATGGAGGAAGAATTGGTATTAAAACGACAACAAGTGAAAGCTAAACTTCAACGCTTCAAAAAGTATTTCGAGTCAATTGATACAAATATCGTTGATTTGTTTCTAATTACAGGGTTGTCTTTAAGAATAGAAAAAATTGAACCATTGTGGGAAGAATTTGATATCATTCAAACAAAGTTAGAAGAACTTCAACCTTCTGAACTCCAAGGAGATGAGAGGGAATGTTTTGAAAACAATTATTTTGCCATCTGTGCAAATGCTAAATCATTGTATTCAACTTATTTTCAGTCAGTTGACGAACAAAATAAAAATATGGTCAGGTCTGTCAGTTCTATTCCTAGTGCACAAGCTAATGCATATGTTAACACGAATGTCAAGCTTCCTACAATAAATCTTCCTACATTTGATGGGAGCTACAGCAATTGGCTTGAGTTCAGAGATGCATTCAAAGCTTTAGTAGACAGCAATACAAGTCTATCAGAAGTTCAAAAATTCACTGTTACAAAGCATTTACGTTCATTGAAATCATTAGGTGAAGCTACAGACTCTTGGGATAGATTACTAATTTATATATTAACAAGCAAGTTTGATAATATTACTCGTAGAGACTGGGAATCTCATAAATGTCAAGATGAACTACCTACTATGAGTGACATGAATATTTTTCTGAAAACAAAATGTGAAATTTTAGAAAAACTTGAACAAAATAAAATCGAAAAATGTAAGCCACAAATATTTACCAAAACCAGTAGTTCATTCGTCAGCACAAATAAAATACAGTGTTTGCTATGTATATGCATACATAGATGTGTGGGGATCGAATGCCGGATGCAGAAAAGCAATAATCCACACTGATATAAAATATATTTCGACATGAATTGAACATACACACACTAAGATGATAAAACAACAGTACACGATAATGTCTCTAGACGGACTGCCTTGGTAGCTGCTCTGGTTTCGCTACCTGCGCCCTGTCGGCAAGCTGTCCGAAGGGTGGATAGGAATTCCAACATTACAGTGGCGGAGTCGCCACATCACCCCCCCGCGGAGTAGAGTGCGCTGCGGTTCACGTGGTGAGGCGCGCCGGAAAGTGTACGCGGCGCCCAGAGCGGGTGACGCGAGGGGCAGGAGCAACTTCCGGAGGCGGTGCAGGGACGATGGCGGCTGGTGCCGGGACGGTGGCAGCTGGAGTTGTCTCGGGCAATGTTGGGGGCGAGAGAAGGTGGGCTGGCTTGAGTCGGTCCAAGGAGACTGTCACCTGCTTGTCGCGTATTAGTAGCCGATAAGTTTTAGGTCCTCGGTCCAGTACGGGGTACGGTCCGGTATATGGAGGCTCCAAAGATGCTCGTACGGCGTCCTGGCGCACAAAAACGTGCGAAGCGTTGGGAAGTTCGCTGTGCACGAAAACGTTCGGCGATGCATGGCGCGATGTGGGTACCGGGCGGAGCGTAGCGAAGTGGCGTCTGAGTTGAGACACGAAATCCGGGTACGCGGGTGGACTCTGCAGCGGCGGCGTCAGCAGTTCGCTAGGGAGGCGGAGTGGCTCCCCGTACACGAGGTCGGCGACAGAGGCGTGAAGGTCAGGACGAAAAGCGCTGCGTAATCCGAGAAGGACCACGGGAAGAGCGTCTATCCACTTATCATCGGCGTGGCACATGAGTGCTGCTTTCAGAGGCCGATGAAGGCGTTCGACCAGGCCGTTGGCCTGAGGGTGGTAGGCTGTTGTGTGCGTGAGCCGTACGCCGGTGAGGGTTGCCAGGGCGCGAAACAGGTGGGACTCAAACTGACGTCCCCTGTCGGTGGTGACTTGAACTGGACACCCAAAACGCGCGATCCACATCGCGAAGAAAGCTCTGGCGACGGTCTCGGCAGTGATATCGGCGAGAGGCGTAACTTCTGGCCACCGCGAAAAACGGTCGACGGCCGTGAGGCAATATCTGAATCCTCCCGCGTGAGGTAGGGGACCGATGAGATCGATATGCACGTGAGTGAAACGAGCAGGAGGGGCTGCGAAGGTGCCCAGAGGCGTAGTCACGTGACGAGTAACTTTGCAGCGTTGGCACTGTTCGCAAGCTTTCGCCCACTCACGGCAATCCTTGCGCAATCCATGCCAGACGAAGCGGTCGGCGACTAGCTGAGCCGAGGCGTTGCGGCCGGGATGACTCAGAGAATGTAGCGCGGTGAAGGCTGCCTGGCGGAAGGGCGCTGTGAGATAAGGTCGTGGGCGGTCACCAGCGGTGTCGCAGTAAATGGAGACGTTCAAGCCGGGGACGGGACAGCGTGCGAGCCTCAGAACCGAAGTAGGCGAACGCAGGTGGTCTGTGAGTTCCGGATCAGTGTTCTGAGATTCGGCGAGAGCTGCGTAGTCCAGGGGCGAAGAGATAGCCGCGGTGCGCGACATGGCGTCGGCAACGACGTTGTCTGCCCCGGAAACATGGCGAATATCCGTAGAAAATTGGCTGATATAATCCAGATAGCGGAGTTGCCGAGGTGAACAGGCATCCAACTTCTGTTTGAATGAAAAGATTAGCGGTTTGTGATCAGAAAAAATCACAAAGGCTCTGCCTTCGAGCATATGGCGGAAATACCGCGTGGAACGGTACACTGCGTAAAGTTCGCGGTCGTAGGGGGACCAGTGCAGTTGGGAGGCAGTCAGCTTGTGCGAAAAGAAACCAAGTGGTTGCCACGTGCCATCAGGAATCCTTTGTTGCACGACACCGCCGACACAGGAGTTGGACGCGTCGGTGAAGAGCGCGAGTTCTGCTGCTGGGTCAGGATGCACAAGCATAGTGGCTTCAGCGAGGCTAGCTTTGCAGGCGTCGAATGCAGCGACACGAGCGGGTGTCATATCAACAGGCGCGGAGCCTCTGGTGTTAGGTCCACGGAGAGCATCGTCAAGCGGTGCTTGTAGGGAAGCCGCGTTTGCAAGAAAACGTCGATAGAACGTGAACATCCCGAGAAAACGCCGTAGTTCCTTAGCGGTGGTGGGCTGCGGGTACTCTAAAATCGCTCGGACTTTTTCCGGAAGTGGACGGATTCCATCTGCAGAGACGTGGTGTCCCAAGAATGATAACGAGGGCACTCCAAAGAGGCATTTGGCTTGGTTGATGAGGACGCCATGTTCGGACAGCCGCTGGAACACGACACGGAGGTGTTCTTCATGTTCTGCAGGAGATCGGGACGCGATGAGCACGTCATCGATGTGACATGTACAGAATGGTAATCCGGTGAGGACTTGATCCATGAACCTCTGGAAAGTCTGGCCGGCGTTACGTAGGCCGAATGGCATGAATAAAAATTCGAAGAGGCCGAAGGGCGTGATGATCGCGGTTTTAGGAACATCTTCTGGCGCAACAGGTATCTGGAGATAGGCCTTGACTAAATCCAGTTTTGAAAAGATCGTGGATCCAGTCAGGAAGGCGTTGAAATCGGCGACGTTATGCACCGGGTAGCAGTCGGGAACTGTGCGGGCGTTTAGTGCTCGATAGTCGCCGCAGGGTCGCCAACCGTCCGGTTTAGGAACCATGTGAAGCGGTGAAGCCCAACAGCTAGAAGATGGCCGCGCGATGCCAGCACGGACCATGTCGTCGAATTCGGCGCGTGCGATCCGGAGTCTGTCGGGTGGAAGGCGCCGTGCCCGTGAGGCGACGGGAGGTCCGGGCGTCACGTTGATGTAATGCTGAGTGGCATGGCGGGGCGTATGTGGTACTCCGCGAGGACGAGTGAGATCGGGGAACTCAGCGAGTATGGTTGAAAATGGTCCATCGCTGGTAATTGTCTTCACGCTGGACTGGAGCGTGGTTCCAGTCATGCCTGTAGCAGCGAGGGAGGTGACATTGTCAACCAGGCGGGAGCGCCGAATGTCGACGAGAAGGTCGTAAAATGACAAAAAATCGACGCCGATGATGGGTTTCTCGACGTCGGCGATGACGAAACGCCACGAAAAATCACGGCGTAACCCTAAGTCAAGGTGAAGCACCATTGCGCCGTAGGTGGCGATGGTGGTGCCGTTGGCAGCCATGAGCTCGTACGACGTTCTTGTTGGTCTTCCAGGTACTCGCGATCGTGGGAAAACGCACAAATCTGAACCAGTGTCGATCAGGAATTGTATGCGCGACTTGCGGTCCGAAACGTGAAGGCGGCGCGGAGAAACGGAGCAGCCACTGCCCGCCATCATTGACTGCTGCCTTGTAGATTTGCTGTCGGTACGCGGGCGACTTTGCGAACGACTGCGTGAACGACTTTGCGAACGGTTGGAGCGAGTACTTTCGCGGCGTTCGGGTGATCGAAAACGGGTGCTGAGAGCGGCTACCTGCCGGGAGAGCTCTGCTACTTGTTGCGCTAAATTCTGTGGCGTGGAGGCAGGGATGGCGGCGACGACACGTGGCACGGCGGATACCTCGTACACCTTGTCAGCGAGGCGCGCGACTTGTTCGATCGGAGCGTCTGCTTGAGTTGCGATGATGGCCTGGAGTTGGGATGGAAGGCGGTCGGTCCACAAAGTTCGTAGAAGGGCCTCTGGAATGTCACTGGAATCAGCCAGGCCACGGAGGTGTCGAAGAAACTGGGACGGTGTCCTGTCTCCGAGCTCTTCCTGTGACAACACCTGGCGTACGCGTTGTTCTGCTGTTTTCGAAAAACGCGTAATGAGCTCTTGTTTGAGTTTGCCATACCTGTTCGTGACTGGTGGATTCATTATGATGTCCTTAACTTCTGTCGCGTACGTATTGTCTAGTTGAGACGTAACGTGGCTGTATTTCGTGTGGTCTTGAGTAATCCCTGCTAGCTGGAACTGGGCCTCTACTTGAGCGAACCACAAGGCAGGGTCACTAGGCCAGAAGTTTGGCAGTTTGGGGGACACTCTGTAGATAGCATCGGTGCCTACAGTCGTGGCAGCAGCAGGTGAAGCGTTGCGGCCCAAAACGGCGTGGGCGGCGGCTGATTGAACGGCGGGATCGGCAATTGGGCCCGGTAGCCGTAATAGACGCTCATATTCGCTTTGAACTAACGCGAGTTGTTGAAGTTGAGTCTGGAACATCTGTTGTAGTTGCTCGAACTGCTGTTGTGGTTGCAGCGGGGGTGCTCGTGGAGGAAGATGTGTTTCAGCTTCTTGTACGGGTAGATGCGGGTCTGATGAGGCCGCTTGAGTACCCGGAGGATGGTTAGGGTCATCCATTTTCGAGAATACACGCGAAAGAACTCTGAAACCGGAGGTAATTCACGAAAGTTTATCACTTATGCGCAACACAAAGCGAAAACGAGACAGTAGACGAAACTCGTGGCTACAATTCGTCGAAAAAATCACGTCGGGGTCACCACTGTGGGGATCGAATGCCGGATGCAGAAAAGCAATAATCCACACTGATATAAAATATATTTCGACATGAATTGAACATACACACACTAAGATGATAAAACAACAGTACACGATAATGTCTCTAGACGGACTGCCTTGGTAGCTGCTCTGGTTTCGCTACCTGCGCCCTGTCGGCAAGCTGTCCGAAGGGTGGATAGGAATTCCAACATTACAGTGGCGGAGTCGCCACAGATGTTACCAATTTTTGAAACTTTCAGTTCCACAAGGATTACTTGAATGTTTACGTTGCCATGCTGCTAATCAGTGTACATTTAATGACTGTCCGAAATGTAAGAAACCACATAATCTGTTATTATGTGATGATCAATATATTCAGAGCCAAGAAAATAAAACTGTTGATGTGCCTCAAAAAGGATCATCTGATACTTCCTCAGTTAGTGCTAATGTAGTCTTGGACTTGTCATCTAGTTCAAATACAAATATTAGCAATTCTCGTCAAGTTGTTACGAAATTTCCAGTGGCGTCCCAAGTTTTATTGTCTACAGCAGTAATAAAAGTAAGAAATCTGGAAAATAATAAGATGAGACTATGTAGAATACTTTTAGACAATGGTTCAATGAGTAATTTCATAACTGAAGGTGTATGTAAAGAATTAAAATTGAATTCAACTAATGTTAATCATGCAGTCAAAGGTGTAGGACAAACATTGTCGAAAATAAGTAAACAATTTCAATATCATCTTATTACACTGATTTCACTATGGGAATCAAATGTCTAGTTTTGCCACAAATTACAGAAAGTTTACCTATGATATCATTTAGTAAACAAGTATTGGAAATGCCTAATCACTTATATCTCGCAGACCCTAATTTCAATATCAGTAGTGATATTGACATGCTATTAGGTGCTGGCAACTAGGTCGAGTGACAAGACTTCATCCATCAACTACCGATGGAATCACTAGAGTAGCAACTATCATGACAAGAGGAGGTGAAATTAAACGCACTGTACAGAAGATCTGTGTATTGCCAGTTGACTGAAAGGGAAAGGACAAGAAGAAATAGTGTTGAACAATCTTCAACATAGACTTTTCATGTAACCAGTGTTGAAAGCACTACTTTCAAGGCGGGCGGCATGTTTCGGACTGATTGTTACAAGTGCACGCGAGGGTTGGTAGAACTGCACACGACGAATTGACAATGCATTTTGACAGTGACTTTGGTCCTGTGTTTTGATGTTGACATTTTTCGTGCTGTCATCTGTCTGTCAAAACTATTTTTATGTTTCATATTTTTTATATATTCTGTAACCTTTCAAGAGAACAATGAATGCGTAAGGCTTGTTCAATTAAAAAATGTTAAAATGTTTTAAAATAAAAGTAAAACGAAAAAGTATACAGTCCATTTTATAACGAAGTGAAGACCAGCTCAACAACTACGACAGTTTCGAAACAAATGGAATAATATTCATTAGTAGTATTGATTATATAAAAATTTTAGGCAATATTGTCAACACTGATACGAATTGAATTTTCGTATTGAATCATAATTACATCTGATGATCACATCTCCATTGCTCCTGAAATATTTTACCAATTCAATAGGCGGTGGTAAATTACCGAGAAACTCAAAGTAAATGACATTTTTTTTTTGTTTTTCGAATATGCTGTCCAATTAGTACCAGGTCCACTTTCTACATCAAGATTAATTATACCCGATTCATTTGTTGTTGAAATTCATTCTGGTAATGAGTCGCGCAGAAATACACCACGGAAATGGGGAATTTTCAATATTTTTGCATACGTAATGAGATCACTATCGGTCATTATACGTCGTGGTAATTCAATTTTGTTTTTTTTTTCAATATGGACTCGGCCGCTGAAACCCCTTTGATCGTGTTGTTGTTGCTTTCTTCTTTTTCATACCGTATCCCTTATAAGGTCTCAGATAGTATCCTTTCCCAGAGACCCATTCCAAGTTCACGTTTTCCCTTCATTGCAGTCGTAACGAACCAAGCAGCTGCTTGCTCTCCTAATTTCGCGTCTTTCGCTTCAACTCTTTCCCAAGCTCTGTCTATCACTCTCGATGTCCATCACTGAGAACTTTGCTTTTAGAATAGGCGATATCGTGTTCTTTACATGCGGTATCCAAAGAATGTATGCCCAAATCCCCACGTTCTAATCTTTGTTGTGATTTGGTTCCCGCTACAGAGATAAAAAAAGATATAAATGGAATCTGGATAATGTTAATCACTCACGTACGCAATAGTTGTATTTCGGCAGATGCAAATCAAAAGGTAGTTCTTCAATCAAAGAGTTGACAAAACCTCTTCCTCCTCTCTTCCGTCTGCTATGAGCTCTCACTCCTTTTTTGAGTTTCACCATTCTAATATGCTATATGCCGGCACACATTTATAAACCCTCAGTCTCAGTCATAATGAGGTTATATAACGAAAACAAAACGTCACCTTACCTATCAGCAATTATGATTTGCAATGTGATAAGCAAAACGTGGACAAACATGGCGTACTATTTGGGGGCGATTCAAAACGGGGGTTGATCGTAGGTAGTAGTGGGTGCGGCAAAACTAACATCATGTTGTCGCTAATCGAGCATCCTAATGGATTGAAATTTGAAAATATCTACTATACTCGAAATCTTTGAAACAGCCAAAGTATCAATATCTTCGTACTTTGCTTCAACAACTCAGTGAAATTGGATATTACGAATGCAGTGAGAGTGAAGACGTTCCAGATAACATTGAAACAAATTCCATAATCATATTCGATGATGTGGCATCGTGTGATCAAAATATAATGAAAGATTATTTTCCTTTTGGACGGCATAAACAAACAGTTTTTATATATGCCAAACATAATCCAATGGAAGACAAATTTTATATAGGAGATTCACAAGACTTTATAGGACCCAATGTAAACGTGAAAGGTATCACTTACAATGGAACTGTAGGACTTTATGAGTTACTTCTTTTGAAAAACCCCATTTCTTACACCAAACAGGACATTGAAAATTATGTAGATATTATAAAGAGGACTAATGCATATCGTCGTGAGAATAATGCCGATTTGCCAACTAGAAAATTTTCCGAATATACCAAAGAAAAGTATATTCACATTATAAAGCCTTATTGAGAGAAAACTCGTATTAGTTCTGGTTCAGTTCCAGCATCTTTATTAAAAGGCGTGCTTACCAGAAATATGTCGAAAAGAGGGCAAGGTGCTAAAATGCCAACGATGATGAAATATGATGATAACCCCATTATTATTATAAATATTTTGACAACTATAACGAGCTTGTGAATAGATTGCGTTTGCTTGTTGCTTCTCAAGCAGTAGGCAACACTACCTGTCACAACAATGAAATAATTTCAATCATTGAAGAGTTACGCGGAGGTGCAATAATTACATAAATGAATGAATCAGTTATTCATATCAGTATTCAAAATGCCTCTAAACGAATTCAATCAACATTTTCTCACTACTCCTCCTCCTCCTCCTGCTTCTTATACTCCAAATAATATTGTCGCATCAGCAAGACAACTACCCACAAATAATCTTCCATATTTTATCTGTCAACCTTCCAAATTCCATAGTAAATGTATATTGAGTATTAGGGGCACTAAAAACATGTCTTTCAGTAGAACGCACTACATCTTGGATGATAATAGTACTACTTATACGATTCCTGTTACAGGAAAAATTGAAAGTTTTAAATATTTTCCCAATACATTGAGAATATCCAATCAGAATCAGAAAATTTTCTACATAAGGAATACATTCTCAACAAAGGTGATGTTATAAAATCTCCCCTAGATACCCATGCATCAGATCATTTATACATTGAATTTGTGATTCAATGTCCTTTGGAAAAAGATGAATAATATGATACGTTGAATGTTAATTAATAAACATTCGAAAGAAGAAAAATGTTTTATTCATTAGAAAAAATGATCAACATTTTCGAAAACTTTTGATTCCCAATTCTTCTCCTCTTGCAGTTTCATAATTTTTCTAAGATCGGGCTCATGGCAGTGATGTGCATCGGGATCCCCGTCCTCCTCCTCCGCCTCATTCTCATCTCTATTATTTTTACTTTTCTTTCTCTTCTTGAGCCCCAAACGATTCAATTATCTGTCTTTTCTTTCTGTCTTGAAATGATTCCATTTCCTTATTCCTTGTCCTCCTCCTCCTCCTCCTCCTCCTACAATTGTTCAGAACGTTTCACGTACAGGTGAATTCAGTATTCCCTAGGGATCTCTTTCGAATCTACTAATCACTTTGATGGATCTTATCTGCATACACCAACTACAGAAGCCGAGCACCAAAATGGGCCTACTCACGAAAAAGTTGCCTCCCAAGTATCGAAGCTCAGTAGTTCTACAAATGCAACAAATCCTACTCCGAAATACAGAGTACAATGATACCTATTTGCTCACGACATGAATCTGAATATATATATTCCAAATTTTTTCCACTTTATACTCATTTGAATTTTAAACGATCCCAAACACAGATTGACTCTCTCTCTCTCAAGGTTGGTAAATATTTTTTTCTTTCATCATGCCTTTGAATAGATTTAATCAACATTTTCTACAACCTAATCAAGCAGCTGAAGAAGAGGAAGAAGCTACGTTAGCATCCCCTCTACAGCCGCAATTGAATTTCCCGTTTTATGTTTGTGATTCCTTCGATTATCACGTAAAAGTTTTGATCCGTTTGACAGACACAAAAAAGACCAGTTTGGATAAAAATATTATATATTAGATAATAGCGGTATTGTACTTGAATTCCCCATATCTGCTAAAATAAAAAGCATAACGCAATATAATGTACAACTTGCCGGAGATGGAGAAGTTTTGATGAATAATAGTGCATCTTTGAAATTCCATCAACTAGCAAACAAGCCCATTACCAAGGGAGATGAAATGATATTTGAACTAGGAACGGCATCTACGATTTGTATTGAGATATTGCTACAGTGTCCGTTAATTAAAAATGAGTGAAGCACAAATTGTAGCCGAACTCCATAAACCGGCTCAATTATGAAAGACGACATGTTATAGTTAAAAATTTACATGACTTGCTACAAGCTGATTTGGCAATCATGAATAAATTTTCAAAAGAAAACAAAGGATATAATTACATCCTTGTTATCATAAATGCCTTTTCTAAATACGTTTAGACAATACCTTGAGAAAAAAAAAACTGGAAAAGATATAACCGCTGCTATCAAATCTGCATTAGCCCAAATGACTACCAAGGCAAAAGCATTGCTGAGTCATAAGAACTCTCAAATCATTATTATGGAAACAGTTTAGCTACCAGGGATCCTATAAATGGCTCCACATCCTTCCTGAAATCGTGGAAAAATATAATAATACCGAACATTCTACAACTAAAGCAATTCCTAGCAAAGTTGATGATGAAAATGTCAAATTCATAACTTCATTCCGACACTTGAAAACTGTCGACCCCAGAAAGCCAAAATTTATGAAAGGTGAAGATAGCAGGAAAGAAATAATACAAGGAGACTTTTATACGGAGGAGTTACAAAAAGTCATGTACCCTGATATTCATTTGGTGGAGAAAGTTATTCGTAGAAAAGGAAACAAACTCTACGTCAAATGGCTAGGCCTTGATGCATCGCATAATTCTTGGATAAATAAAAATGATATAGTTCATATCTAAATGTCATGTAAGCATTCCATCAATGAATAAAAAACAGTTATATATAGGTATTTCATTTGTTCATACTGTTGTTTGTTTACAGCTTCTTCAATAAAATAAAGAAACTGCTTCGATGGCTGGTTGGTTTTAATATTCACCAAGCACATGTTCTAGATAGCGTCATGTACTATATATATATATATATATATATATATATATATTTACAAACAGCATTTATAAGCAGCAGGTATAAGATCACTGGGATCGTCAGTCAAGGGAATCAGGGGTCGAGAGTTTAACACAGATTCAATCTGTATAAGTATAGTACTCATCTCCTCATAAGTCAAACGAGAGTTTCCGAGTATCCTTCTCATATGCGTCTTCGCTGATTTAACAGCAGCTTCCCATATGCCTCCCATGTGGGGGCTGCGTGAGGGAATAAAGTTCCACTGAATATTATTTTGAGTCATAAGAATTTATTTCCGAATCGTTACCAACGTTTGATAATAATTTATGTAAGTCATTTAATTCATTATGAGCACCTTTGAAGTTTGAACCATTGTCTGATAGGATACTTGAACAGATTCCTCTACGAGCTACAAAGCGCTTCAGAACATTCAAAAATGACATATCAGAGAGACATATCATTGGCAAGCTCTATATGTACAGCCTTAACCGCAAGACATACGAAAATACAAATATAACATTTTACAATGTTTTTATTTCTCAATTTGCCATCCTTCATAAATAGAGGGCCAGCCTAATCAATGCCAACATTAGTAAAAGGTCTAGATGGCGTTAGTCGATGTTCAGGAAGATTACCCATTATTGGGGCTGGTGTAGTAGGATGTGTTCTGAAACATTTTACACAGTTGTGCAAAATTGATTTTACAGCGCTTTTCCCCTTCAAGGCCCAAAACTTCATTCGACCTGCAGCCAGTGTTGCTTGTGGGCCTGCATGCAAGTTCCTTTGATTTTCATATTCTATAATAAGTTTAGTTACAAAATGCTTGTATAGCAGAACAATAGGATGTTTCTGATTGTATACGATATCAGCTGTCTGAATTCTCTCACCTACTCTAATGAGACCATTCGAATCCAAAAATGGATTCAAAGATACTAGAGAACTACTTCTAGAAACATAACCGTTCATATATAAAGATTTTAAATCTATTTCAAAAGATTCTAACTGAGTTAATTTATTTATAGCAATGTTAGCTTGGTTAAACTCTTTTGTTGATAATGACCCATTAAGTTTACACCCTTTATGTGTAGAGCAATTTTTCATAAATCTCAAGGAATATGCTATCACGGAATATATTTCAGTTTTTAGTTGCTTGGCTTGTTCAACTGTTGATGCTCCAGATATAAGTCATCTACATAGAAATCTGATAAAATACAAGAGCAAGCATTAGGATATTGTGACATATTTTCATGTGCAATTTGTTGTAAGGACCGAATAGCTAAATAGGAAGCTGAAGCTGTTCCATAAGTTACGGTATTGAGCTGATAGTCATTCAGCGGTTCATTCGCATTTTCACGCCACACAATTCTTTGGAGATTACGCTGCTCAGGTAAAATATTAACCTGGCGGTACATTTTCGCAATGTCTGCAGTTAATGCTATTCTGTGTTTCCTATACCGACACAAAATGGAAAAAAGATCACCCTGTATAGTGGGTCCGACCTTGAGGGTGTCATTTAGTGATATTCCACTAGAGCTCTTTGCAGAGCCGTCGAAGACAACTCTCAACTTGGTAGTTACACTAGAATTCTTGCAAACTCCATGGTGAGGCAAATAATATATAATTTGATCTGTAGTATGATATTCATATTCTTTCATGAACTCGAGATAATGAGTTTTGAAATCACTATCATTTGCAAATTTGCGCTCCATTGCATATAATCGGCTAATAGCAGATTGTTTTGAATCACCCAACATGGTAATACTTGATTTTAATGGTAGGCTGACAACGAATCGGCCGTCATTATCTCGTGTGGTTGTAGCTACAAAATGATCTTCACATTCTTGCTCTAATTTAGTAAAATTATTGAGCTGAAAACATTCCTCGATTTTCCAAAAATTTTCCAACTGATCTTGAATATTTCGATTTTGTGAAAAATTGCACATTTTTGTAGTGTGTTTTGATGATAATGGTATTGATCCAGTAATAATCCAACAAAATTTAGTCTTTTGCAAAACTGGCGGATCATTACCTGTGTTTATTTGATCATTGCACATCAACTCCCAAAATATTTCAGAACCTAGCAACATGTCAATTTTGTATGATATGTAGAAATTGGGATCAGCTAGAGGTATATGCTCAGGGATATTGATTTTATTATGGTCAATTGATGTGATAGGAATATTACCAGTAATCTGATCTAAAATCAAAAAGTTAAAGTTCGATTTTGTGTAGATTGAATTGTAGCACAAGTTTTTGCAGTGATATTGGTCAATTTCTCACTTATGCCACAAACTGGAATAGAGATCTTTTGGCTGGGAAGTCCTAATCGCTTGGAAAGATCAGATGTAACAAAATTGGATTGGCTTCCAGAATCGAGAAGAGCTCGACATTGAACTGGCTCATTATTATGATTGAGTACTCGAATGATTTCAGTTGAGAGTAAGATATGAGGTTCTGAACATGAACTGTGAGTTGATGTCAAATGTTGTGTGTCTGATCTATTTGGATGCTTGTTCTCTACATCTGCTACTGAGAGTGATGAAATGGACTGTATACTACTTGAATCATTTGTTTGTGTGCTCGCTTGTAAGTTCAAACTTTGTGATTGTGGAGTGTGAGGTGTGCACTTGATGCTTGTGTTGTTCTGACTGCACTATGAAGAAGAGTATTATGTTTATTCGCACATATTCTACATGCACTAGATAAACAGTTATTGTTAGAATGACCCATTCTCAAACAATTTGTGCATAAATGTAGCCTTTTGACTTCTAATAGTCTGACACTTGCTGTTAAATTCAAGAATTTGGGACATAGGTAAAGAAAATGAGGACCTTTGCATAAATAACAATTTTTTCGATTTGTCTGTTCAGTAGATGCAACCAAATTCACTGAATATTTCTCATCTTTTGTAGAATATGGAGATTTCTGTTGAAATTTAGTGGTTTGAAATTTTGAATCTTTAGCTGTAGAGGAACTTGAGATATCAGTATTCACTGCTTCTAGCACCTGACATTTGTTTTTCAAAAATTGTATAAATTGAGTGATGTTTGGAAATTCTGTAGATTTTATTGATGTTTCCCATTCTCTTTTTGTATAAGAATCAAGTTTTGTGGAAATAAGATGAATAAGTAGAGAATCCCATTTATCTGTTGGCTGATCTAAATTTTCAAGTGCTCTTATATGCTTAAAATATTCATCGAGTAAAACTCTGAGGCTATGATAAGATTCTCGAGGAATAACAGGTAGGTCAAAAAGTGCTTTGATGTGATAATGTATAATTATTCTCTTGTTCTCAAATCTCTCTTCTAGAAGTTGCCAAGCTGTATCATAGTTAAGTTCTGAGACACCTAGTGATTGAATAACATTAGCTGCTTCACCACGCAAAGAAGATTTTAAGTAATAAAATATCTGTATTTTACTCAGGGAGCTATTGCCATTGATGAGTACATTGAATGTGTCTTCGAAACCAGACCATTGACTATACTGACCATTGAAATCAGGAAGGCTAATTTCAGGTAATTTTACTCCCATCTCAGACGTTGAGCTGGCAGTTGTTGAGTTGGCAACACAAACAGTATTTGAAGAATTCACTGCTGCAGCAAGCAAAGTTTTTGCTGTGGAGATTGTATGATAAAATGCATTTTCGAATGTCTCACGCTCATTTGCTTGATTATCTAATTGATCTGCATTGAGATCTAGAATATCAATTTCACCATGGATTTCCTGAAATGATTGCCAAATATGCTCGGATCTATCTAAGCGCTCTTGTAGTTCCATGTATGAACTATTGTCATCGAATGATTCTATGAAATCTTTGAAACTGTTCAGTTGTCGTTTTACAACATTGCATTTTAAAATAAGACCTTTCAATTGTTCACTCATTTTTAATATTCAATAATATTTATTAGATGCTCAATATCAATGTATTTCGAACTACTATTTCGATGATAATGATCAAAGGCACATATGAAAAGAATTGACTCTTTGCTCCCGCACGCACAGGAAACGTTCGAACAATTGTCCGTTACACAGACCAAACTAGGTCAAAAAAGGACTGGAAATGATACAACTTGATGAGATGGATGGGACTTACAATGTCTCAGGTGCTTGAGTCTTGGAACCCTCGACGTGATCTTGCTCTGTGCCCTGTCGAAGTCTTTGCTCTGTACTGTCGACTGGTAAAAAGAATGAACTCGTCTGTTAGTCAGTGTTCGTATGGTCTTCGAACCTGACTTCGTTGATTTCTTGATGTGATCTGGCCTGATGTTACACTTGCTCGTATAACATTTAAGTTTGTGCTGCTTTGAAGTATCTCACCCGTTGTTCTCGTGTCTGTTCTTCGATTGCTCTCAATTTGGTGAATATCCGGCTCGAAGGACCAATGTTGTTTGTTTACAGCTTCTTCAATAAAATAAAGAAACTGCTTCGATGGCTGGTTGGTTTTAATATTCACCAAGCACATGTTCTAGATAGCGTCATGTTCTATATATATTTACAAACAGCATTTATGACATATAAAATCTCAAACAAGATTGAACATGAATGTTCGTTAAGAAAAAAACAGTTGAATTATATAAAACCATAGAACAATGAATATAAACTATCAAATGTCAAATGTTTCGTTGACAGCGGGCACATCATAAACGTCGATATGGGGGTGTTGACATTTACAGCATGGGCGTAGGTTGATAAAAATTTTCGAATTTAACTCCATTAGCGAACACATACACCTTTTTCCTATTATTTACATCTGAAATATGATTTGAAGATATGACTGCCGCTACTTCGTTAATGTTGGAATCGATCAATTCATTCGATGTTTAAATATGTTACTCCAGAAAGAGTTCGGGATGGCGATACGTCACTTTCAATCCAAGAGTATGTACTTACAGGATTAGCTTCTTTTATTATATCAAGTACTTTCAATGACCAATCGACTAGATTCTTCTTCACTCCCAATTGTAGCATAGTCATGAAAATGTCAAAACTTGATGATTTCAACACATCTATCCTATCCTGAAGAATAGGAATGAGAAGCCACAGTTTTGATAGTAATTCACAATTCAAATGAATACTAGAATCACCACTGAAAAGTCTAATATCATTGGATTTTTTTCCGAAAGGTTCATATTCGATGGCAAATCTTCCAACGTCCAATGTATCAACATGTTGTGCCGTTGACACCAGTAAACTATCAATCGCTTCCTTGTTTCTCACTAGATCAATCAATTCCTTTTCCGAGAACACTAAAGAATCACCACCATCATTGTCTGCTGAGACAACACAAGGGGCATATCCCAGATGTACTGATATACATATCGACACATACTTAGATTCATCAGAGTTCAAGTAAAATCGACGTTCGCCCAAAAATATATCTTATCTGTCTTCGGATAAATTCATTTCGACTGACACTATGGGTTCTTAGTTTTTCTTCTTACTCATATTACAAGAAGGAGGTGTGGCTTTTCCTCTCGAGGTTCAATCAAACAATAATCTCTTCAATTTTCTTTTATTAACCTTGATTGAAAAATCTCGAATTCCCAATCGACAATTATCTGGGTATCGAGTGAAAGGTATACTTCGTAATTGCCATTTTCAGTAAAATCATAAGACATATAAAGATAACTGAAACAAAGGTCATCCATGATATAAAATATATGGTGTGTGGATCGCATTGCACAACCACACCTTCATTTGTTTCATTTAAATTCACAGTTTGCCATTCCTGTAGATCACCTTCGGAATTGTCCAGAAATATTTTCTTTTTAATTTATAGTTGAAATGTGTTGCGTTCGTTTCTGGAATCCTGATTTGAAATGCAGTCAATTCACCATCATTCTCTTGGGTACGCCTCAATATTCTATTCTATTCTATCTCTTCTATCCTCTCATTTTTCATGTCGAAACATACCGCAATATAATGAGCATCTTTTGGCACATTTGTATATAGTATACCATCCACAATATATTATGAAAGTTGATTGATGAAATATTTTTCCTTCCAACGAAAAATATTTGTCTTCACTTCGTTATGAACTATTCGTTACTGAAATTATTATGTGGGCTGTGTCCCCACCTTTTTAACTAGGACTATACAAGAAGTATTAGATTTAACGCTCGGCAGCCCTCTCTTTCCGACCACAGAATTATTATGTTCAACTTGGAAGGACTTGAGACACAAACAAATTATTATGTTCAACTTGGAAGGACTTGAGACACAAACAACCCTCACTAGAAATCCTATAAATACAGATTGGGGAAAATATACCACCAACCTAAAATGTAACCTAGAACAGATCAAGTTCAACGGCAACAGTCACGTCGAATTTGAGCAGACACTAGAGGCGGTTAATGGGGCAATCATGGACGCATATGAATCCAGCTGCCCCATCAGAGGAAAGAAATCACACTGTGGTACCATTTGGTGGAATGAACACCTGTCAAATCTGAGATCCGAAGTCCGCTGGCTATTCAACAAGGCCAAGCGGGACGGACACTGGCAGGGCTACTCCGAAAGGTTGAAAAACTATAACAAAGAAATGAGGGAAGCTAAGAGGAACAGCTTCAGGGGCTTCTGTGAAACAATCACCTCAAGCCCGGCAGCAGCCACATTGCACAAAACTATGGCGAGGGGCAGAGAGCAAGGACCAATGTCACTCAGGAGAACAGATGGTAGCTACACAGAGGATGAAGAGCAACGAGCTCTCCTCTTACTGGAGACGCACTTTCCAGGCAGCGCACTATTTGAACCCGACAGATCACTGGGGAAACCAGGTAAAGCCAAACGAGAAGACTGGAAAGTAGCAAAAACCATATGCACTTCCCAAAGGCTGAAATGGGCAATCGACTCCTTCGAACCATTCAAGTCGCCTAGAATTGATAACATATTTCCAGCCCTTTTACAAAAAGGGCAAACAGAAGTACTGCCGTTCATGACCAAGGCAGCCAGATTCAGTCTGGCACTCGGGTACATACCGAGCAACTGGAGGAGGGCACGGGTGACCTTCATTCCCAGAGTAGGAAAGAAGGATCCTACCCTCCCGAAGTCATTCAGACCAATCTGTCTCTCTTCCTTCTTGCTGAAAACACTGGAGAAGATCGTAGATAATTACATTAGAAATGAGATACTGGAGAGGGTGCCATTGCACCCCGGGCAGCATGCATACAGGGCGGTCAGATCAACGGAAACCGCCCTTTTCGTGCTGACTGATAACATCCAGAGATCATTTGAGCACAAAGAAATGGCTATATACGCCTTCTTAGACATAGGGGAGGCATTCGACAACACCTCTCACGAAGCAATAAAAAGGGCCTTGATGAACAAGGGAGTGGACAGAACCACATCCAGATGGATGTGCCAAATGCTGGCTACAAGAACCGCTGAAACGATAGTGGGCGAGAGCAGCTTTCGGATCAGTACAAACAGGGGATGCCCACAAGTAGGGGTACTATCACCTCTGATGTGGAGCCTCGTAGTAGACGAACTACTCGGAATACTGACCGGTAACGGAGTCACTTGCCTAGGATACGCTGACGACATAGACATCATGGCCAGAGGTAAATTTGAAGGAACCCTCTGCGATCTTATAGAAAGTGAGCTAGAGATCATCAGAAGATGGTGCCTCTCGGTGGGGTTGAGAATTGACTCAACGAAAACCACAGTGGTACCCTTCACCAGAAGAACAAAGCTTCAGCACCTGAGGACCATCCGTCTCGACGGGGCAGACTTAGAATGGCAGCAAGAGGTGAAGTATCTAGGGCTCACCCTAGATTCCAAACTACTCTGGAACAGACACGTAGAGAAGATAGTCAACAAGGCAAAATCATCACTGAGGGTGTGCAGGAACATTGCGGGAAAAACCCATCAGTAATGCGATGGATGTACACCATGATAGTAAGACCTATGATCACCTACGGAGCAGTAGTGTGGCACGGTAGAACCGAACTGGCCACAACAAGGAAGACCTTAGAGCAGGTGCAAAGACTAGCATGTCTTTGCATAACAGGAGCAATGAGAGAGACTCCAACAGCAGCTATGGAGGTCATTCTGGACCTCACACCTCTCCATATCATGGTGAGGAGAACTGTTGGTGAGCTCACCTCAGGTTGGCTAAAGTCGGACTCAAGGGGATAGGGACTCAACCCCTACCGAAAGTGCACACCTTGCCGACCTCCCAACTGACGAAATCATCAAGAAATTCAGTTTGAGAAATTCTTCCGAACGGAACTGAGTACCAAGAAAGAATGGAGCATAGAATCCATTCAAGCACTAAGGGGAAATACCATAATATGGTATACCATAATATAAAACTCCCGAGGGAACTGGAGCAGGAGTCTATGGGCCTCGCACCGAATACTCCGAACCCTTGGGTCAGTTCCCCAGCATTTTTCAAGCGGAAGGTGCACTCAGTTCAACCTCGATAGGAAATACCGGAATAAGGAAATTGCGATCCTCTCCGATAGCCAAGCAGCCATCAAAGCGTTGAGTTCATCCAGCATCAACTCGAAGATGGTTTGGGAATGCCTAGACGAACTCAATAATCTAGGAAGGAACAACAAGGTGATCCTCCTCTGGGTGCCGGAGTAGAGGGAAACGAACAAGCAGACATCCTGGCATGAAAAGGTGCATCAACGTCACTGATCGGGCCTGAACCATTCTGCGAACTCGGAAAATCTTACTTCCAAGAAGAACTCAATAAAGTTGAAGAATAAATGAGAGCAACCTACTGGCAAAGACTTCCAGGGCTGCGGCAGGCCAAAGATCTCCTCGGCAACTTCAACCGAGCAAGATCGAAGACACTGATCAATCTCAGCAAAATAAGTCTAAAGGCAATCACGGGATTTCTATCGGGGCATTGCAGACTCAAAAAACACCTGAGGAAGCTAGGCCTAGAGGAGGACAGTAGGTACCTGCAGATTCTGCGGGGAACATCCAGAAACACCCCACCACATCTTGATGGAGTGCTATGCTGTCCATCTCAACAGATTGAATATACTGAAATCACACCAGCTGACAGTGGGAGAAATACCATGAATGGATCCCCTAAAAATCCTCAAATTCCTGAAGGAATTGAGGCTTGAGGAGCTGCTGTGAACGAGAACACCTTGAGACAGCAGAATAGGTCTAATAAGGTCGCAGCGCATCTGTCACCATATTTACATCACATTACATCTCTATATCGATATCAACTGATTTCTGTTCAAATCCCGTGACATTTTTCTTGAACATGTTGAAGAGAAAGAGTTAAAGTACTGGAAATAGGCTGATTGAGAAAAGATGAAATTTTTTTCGAATCGAGTAATCAAGGTGATGATATATCTGTTCAGATCAATCATCCCCAAGTATTGTCAACAAACAAAGACATTCATTTTCCAGCTTTTTGTGGGATTTTCTCTCCTCGTTTCTCGAAAATGAAGAAGGAGTTATGTCACTGCGCTTGAAATCAAACCTTTAGATACCTAAAAGAGAAATCCTCTATTCGTCAGTGTGTCCTTGTATTTCGAAAAATTCGGAAATATAAATATATTTGATGAGAATAAAACTTCTACTCATCTCAGTGGACGTTTCGGGAACGAATCTGTTCCCGTTCTCAACACAATTAGAACACTTTCCTTCGCAAAATTTTTCAACGTGCAGTTGGTGTTTGACACTGAAAAGTGACAATTAGGCAGACGGAGCAATTCTGGTTATTAATTGATATTGAATTTTCCACATTTTCATATTCAATTTTCAGAAGTGGGTGCCAAGTTCTATCTATATCAACTGAACAAGAAGCGATATATTATTGTCTCCGTTCAGGAGAATGCAAGCAAACTCTTTGATTTTCCGTTTTTTGGTTGTTGTCTTCTTTTACTATGATCTAAATATTACTCCAATCGGCCATATGTTGTCCATTTTCAGTAAGGATATGTTCAGCTGATTTCGATTTGTCAGTATATCTTTTCTTTATATTGTTCCTGTTGTTGTTAAGTTGTTCAGTGTTGTTCAGTGTTGTTTAGTTGTAATTGAATATGAAGATGGAAAATTCAATACTAATTAATAAAAACTCCTTGTGACCAGAATTCCTCCATCTGCCATCTGTCACTTTTCAGTGTCAAAAACAAAAACCAACTGCACGTTGAAAAATTTCACGAAGAAAAATGTTTTAATTGTGTTAAGAATAGAAGCAGATTCGTTACCGAAACGTCCACCATGATGGGTAAAAGTTTTATTCTCATTAAATATAATATAATGTATTTCCAAATTTCTCAAAACAAGGTGTCATTGACAAATAGAAAATTTCTCTTTTAGGTATCTAAAGGTTTGGATTCAAGCGCAGTGACATTTTAGGGCAGATCACAAATACAAATACATTGAACAAATATATTGAAATAATTTTCAATAACTCCTACTTTATTTTTTGGAAACGAGGAGAGAAAATCCCACAAAAAACTGATTATATTCTGAGAGTAGCATTCTAGTGAATACTCCTACATTACCTCAATTTTCTCTATTACCTCTATATGTAGATCTCAAGTTCAACATTGTTATTGATATTACATATATTTTTGTTCTTTGGTTGTGTGATGGGATGATCCAAATTGTAACTGTAAATTCAAAATATAGAAATAAACATATTTCCTGAACATATCTACAATTTGGCTCATACCTTTCAACTCCTCATGTTTCTATATTTAAGACATATTACTTCATATCCTGTTCTGTTCGAATTGATAAAGACTAACATTTTATTTTATATCTATTGTCACTAATTGTTCTTTTTGTTTTCAGTGACCAAATATATGCCCAGGTAATAACTTCGATTCTGGGCGACACAGGCATATGGAGCAGCACTTATTTCTTTCATTTGAATAGATAACATTTTGAAGAGGTTATTTTGCAATCATAAACATTCTTGTATACTTTCACTGCCCATTTTTTGATTATATATCTAGTGTGGCTTTCAAAATTTCATCTGCACAAAAAGAAACAGGCTGCCATACAGGGTGTTTCATTATTATTGTTGAAATATCCGAGGGTGGATTCCTCGCCGGTAAGAAAATGTTACCCAAAAACTTCTTGTCAAACACCCGTAGTTTTCAAGACAGGTTATCAGAATTTTGGAAGAAAAATCAATCTAATACTACTAAGTACATGGCTAGAAAATGACGATATGCAAGATTTAATGAAAGAATTGATGTGTTACGAACTATTCAATATCTAACTGGACAATACTCACCATTTTCAACTGTGTACATTATAATAATTTATGAAAATAAAATTGATATTCTGTTTGATATTCGCATATTTCTTAGGCATGAGGAAATCATTGATACTCAAATACCTTTCGAGCTTTATTACTATGGCAGAATAATATAAGTACCTTCACAATGGATAGGATAGATTGCTTCCTTCCACACGAATTATACTCTAACTATAGTATTGCACCAATCCAATAACTTGTCCAAACAATAAAATGCTAATAAGAGATGAATTTGAGTTTAACTTCCTATCCGACTATCTGAAAAATGTCAATATTAGTAAATACAACCCGAATCAATCAGGTCATTTCAACTTACGAAATCAATCATTGTCTAGACTGTCAATTAACAAAATTTGAGTTCACAAGCTCAATATTCAACCCATTTATATAAAATCAATCAAGTAACATTCGATCGGAGAGTAAACAACAAAATATTCTAAAGGTGAATTCAAATACGATTCTCAAGAATTCATGCGACAGTCTTGGGAATGTTGGGATTAGCTAAAAATTAACAATATGTCAGAGAATCCAATCAGAATCTGACACGTCATCTCGAGCTTCGTGTCGCTTGTGAACCGAACTTAATCAGCAACGGCAATTCCTAATGACAGAGATCTTTCGTAAATGTCATTTTTCAGCCAATCGAATGCATTTCATTGAAGTGAGATTGCGTGAGTGAGTACTCTTTATAGTTTGAATATACTCTTTGACCGTACTATATAAATATCACGAGTATATACGGAACTGCGTCATTTATTGGTTGGAATTTATTTATCTCTCTTCTGAAATGTCCTGATTGGCGGATTTGTGAATCACGCGGGAATTCCTCACTCAGATTGCGTTTCACGAAAAGCAAAGAAGCGCCATTTGGGCTCTCACTTTTAGATTGAATAATTATTCAAGACTTTTTATGCTGCTATCTTGTCATTAAAACTTCCCGCCATTACAGTGACCAATCAGAGAGTGCGCTCATTTCACATCTCAGTGTCGCTGTCGCAGTTGCTGTTCTTGTGCAGATAATTAATTAACTGTTTGTTCTATGATTGATTCTATGATCGATTATGTGAGTGATAACATGTGTTTTGTGATTTCGCCCTCAACCTCGTTGCCTCTCTTTGCCATTGTCATGTCGGCATTCGACTATCGACTCACACCCATGAAGCCATTAGAGCGTAATAAGCTATACCGTGCACTCATTATGTTCGCTTATACAGGGTGTTACAGAACTAAGGGATTGAACTTCTAGGGGTTATTCAGTGCAAAAGTAGAAAACATTCGAGTATAAATAGGATTCATTGCATTCAACTCTTGTCATGATATCATCACAACAATTGTTCGGAATGTCTTTCTCCAACCTGAATAATTTCAAATGCTGCTGTAATTCGTCCAGTTGAGTCTTGCTCTGTTTATACTGGAGTTTTGTAGACCAAAGACTTTACATGTTCCCACAGGAAAAAATCTAGCGACGTCAAATAGGGTGACCTAGGAGGCCAAGAAACTGCTCCACCTCTGACAATCCAACGGTGCCCAAACCGCTGATTTTTTCCTGTGTAAAGTCTTTGGTCTACGAAACTCCAGTAGAAACAGAGCTAGATCCAATTAGACGAATTACAGCAGCAATTGAAATCATTCAAAACGAAGATCATATTCTTAAGAAAGTACCTGGCGCGGATCACATCCCCACCTGTTTTCTGAAACAATGCGCTCACGAAATGTCTCTCATTCTATGTATATTATTCAATGAGTCTATTAAAGAAGGTAGTTTTCCAAAGTTATGGAAAACTGCACTTGTAGTTCCCATCAAGAGAGGTAATAAATATCTTTCTGAAAACTATCGACCTATATCGAAACTCTGTTTGATTTCCAAACTTCTCGAGTCAATCATTTGCGATTATCTATACTTCGATGTTGGGTCTTCAATCAATGATGAGCAGCATGGATTTGTGAAGCATCGCTCCATTGAAACTAACCTATTTGTCTATACCGGATACCTATTGAAGAACATGGACAAGGGCCACCAGATTGATGCCATCTATACCGATTTCAGCAAGGCATTCGACAAGATAGACCACGCAACTCTACTTGACCAGCTGGCTGAAATCGGTATACACGGTGATTTGCTAAGATGGTTTCAGTCATACATCACAAATAGGTCACAAGCGGTTACTCTGGGAAAGTTCATTTCGAAATTCATTAACATTACTTCCGGAGTTCCCCAGGGCTCCCATATAGGGCCTCTTCTTTTCAAAATTGATATCAATAATATATCCACTTGTTTTTCCTTCTGTGATTTTTTGATGTACGCCGACGATTTGAAAATATTCCACACCGTGACATATACCAACGATTCACTTCTCATACAAAATGATATTGATAATCTTGTGAAATTCTGCGATAAGAACTCTCTGTTCCTCAATCTCAAAAAATGCCATTCTCTCGCTTTCACAAAAAAAAACAATATCCACCACCAATACCATGTAAATAGGCAGCAGCTAAAGAAAACATCTGGAGTCAAGGACTTGGGGGTCTTGTATGACTCCAAACTATCATTCGACTCGCATATTAACTATATCGCGAAAAATCTAACAAAGCGAATTCGTCAGCTACGGCAATAAAAAAATCTTCCGTAATCTCAAAGATCTCCTACAAATCAAAATACAACCCAATCTAGAATCATTTGCAGATAGGCGCCAAATAGCTGATATTGATTTTCTCTATAAAATGATAAATAACGGTATCGATTGCATCTCATTCTTGAACCAACGCTCAATTAATGTACATCTGTATAATAGAGGACCATACTCATTCTAAACAAATCAGCGTTAAACTAATCATACAACATACTCCATATTCAAATCAATAGAAATTGACATATTTTTCCATCCCCTTGCACTTAACTCAAACGTTCATATAATCATGCCTAGTTATTGTATTCCTTACTACACTTGATTAAGAACTGTACATAACACGATATCGCATACTATATAACACAATCAACATAACACAACATAACACAGTCATTTTTACCTGAACATTTGTGAATACTCTTTTTGAGTTTACCCTGTTTTGTATTCCTTTCAAATAAATAAAAAATTAAAAAAAAATCAAGTCCGCCGGAATCATGTGCGACGTTTAAATCGGAGTATTCAGGTTGGAACGCTTGAAAGCATTGAAGTTATTCAGATGGCATGTATTCAGTGAATCGAAAAGTTCATTCATTATTTCAATAAAATCTGCTAATACCTTCGCATCAGCAGAAAACATATTTGAATATCATTATATTTGGAGATGCCGTTGATTTATAGAAAAATATGCTATTGGTTGTTTCCATATCTTCTGGGAATCGACAAACTGAAATACCACCTCCTGCTATACTAATGAATCCTTCAGCAGAACACATAACCTTTTTAATTAGATCAAATAAAACAACGATAGAGGAAATCATGGTTTTGAAGCTCTACGCAGTGTATGTTATTGGGAATCTAACTCGATCCAACCGATACAACATATCATTCGTATCGCAACGACAGACGGTATAAGTGCGAGAGCCAACTAAATCCAACTCGGTGGACGAGGCAACGAGGGGAATTTCTGGGCGGGGATTAGAGTGGATCTTCTAGGCCATATACTGGGTGGCCCAATGAAAACGAAACAAGGCCGATTTGACATAGTTATCGTTCTCAGAAAGAAAAAACGCTCGAACTGGTCAATTTTTATTTCGAGGGGGGAATATTTTTTGCATGTTTCCAACTATTTCACTTCAGGGGTGAGCTCCAACCCTTGAATCTCAAATGGGATAAGGGGTCAAGTGATACATCATTTTGAAGGTAATCGAAATCTCTCACCAACGCTTCCTTGTTTTTGAAATTGAATGCAGTAGTTCTCGAGAAAACACGTTTATGAAAATAACCAACTAATGGTGGAAAGTTACACTTTTTTCCCTTTCATCGCTATTTCTCATTTTGTAGTTAAAACGATGTTCATCGAAGAAGTGCCACATGTGAATCCTGTTCTATTCAACATTACATAGAGAATCATTTATTTCAATGTCAGTTCCTTGATCTCTCAGTGAAATGCATACCTTGTTTCGATTTCATTGGGCCACCCTTTGTTCGGTGCTATAAGTATTCATTTTGCAGCACCAAATGATGCTGATACTTGGCAACACTTTGAATCATTAACGGCCGAACGTTGGATATTGGGTAGATGTTTGAGCAGAAAACTGCAAAACTTTTGTTCCGTACTAGCCTAATTCGTACAGATCGATGCAACTATGGTTGTCCTCAAATTCTGATTTCTATGTAGTTCTAAGTGATATGAATTTGATACTCATTAAAGACGACACAGAAACGGAATACTGTAATAAATTCTATGAATTCAGTTATCATTCAGCACTGAACACATAATAGATCTTTACAGTTACAAGACAACAAAGTGGAACATGTATCTATCATATACAGGGTGTCCCATAAACATACCGACAAACTCTAATGGATGGTAGAGGACATCAGAATAAAAATTTTTGCTCGATAAACATAAGTCCGGAAACTCTTCGTTTTCGAGATACAGGGTGTTTAATTTTCAAAAAAAATTAAAATTGGTATCTGTGGAATTTTATTGTGGAAACAATGTTTGTTCCCAACATCAAACGTAGTTAAACAAAAAATGTAAACAAAAGTCAGTGGTGTTCAACTAAACTGAGAGTTAATTTGGTTATTTTTATTTTATTTAAAACATTTTATTGCTTTAGCATCCTTCATTTGTCGGTATGTTTTGGATACTCTTTCCAAGATATTAAAAATTTCGAATATTTTCCAATTAAATACAAAACAAAAAATATTGAAAGTCATTAATAATGATTAATGATCAGTAAAAAAAGTTATTGGAAATTATTCCAATAAACGCATTGGTAAAATGTAAGGTATAATTTTGGAGCATTTAATTTTTTTTCCATAGATGTAAGAGATATGGTTTTTCTTTTTTTTTTTTCTTCAAAACGTAGATACGGTAAAATTTCAAGGGACAAAAAAGTTGCATTTTTAGTTGTTCATTTGAAAAAAAAAATCATAATTACAAAATATCTACTAGGCAATATTTTTTTTGTGCAAAAACTATCAGACATAGCCCGTGGGCAAGCCCCTGAAATTATTGGGCAAATTCTAATAGCTCCAAAAGATACCTTATGAATAATAATAATAATAATAATTCGTCTTTATTTTCTCAACAGAATATTACATGGTAATATGAGGTATCAAATGTAAGGGCACTAGGCGAAGTTCAGCTAGAGAGCTATTCTTACACTTAACCTGTGCTTAACTTATATTCTAATCCTAATTCTAACCTAAACCTAAACCTATGTTATACTGCATATGTGAACGTTTCATCTGAAAAGTGCAGTTACTGGTTCAATAAACCTCTCACAGAATTGAGTAGCATTTGATATCTCTTTCAATTCTCGTGGTTGGTAGTGAGTTATAAAACATAACCGAGTTATAGGTGAAGCTCCTTGCAAACAGAGACGTGGTATAATGTGGCATTGTCAATGTTAACGGGTGTCTAACATTTATACAATGGACGTTGTGTCTGAAGATCAGTTTTTCTCTACATACAGATACATACAGATACATAGGGGTGGAATTCCTAAGCAACTTATATATGAAGTTCAGGTGATGATATTTCAATGATGTGCACATATCCAACAACTGAAGTTCATTAATTTTGTGAGTAAAAACGTTGTTGTCATAGTACTGAGTGACATTTTTACAAGAATCATTCTTCTTGAAAACAGATATAAAAAAGTTATTAATTTCATTTGGATTTTGTAAGTTTCGTAGTTGCTCGAATGGATTTTCATTTGTTTTAAAGTTTGCCATAATTCCTTTGATTTATTAGCAACTTTCAGATGATGGAGGTATGCTGCTTTCTCTCGTCTTAGCAAAGCTAAGGCATAGTTTCGTAAATGTTTGTAGTTATCCCAATTCACAGCTGTTTTATTCTGTTTGAATTTGGAGAGGGCAGCATTCCTGAGATTGAATATGATTTTTAGGTTATCTGTTATCCATGGTGCAAAAGGCTTTGTGACTCTTACTTTTTGCATCGGAGCATGCACATTGAATAAAGACAAAATATTTTTAGTGAGATAGTCAAGTTTTGAATCTATGTTGTCGATGTGATATAAATAGTTCCAGTCGAAACGATTTAGATCCATGAGAAATAGCTCATGATTGAAATGTTTGAAGTTTCTGTATGATACTTGTTTAGAACTTGGTGCCATCATGGGTATATCAATTTTACAGTAAACTAAGATGTGATATGAAATCAGATCCGCATTAATTGTTCCCGATTCTAAAGTTGAATAAGAAGATCTAATGAATATTGGACCTATTAATGTGCTAGATGTACTGGTTATACGTGTGGGTTCATCAATAACTTGTTTGATTCCATATGTAGTGAAGCATTCTGAAAATATGTTTCCCGTTTCTTGCAAATTTGAGTTTATATCACCAAGAAACAGAATGTTATCAGTAGAAGTTGAAAGCTCTGGTAGAATTTCATCAACATATTCTATGGTGCATTGTATGTTGCTACGTGGAGGGCGATAGATAACTCCTAATAAAAAATTATTTTTGCCTGATTTGATTTTGATCCAAACTTCGATCATTGAACAGACTAGATAAGTAATCCACACCCCTGGCAATACAGTTTGTTTGGAAGCAACATCTATAGTATCTATCTTTTTCTAAACAAGGATAGCAGGAGCTGATTCTCCCAGCACCAGTGCCGTGTTGTCAGAGGGGGTCGAATTTATTATTGATTCATGATGAAACCAAATTGGAAATCCGTAACAATTTCAGTGGTACTTTTTAGCATTTCTTGGTGGGAAAATGAACATCTTTATAATTCCTTCACATCGTTACGCGAATTTCGAATACATACAATCCTATGGTGATTTTTGTAACTTGCTTGTAATCAATAAACTTATTATGACCACGTCACAAGAAAAGTTCAATTCTCAACGCCATATGAAACAATATACTTACTAATCAGTATACAGTTGTCTTCTTATACTTTATCATAAATAACGTTCAGTTTCAATAATGAACATTTATATCTTTGGCGATCAGTGACAGTGCATGTAAGTATATTTACGATTTCAAAGTTCAGTACCTACTAGTGGAAATAATTTTCAAAAAAGTGAAAAACTCGTTTTCAAGGCAAATAGATATGATTGCATATTTGAATGTAATTTTTAAATCTGAAGATGAAATTTGTTTATATCATTTCACGATATCGTCAAAAATGTAATTTTTAAATCTGAAGATGAAATTTGTTTATATCATTTCACGATATCGTCAAAAATGGAGGAGCTTTCATCTTGAGCAGAATTCATATATTTTGACGCAAAAAAATGATGTCTGATTATTTCATTTCATGTAGATAGATGAAAATCGATGATGAATATGTGTTGAAAAGTATTAGGACGAAATGTTATATCGACAATAAAATCATGAATCATGTGAAGAAGTAGCAAATAGCAGTGTTTCTTATTTAAAACAGGACTGAAATGAAAAACAACCATAGATAATCACACAAATAATTTATTGATTTTTGAATAGGATTGTTTTTGTTAACATACTTCTTACTCTAACTTCCGTTGAATCTTTCAATTTATTTGCCTCATGATGAAGTCTTACAGTGAAATATTTCTCCAAATTAGTTTGACTAGTTCCAAAAACAGACAACGGTAAATTTCTCATTGTTGTGTGTACAAGAAGTATAGAAATATCCTTATATTTTTTATCAAAAATATTAATTGAGTTCATCATGATTTTTCAGCAGCTTCGCATATTTTGACTACAAATAAGGAAGCATTTATCAGTTCTACATATTTTACCACAAGACACTGTCGCAGCTGGGTATGGGTATAATCAATATAATCTAATCAATTCAATTTAAATTCATTTTTATCCATTCCATTTGGGAAAATGCTTCAAAATCTCGAATGATACGACAATGGTAACTCGCCTATGAAATGACGTGTTTTGATCGCCGGTTCAAATTGTCTTTAACACACCTCACAACGTCTCACCATTATATCAAATCACCACAACAGGAAATAAACTGAGTTTCTGATGAATTCTGAGTACACAAAACTGAACACAAGTTGAATAATATCGATAAATCAAAACGTAAATAAAGACCGATATAATCGCCGTCGACTGTCAATGTCAGATTGCGGTGTTGCAACGTTGAGCAAAAAGTATTCACGATACCAATGCTGGTCCTCGAGCCCCCAAGAAAGTAAAATTGCTAAGTCTCAGAATAATGTAGCAGTCTTCTATTAATCGGAACTGATTCATAATCGTCATGACCCAAATTTATTATTATATTTGTGCATTGAACTACATGCATTCATAAGGGACTTTAAATATTATGGACTATTCATCACTTTTTGATGATTGGATATGACAACACTGGCGACGATTGGGTACTAATATTATGATAATTCTGGGAATTCATGTTAGCATCAGAATATTTGTTTTGTGATCCTTCTAGTGGGTTTGTTGTTCGGAGGATCCAAAGGTATTCGAGACCATTATTGCATTCAGTAGGGAAATTTAACTATTCGTATTCAATAGAATCACTAACATAGAAACCGACGCCACCGCCTCGTTGTCCCCTGTCTTTTCTTACGAGATTGAACCCTTCAATAATGACAGAAGCTGAACTGGTGTTCTCATTTAACCACGTCTCTGTAACTGCAAGAATATGTATGGAATGTTGTTTGACTAATCGACATAACTCATCGAAACCAGTGAACAGAGACCTACAATTCAGATGTGCGATATGTAAACTTTCACGTTTAAAATTATTCATTACTATAACAAGTTCTAGCTATAATATTTTTCACTCGATTTTTGTACACATTACAACAAGCGTCTCTTATACAATGGTCTACGGGAAAGTTGGTTTTATATTTTGAATTATGTTCTATACAGTTTATGCACTTGAAACTATTTACTGTACATGACCTAGTCCAGTGTGACCCCGTACAGTTCCCACATATAGATTTATCAGATTTGCAGTTCTTCATTGTATGACCATAACGGGAACATTGAAAACACCGAAGAATTGAAAAGTGATCGCTTACTTTGCATCTTTGCCATCCTATGTATACATAGTCAGACATCATCAAGACATTTCTTACAGATGGAGACACTTCTATGACGATGATAAATGTATCAATAATCTGTAAAAATTTCATTGAATTCGACCAAATCATTTTTACGATATTAATAAAAAATCGATTTTTTGAAAAAAATCAAACACCCTGTATCTCGAAAACGAAGAGTTTCCGGACTTATGTTTATCGAGCAAAAATGTTTATTTTGATGTCCTCTACCATCCCTTGAAGTTTGTCGGTATGTTTATGGGACACCCTGTATTCGTGAAAACTAAATCAAACTCAATGGACATACTCTCGGTATCACTGAAAATCACAATCATTGACCGTTTCTCGACTAAAATAAACCTGCCAGTTGGAAACATCAAACACTCTTCGATTCATAAAAAAATACCAAGACAAGAAATTCAAAAAGTTTTTGAAACATGACTCTGCGAATATGAATGGGCACATTTCAATTATATAAAAGATGTGGAGGATTGTGCAACTTTTTTGTAGAACTTTTGAAATAAAAAATTGAGAGTACAGTACTATAACTATTGGTATAGTACAATCTATCTGCACAAGAGATAAACCATTTGAAAGTCTCGAGAACAATGCCAACAATGACTCGAAAACACGATTTACTGATTATCGAAATAGGTTGAAAGTGAATATTGAAATGAGAAAGCGATACAAAATTGATATGGAAATATCTTCTAGAATCTTACAAATAAGAGATGTTTATGGTAAACTTACCTAAAACGAAGATGAAATTGCTAACAGTTTCGATGATCATTATATAATTTTAGGAAAAAATATGCTGGCAACATTTGAAAACCTCAAAATTCTTCCTGACCAAAATCATATCTCCTCTCCGATATTTCTTACACCAGCCTCGCAGAACGGAGTCATGGAAATGATCATGTCACCTAAATCAAACTAATCTTCTAGTATGGCCAAAATTAGGTCAAACTCAATTAAAAAAATCAAATCGGAAATAGGTTTCTCCAATTATAGAACAATTACATTAATATCCAATATCACAAAAATAATAGAGAACATTGTAAAAAAAAGAATCACGCCCTACTCAAACAAACATAAAAACATTTCAGATTACCAGTTCAAATTCAAAGAGAAAGTTTCGACTCAGGATGTCATCTGTTTCCTTTCTACAAAAACATATGAAAAACCTAGAAACAAATAGAAAGTCTCTGTGTGTCTTTCTCGAGGTCTTCCTAGACCTCGCCGGTCATTGACACTGTGGATCGTTCAGTTGCTGGAGGCCTTGGAAGATCTGGGTTTTCGATGTAATGCATTGAATCTCATGAGAAATTATCTCTATGTTAATGATAACAGTATGTCAGAGTAGGTAATACTGACTTGAAACAAAAAGCCGGATCAGATTTGACAAATATATTTGACTGTTTCAGTCAGAAAATTCTATCCATAAACTATGAAAAAATTTTTTACCTATAGTTTTCATGTTATTCAAACAGTCTTCCAGCTTTTAATGAATTAAGTATTGAAAATAATGGAAATATCATGAATATCGAAACTGCAGAAGAAAACACCTGATTAGGTGCAATTCTTTATAGTCATTTGAAGTAGAGCCATCATATTGATCGAGTCACTAGAACAATAAGAAACTGTCTCTATGGATTCGAGTGTTTGCGAAAAATCTTGGATATTGGCGTATGAGAATGATCTATTGTGCCCTCATAGAATGCTCCGTGTTATCTGTAAAGGCTGATATACTACCAAAAAAAATCTCAAAATCATTTTTTCCAAACCAAATCGCTATCCGTCAGATGCATTATATTTAGGGAATCTTATGTTATACATATCAGAAAAATATTCTTCTACGACACTGTTAACCCAGCTAACCACACTTGTCTCAGTTCTATCGCAAGAGAGATCAGTCGAAGAACTTTGTTTCATCACAAATTTCTGAAACATATGCAACTTGCATCTGACATATATCTTGTTTTGCCACAGAACAGTGTTTCATCGCACGTTTTATCAACGTGATTGAATTGAGGCATCTTAGGCGTCAACACAAAAAGGTCAAACAAGGAACTTAGTTTCACCGCGACGTTTTGAAACATACAACTTGGATCTAAAATGCAGCTCATGCCTGTTACAGAACAGTGTCTCATCGCAGGTTTTATCACCGAGATCAAACTGACTCATCCCCAGACTTCATCTAAATAGAGAACTTCGTTTTGACAAAGTTTCAACACAAAATTGCATACTTGTTATTCAGGCGTAGGTGATCAACAAAGGCACAAGTCACACGAAATATTCATTGAAGAATTCGATTTAATCGCAAGATTCCAAAAGGTTGATAGTGGTAAACAGTTTAGGAAGCGAAAAACTGATGGAATGTAATAAGATGATTCGACTACAGTAGAGAATAGGTAGATATATGTGATGTAAAATTGAATGAGGTTATGGAAATTATTGTGCGAGTAGATGAGTGAGATACCTACTGTGATTTGGCCGCTTATTTCGTTCCTCTTCAGGATAGTTTGTGAAGTAATTTGTTATTTATCATTTCAGGCAACCATTGTTGTGCATGTGAGAAGTCTGAGATGAGCCTGTGATTTCATTTGGGGCGGACATTCATCGAAGATATATCTTCGAAAGCGACATTCCTGTGATAAAACATGAAGCATTCGAGATGCATCAGTGATAGAACAGCTGAATCAAATGAGATAAAACATGTGATGAGTTTGAAGTAAATCTGTGATATCATTTGAGGCGGACATTCATCTACTCTATATATCCAATTGGAGCATCTCTGTGATAAAACATAGAACATTTGAAATGCATCAGACATAAAGCTGCTGCATGTTTTGGTCAACTGGGAAGCTGGATTTATGCGCAGCGCTTTTTCTTTCATTTGTATTTTCTCTTTCATTAACGTATTAATCAAAATGTTGAAAACTATCTATTTCCATGTAACCATTCATACATCCATTTTAACTTCAATTTTTCACTATCCTTTATTGAGGAGATAACCAACTTCGAACTTTTAGCGAAAAGCTGAAGTAAAATACGATGTGCGCATGCGCGAATCTGTCATTGATAATTTCCTCTTTTTTTATCGATTGTGGTTAGGATTTTTTTTCAACTTTGCCACTTATTTGGACAGGAATGAAACTCTCATTGAAAAAATAATTGAACTCCTGTGAGGGCGATGATGTAAGACAGTAAAAACCTTATTCGAGTTCGAGTTCATCACTATAAACTATCAAAACACAAACAATCATATCGGGCTAAGTACATAAAAGCGACTAGTATCACATAACGAAGTAGTTTCAATTTATTAAAGTGTGTGCATGAAGGTGAAAAAGTCCTTAATGAGAGGTTAAATTAAATAAAAGTTAATGGAAGAGAAAAGAAGAGATAAAGCGCTGTGCATAAATCCACCTTTATTCAACAACCTAAAAATAAAGCAGGTCTTTCTTACCTAGATCACGGATACAGCACAAGATAGAAAACTAATGCATCTCTCATCACTATGTATGCATCAGAAATCATTGTTCGATTGACATAATGTCTTTCAAAACAAAAACGAAAAAGTTTATATGTTGTAGGGACAGAAAAGATATTAACCAACTGATATAGATTCCAATTTCATGACGAATAAAGTAATTATTGTCAACTAAATGATGTATAAAACGATTTTTTTTAATTGCATCATGTTTCCTGATTTGCTAAACACATTTTCATCAGTTGTATTATAGAATCAACGTGATCAACTTCAATAACACCCAAGCTCTGGCATTGCCTCAATGGGTTTGTTGTTCATTCATCACTGTTACTCATTTTATTTTATTCATTCATTCTATATTATTTATTCAATATTATGTTTCGCCATATTTTGTTCTGAATGAACTGATTTATTATCATTTATTATTATATGTCCATATCGCAATATCTCAAAAAGACAAAGAAAAGACGCCGTAGACAACGTGCACAATCGTTCGAGTAGGATATGGATAATCCACTCGAGTTGTACAGTATAATTTCTCTTCGACCAGAATCAGTTATTTCAATGTTACATTCTTGCTGCTTATTATTATTAGAGGTTGACAATGACTGATTTGGCAGATTATGACCATTATAACACATCAATATACAATGTCCGAGATAAGGAAGGTCAGTATGGATATCTCGGAAACTACAAGAGTTGAATTTCCCGATTTTCAATTTATTTTTTTCGTCGTTGATAATAAAGTTGGGACAGAATCACAGGAACATCTTTTGATGTGAATTGATTTGGCTCTATTGGTTTTCTGATGCGAAGTTCCGTCTTTAAGCAACCATCATCCACATTCATCGATAACTTTTTCAAATAAGGCCCTGATATCTTGATATCAAATTACAATAGCACTTTTCTGATTTCGACGATATGCTACACATTATAGTTTTGATGCGTTTTGACCCTTTTTTGACCATCATCAAGTAATTTTTGGATTACGGGCCTGAATATTCATCATAATTCTGTAAGAAAAAATTTATCCACTGAAATGCCTCTATGTCATACCGAGTATCCAATTAACTTTCCGACGTCCATAGAATTTTTGACCTTTTGTTCACGTATTCACGAATTCTTCATTGCATATTGATGTTGATAAGTTGGATGAACAGAACTTGTTTAATAGAATTACGGAAAATTCCACCTAAGCCAGACTTTTTCTCTACTTTTTGACTACACGAAAGGAAAACCTATAATTTCAGAGAAACATGGTGTTAGTCAGTAGTGGAATGCTTGGAGAGAACGAAGTTATTGGAATTTTTCTTGAAAGTTCGTGAGCATAATAATAATTGATTTTATTGATAGTAAAATACACGTATGGAGAAATAAAAGATAAAGTGCAATTAAACTATATAGATTCAGGCAAGGCAGGATTCAGTCTCTCACCAAGTCATAGACTTGGTTCGAGATTGCTCTTCCATCCAACCGCAAAAAAATGAATTGAAATTAATTTTCAAATAAAAATTGAACTAAGGAGTCCTAAAATGATAACTAACTGATATCAATGTGTGAGTGAACTCTAAAAAAGATGAGGTAGTTTTTTTTTTTTCGAGCGAAAGAGTGTTTCAAAATTCAATTTGAATCCAATAACAGAAAGTGTTCTTAAGAACGTCTGTAACCTATGGTACAGCCAGGCTATAGTGAAAGTAAAGGAGCCGCGAAAGAGGAATGTTTTGTGATTGGGCGGTGTGAGCTGGTGTTTAAATCGCAAGTTCAAATTTTGCACATCTGTTCTGGAGTGGATTTTTTTGCTGAGATAACTGGGTTTCATGGTTGTAATTATCTTGTGAAACAGCTCACAAGCATGAAATATAAAACATGTTTCCCTATTCATCTACCCAAGAGTTCTTGAATGGTGAGAAATATGTTGGAGTCTTCTTGCTCCTGTGATGAGTCTCATACATTCATTCTGTATCACCTCTAATCTGTTATAGTGTTTTAGATTTTCTTTATACAGCACAGCTCTATTGGAATGAAATAGTTTGTGGTTACAATAAGCACATTTGAGAATATGAGACGTATGGGCTGAGAATCTGAGGAAGTGGTCCAGGAACAGACCAAGATTCTTTGTTTTATCTTTGACAGGCAGTTGCAAATTATCGAGGGAAATAATGATGTTTGCGACATAACGTTTTCTCATTACTGCTCTGCCAAAAAGTATAACGTACGATTTCACGCTTCAACGACAAATTCTTCATTAAAATCATTATAAATTTGAGTATCATCTGCGTGGCTATGAATATAAGAGTGACGCAAACAATCTGGGAACTGAGATGTGTGAAGCACAAATAAAAGAATTGAGCCTTGTGGTACGCCGTTCCGTGTAGCGAGGAAGTTTAATTTCCTGTTATTCAGAATAACACATTGGGACCGACCCAACAGATAATTACTGTCTGTAAGTTCTTCGAGGAGGACATTCATTTTCCAGCTTTTCGTGGGATTTTCTCTCCTCGTTTCTAGAAAACAGAGTAGAAGTTATTAAAAATTATTGCAATATATTTGTAGTAAGGACAGATTTAGGATCTGTCCCAAAATGTCACTGCGCTTGAAATTAAACGTTTAGATACCTAAAAGAGAAATTCTCTATTGGTCAGCGACACCTTGTTTTTGAAAAAATTTGGAAATACAAATATATTTAATAGGAATAAAACCTCTACTTATCTTGGTGGACGTTTCGGGAACGAATCTGCTCCCGTTCTCAACACAATTGAAATATTTTTTCTCTTCGTAAAATTTTTTCGATGTTTTCAATTTTGACACTGAAAAGTGACAATTTGGCAGACGGAGGAATTCTGGTTACAAGGTGTATTCATTAATTGATATCGAATTTTCCATTTTCATATTCAAGTTTCAGAAGTGGATGCCAAGTTCTATCTACAGGGTGTCCTTAAAAGGTCTTCACAAAAAGCTACCACATATTCTTCAGACCAAAACAATTCGATACAAGCAAACTTACCTCAGTAAAAAGTTGCTTAGTTTGGGCGCTAGACGGCTCTGAAGTTGAAATTTTCAAATCGATTTTGCTTCATAACTTTTGAACGGCTCATGAGATTTTTTTCAAATTTGGTACGTTGGCATAGACTCATCGGGCAATGAAACTCATATCATAATCATAATGAATATCATTCCATGGGCGTAGAACTTGATTTTTTCAGTAAATAAACATCTAAAACTCCTACGCCAATGGAAAAAAATTAGTTTCAATATGAAATCTAAATTATTCAACTCATTCACTACAAAAAAGGTACTCTTGACAAAAGTCGATTCCTCTCATGGTTTCGACAAAATTTTAATTTTAGTGATTTAGAGCATAATTAATAATAAAACGATTAACAGATATTTCATAAAAATTGTTCAAAATGTTCACCATTTTCACGTATACAAAGATTTATACGACGCAAAAAGTTGAGATGTACTTTTTGCATAGGTTATTCCTATTGAAAATAACTAGCACTGGTTTTTTTTTCTGAAGACTATTATTATCTGCTCGAAAACAGTGATATTCACATTCTTGGTTTCCATAGTTTCATCTGTGTTGATTTGTCGAGTTTTATTGACGTTGATTGTTGATATCGGACTTTTCTGATTTATCATGGCCGTACAATACACCAATGAAGAATACACCGATATGTTATTGGTATTCGGATATTGTCAAGGAAATGGTCGAGAGAGTGTGAGGGTGTATTCGGCAAGGTTTCCAAATCGTCGCGTACCAAGCCACCCAACCTTTGCTACAGTTGAGAGACGTCTTCGGGAGACCGGTCATTTTGCTCCTAGAACTGGTGATTATGGAAGACAGCGTTATGTAAGGATTCCCGAAGTCGAAGTAGAAATTTTAGACCGTATTGAAGAAAATCCAGAATTGAGTACTAGACGGATAAGTAATGAACTAGAAGTTTCTAGGAATGCCGTTCATGAAGTACTAAGAGAACAATTATTATACCCATACCACAAGACGCCAGTTCAAGATTTATCAATCCATGATTCACAAAGTCGTCTGATGTTTTGTAGGTTCATTAATTTGCAAAGAGAAATGAATCTGAACTTTGGAAAGAATATTTTGTTCACTGATGAAGCCTGTTTCACGAGAAGAGGAATAACTAATTTTCATAATGAACACGTTTATGCAATTGAAAATCCTCATTCCATTGAAATAAACCATTTTCAACACAATCAACGTTTGGGCTGGAATAATAGGAAATTTTATAATTGGTCCTGTCATACTTCCACAAAGATTAACAGGAGACATGTATTTACAACATCTACGAAATACGTTGCCAAATTTGTTGGAAGATTTACCACTCCAACATCGGGTAGATATGTGGTTTATGCACGATGGAGCTCCACCACATTTTTCGGTGGATGTTAGGAATTTTTTAAACCAACAGTACCCAGACAGATGGATAGGTAGAGGTAATGATGCACCCGTGAATTGGCCACCACGTTCTCCAGACTTAACACCGATGGATTATTTTGTATGGGGTTATCTCAAGTCTACGGTTTACAAGACCCCTGTGAATACTGTAGAACAATTATGGCAACGTATCCAACAGGCGACGAATAATCTTACAGGCGATGAAGAAGTTATGCAAAGAGTACATTTCAACTTTTTGCGTCGTATAAATCTTTGTATACGTGAAAATGGTGAACATTTTGAACAATTTTTATGAAATATCTGTTAATCGTTTTATTATTAATTATGCTCTAAATCACTAAAATTAAAATTTTGTCGAAACCATGAGAGGAATCGACTTTTGTCAAGAGTACCTTTTTTGTAGTGAATGAGTTAAATAATTTAGATTTCATATTGAAACTAATTTTTTTCCATTGGCGTAGGAGTTTTAGATGTTTATTTACTGAAAAAATCAAGTTCTACGCCCATGGAATGATATTCATTATGATTATGATATGAGTTTCATTGCCCGATGAGTCTATGCCAACGTACCAAATTTGAAAAAAATCTCATGAGCCGTTCAAAAGTTATGAAGCAAAATCGATTTGAAAATTTCAACTTCAGAGCCGTCTAGCGCCCAAACTAAGCAACTTTTTACTGAGGTAAGTTTGCTTGTATCGAATTGTTTTGGTCTGAAGAATATGTGGTAGCTTTTTGTAAAGACCTTTTAAGGACACCCTGTATATCAACTGAACAAGAAGCAATATTATTGTCTCCCTTCAGGAGAATGCAAGCAGACTCTTTGATGTTCCGTTTTTGGTTGTTGTCTTCTTTTCCTATGATCTTAATACTACCCCAATCGGCCATATTATTATGTTGTCCATTTTCAGTAAGGATATGTTCAGCTAATTTTGATTTGTCAGTATATCTTCTCTTTATATTGTTTTTATGCTCTTTCATCCTTACTGATAGAGGCCTGCTGGTTTCACCGGTATAATATTTTCCACAAACACATGGTATACTGTAAAAACAATTTTTTGATGATTGTTCTTCATTTTTCGGTTTTGTACGAGTCAAAATCGATCTCATTGTATATTCTGTCTTGAACACTGTTATCACTCGAAACTTGTCACCAACACGTTTAATTTTTTCAGATATTCCTGGAATGTATGGGATTACATTTGTTATCAGTGTTGGTTGTCTTTTTGTTTGTTGTATATTGTGTCTGTTCTCAATTTGGTGTATTGTTTTATCAATGAAATGTTTCGGATAAGTTTGAGTTGTAGAACATCTTTTATATGGTTCATTGCGGCATTGAAAATTTGGTGGTTCGATGATATGGATTTGGCTCTATCATGAAGTGATTTGATTATTCCTTTCTTTATACTTGTATGATGATTTGATTGAAAATTGAGGTATCTGTCGGTGTGTGTATTTTTACGATATACACTTGTTATCAAAATGTTATCTGATTTTTTAATGAGGACATCTAAAAATGGTAATTGATTATTACATTCGATTTCTAAAGTGAATTTGATTGTGGGTTCGATATTGTTTATATAATTTAGAAAATTATCTAGTTCCATACGGTTATGTGGCCAAATAATGAAAATATCATCCACATATCTCCACCAAGTCTTTGGTTGTTTACTGAATTTTTTCACAATATTCTCCTCAAAATCTTCCATGAATATATTACTTAGAATAGGAGATAATGGTGAACCCATGGCCATACCAAAATTTTGTTGATAAAAATCATGATCTAATTGAAAGTAAGTTGTTTTGAGACATAGTTTCAAAAATTCTAAAATGCCTTCTACACTCACTTTGTTCTTCCAATGAGTTTTTCATCATCTTCTAGTTTCTTTTTCACTATTTGTAAAGTTTTTTCTATAGGAACATTAGTAAATAAACTCACTGCATCGAAACTTACTAAAATATCATCTGTATCGAGATGGATGTTATTTAGTTTCTCCAAGAAATGAGGAGTATTTCTAATGAAACTTTCACTATTTCACTATTTCAAGCATGGCGCGTTGTCAATAGTCACAATCTGTGCTCCTATTATAATATAAAATAGAACAAGAACTGTACCTACGAAAAATTTGAAAATTGGTAGTATACAAATCCAAAGTGCGTTCTACTGTTTGATATAACCAAACGACGTTGAAAATGGTTATTACTCGAGATATCAAGGATGAAATCAAAAGTGCCGTGAACGAAGCCATTAATAAATGCTTAACTGACCAGGTATTTATAAAAACATTATCAGAAATCGTATCCCAGGCAGTTACAGATTCGGAAAAAGAAATGATACGAATGAAACAAGAAAATGTATTCAAACTTGACATACAGAGTGAGTTAATTAATAAAATCGTAAACGAAAATAAACTTATGTCTAATAAATTAGACAACTTCGAACAAGATACGAAGAAATGTAACCTGCGGATATCCAACATTAAAGAAAACCCCAACGAAAATACCCGTCAACTTATAACGAATATTATTCGAACAAAAATGTCAATAACTTTGCAAGACCATGAAATAGAACTGTGCTACCGGCAAGGCAAGAGGAATTTTCTTGAAACTTAAAAACTACACTCTGAGGCAAGACATTTTTAGAAAAAAGAAACTACTGAAAGGGACTGGCATTGTCATAAGGGAAGACCTCACTAAATTACGAGCTGAAATCCTATCAAAGGCCATCGAAAAAGCATCTTTGAAACAGGTTTGGACGGAAGCTGGAAAAATCATCATCAAATCAAACAACAAAGTGTCAACAATCAAAACATACGATGACTATGTGAAATTATTTTCGTAGAAAACTTTTAATAAGCCATACATCAAACTACTAGGAGTGTAGACTATTACTTTCTATTTATTCATTTTTTTTTCTCTTACTCATTACATTTATATTTATTGTACTGAATTGTATTGCTCTCAATGCTTTTAGATATATTAGATAACAAAGAGGAAATAGATACAAAAAACTTCTCTACCTTACAAGAATGTTATAGAGATTGTGACGCTGGAAGGGAAAAAATTGGTATAATTCATCTCAACATCAGAAGTATAAATAAGCATATAGACGAACTTCTTGTCTACTTACAAGATAACGTTGATATTATTATACTCTCAGAAACGTGGATTAAAGATGGCGTGGATAATTTTTCAATACCAAATTATACAACTCATTGTAATGAGTCAAAAACAAATCAAAACGATGGTCTATTGGTTTATATGAAGAACACAATATCTTCAAAAGTAAACATAATTCCTATAAGCGAAACAAATTTACTGAAAATCTCTCTCTCAACTCTGAGTACAACAATCGGAATAACCGCTTCATATCGGCCACCCTCCACAAACACTCAAACATATATTGAGGATCTTGAAACATACCTTACTAACCTAAAACCACTTGATACTGAAATATTTTTAGGTGATATCAACATAAATCTAGGAAATAAATTATCAAACGAAGTAAATAACTATCTGAATGTTTTAATTACTAACGGCTTTATCTCATATAGAAACAAACCAACAAGGGTAACGAATGTATCTGAAAGCATAATAGATCACATTTTTGTCAGAAATAGACCAAATAATACATCTCTCAAACCCTCAATAGTAGAAACGGATCTATCAGATCACTTCACCACATCATTAATTATCAGCAAAAAAAACAAGAGAACAGCAAACCTACAGATGAGTGTAAACCATCCACATACAAGAAAATTAACTTTACCAAACTATTTACTAAAAACCGAGAGGTGGGAAGATGTAGTTCAGAACGATAACCCCCAAACAGCTTATAACAGCTTTATTAAAAAACTCTGTAATTACATAGAAAAGGCTACGAAAGAAATCAAGATAACTAAAAAACATAAATAGAAACCATGGATAACGGCAGGGTTAATAGAATCAATAAAGAACCGAGATCGAATGAAAAAACAACTGAACTCTTCTCATGTATTGAAATATGAATACTCACAGTATAGAAATAAATTGAATAAACTGATTAAATCGACAAAAAATCAATACTTCAAAAATAAGCTTCACGAGAATAGTGGCAACTACAAAAAAACCCGGGAAATAATAAATGAAGTATCAAACAAAAATATAACAAAAACTAATGTCAATGTAATAGATATGGTAGATACAAAGGGAAACAAAATATCCGACAATAAAACGAAAGCTAATACATTCAACACATTTTTCATTAACATAGGAAAAAATATGGCTAACAAAATCGAAAAAGTTGATAACCTCCCTATAAACTTTATGAATGATGTTTCAGTTGGACCAACAATGTTCCTACAGCTGGTTACTAGTAATGAAGTTATCAATATAATATCTAAACTAAAAAACAGGTCGGCCCCTGGACCAGATGGAATAAACCTCATATTGATAAAAAATGCCCATTTGCACATTGTGGAACCACTCTCCCACCTCATTAATATAACTTATAAAACTGGTGACATACCTTTACAATGAAAAGAATCGGTAATTACCCCTATTTATAAATCAGGTGATAAAAGTAATTTTAACAACTACCGACCTATATCCGGGATTAACAATTTTGCGAAGATTTTTGAACACTGTAAAAAAAGTCTAGTAAATTTTTTCAAAATTCATCAAGTGATAACAAAAAAAAACAATTTGGGTTCATCAATGATTCCAATACTGAAAAAGCTGTTTTACACTTCTAAAAAAATATAGTCAATGCCTTGGAGAAGTCCGAAAAATGCTTAGCAGTTCTTCTGGATTTAGCCAAGGCATTCGACACAGTGTCACACTCCAAGCTCATAGATAAACTTTATAGATATGGAATTCGTGGACCCATGAAAGACTTATTGCAGAACTATCTATCCTGCAGATATCAAAAAGTAAAAATAGACAAATATACCAGTGAACCCCAAAAAATAACCGTCGGTGTTCCACAAGGCACAGTACTCGGTCCGATATTGTTCCTAGTCTACATAAACAGTATTGGCAGTATAAACTCCATCGATCATCTCATCTCATATGCAGATGACACCGCAATTGTATTTTCAGGGAAATCATGGCAAGATACATACCAAACTGCTGAAATTGGTTTAAAAGATATCCAAATATGGCTAAATTATAATCTACTAAGCCTAAATATTCTCAAAACAAAATTTGTATGTTTCACGCTCTCAAGTAACGATCAACCGAATAAAGAAACACTGAAAATTCACAAACTGAACTGCCCACAGAATAATCAATGTACTTGCCCAATCATAGAAAAGGAATCAAAACTAAAATATCTTGGAATTATACTTGACCACCATATGAGATGGGATGAACACGTTGGTCATGTCAAACGCTTAAGACAACTCACTTATAAACTATACAACCTGAGAGAAATACTTACCCGAAACAATCTTATAATAATATATAATTCTCTGGCAGAATCGATCATTAGATACGGAATTACTGTCTGGGGTGGACTCTTCGACAACAATCTCAAAAGTCTTCAAGCAATGCAAAATACAATTATAAAAATAATCTTCCATAAGAATGAACGGTTCTCTACTGAACAACTGTTCAAAGAAACGAAACTTTTCAATGTAAGGAGCATATTCATTTACAACAGCCTAATATGGGTCTATAAAAACAAGCTTACAGACATCACATATAGACCACAAAACACTAGATCAACAGAAAACCTAAATATACCTTCTTCAAAAAATCACATACACAAAGAACACTCATCTATTTCGGTCCCAAACTATATAACTTACTGCCTAGGAATATAAAAGAAAAAAATCACTCAGTCAATTCAAATATGAAATTAAAAACTACATTACCACAAATTACACTACATTAACAAAAATATTTTGAAAAATAAAATAAAAATAACCCAACCAGCTCACAACCTCTAACTCTCAGCCTACAATATCTATTATAATTATCTTACCGCCTATTGTTCTCAAGAAATGTGCCCCGGAACTAACACCAGTTCTTTGCAGGTTGTTCACCCTTTCGTACAAACTCGGCGTATTTCCTTCTAACTGGAAAAAAGCTAGGGTCCAACCGATTCAAAAGAAGGGCAAGAAAACACTCCCTAACAACTATAGACCGATTGCACTACTATCTGTGATCTCTAAAGTAATGGAAAAAGCAATCAACATCGAGCTCATCCGATATCTAGAGAGCTCAAGAATCGTGAACGACCGGCAATATGGCTTTCGTCACCAGAGGTCAACTGGAGATCTGCTTGCCTATGTGACACATAAGTGGCAGGTGTCAATAGAGAAACATGGGGAGTCTCTGGCTGTAGCCTTGGATATCTCCAAAGCATTTGACCGAGTTTGGCACCAAGGCCTCCTAGCGAAACTTCCGTCATATGGTTTGCCGCCCCAACTGTGTCTTTTACTATCGAGTTTTCTTGCAGATAGATCACTCTACGTGGTGGTAGACGGGGTCTCGTCTGATACAATGACGATCAATGCTGGTGTTCCACAAGGCTCTGTCTTGGCACCAACTTTGTTTTTGCTCCACATCAATGATTTGTTGAATGTGACCTCCAGCCCAGTTCATAGCTTTGCGGATGATAGTACACTTCATTCCGCCTTTTCCTCTAGAGCCCCTATATCATCCAATGAGGCCAGAGGTGCAAGGCGAAGACAGGTTGATGCTCTAAATGAGGATCTGACAAGAATTCTGAAATGGGGATCTGAGAATCTAGTACAGTTCAATGCAACTAAAACTCAAGCTTGTATGTTCACCAAGAAGGCTGATCACACAATGCCCAATTTGATGATGTCGGGTACCACTGTTCCTATGAGGTCGTCAATATCCTTGCTGGGTGTCACCACCAACAGTGCTCTCTCATGGGACGATCATGTGAGGTCCATTGCGAAGACTGCTTCACAAAAACTCGGTTTTCTTTTCCGTGCGAAGAGATACTTCACATCCCAGCAACTGCTTATGATCTACAAAGCACAAATTCGACCTGTCCTGGAGTACTGCTCACATGTTTGGAGCTCAGCCCCCAAACATACGCTTAAGCTCTTAGATTCAATTCAGAAGAGAGCTATTCGCCTAGTCGATGATACAACACTCACCAAATCATTGACCTCTCTAGATCATCGTAGAAAGGTCGGCGATCTCTGCCTTTTTTATAGGTACTTTCACGGTCGGTGCTCAACGGAAATATCATCTATTATGCCACCACGCGCGATTCCTAGTAGACAAACCAGACGAGCTCAAGCTGGTCACCCCTACACTGTCAGGCTCGAGACCTGTCGAACATCGCTATACCAAGCATCATTCATCAATAGAACGGCAAAGTTGTGGAATTCTTTGCCTAGTGAAGTCTTTCCTGATGCTTACAACCTCCAAACATTCAAGAAAAATTCCAACACCTTCCTTCTTTCCCGAAATTCCACCGCTGGCTAACACGATGTTCCTCGAACATCATAGGTTTCCCTTTCGTGTTGTCCACAGATAAAAAAAAAAAAAAAAAAAAAAAAATAGTACAGCAGCACTACAGCAATCCTGACAATCCTGAAGACAGAACAAAACAAATGCTTCTAGCATTTAGGTTAGCCTCCAGGATTTTGTGAGGGTTCGACAATAATGTGAACTAGTACAAGACTGTACAATGGTATAATAGATACAAATTTCCATGTCCACTCACACCATATAGGTACACAATACCATTCCGACAATCCTAGACGCAGAACAAAGCAAGTGCCTTAAGCACTTAGGTCATGCGTCTAGGATACGGAAGGAATTAATAATAGTTACCTAATATATGGGTATGTAATGTATATTATCCGATTTTCACCATGTAATGCGAATTCAATTCAATAAATTCAATTCAATAAGAATTCCTGATAAAGGTTTTATTATATCTAAAAGAAATCGCGATAAATTTTGACAAGGAGATCCTATCGAACTCACGATTGGTCTTAATGGATTGTTTGGTTTATGTATTTTTGGTAGTCCATAAAAATGTGGGGGTTTGCTATGGTATCTGGATATATGTTTCCTATCTGTTAGTGTAAGTTTATTTTCGTGTTTTTTCATTATGTTTCGTATCTTTCTCTCTATGTTTGCTGTTGGATCTCTATTCAATTTTGTGTAATTGCCTTCATTTATAATTTGTATTATTTTATCATTATATTCATTTTCGTTCATAATGACTGTAGCTTTGCCTTTATCAGCTGGAAGTATTTTGATTGTATCATCATGTTTGAGAATTATCAAGTGTGTTTTTCTCTTCTCTTGTGATGTTTGGAGTTATTTCATGTTTTTTCTCAATAATTATTTTATTTCTGATTCTATATTCATTAGAGAATTCATCAGGAAGTCTTTGTGCAGTTTGTTCAATAGCTGTTATCAAATCTAATTTTGGAATATGATTCGGAGTGATTGAAAAATTCATTATTTCTTTCTTCAATGAGTTTATTGAATTTTCCTATGTGTATCAATTTGAACTGTCTGTAAGTTCTTCGAGGAGGTGGTACATTCATTTTCCAGCTTCTCCTGGGCTTTTCTCTCCTCGTTTCTAAAAAATAGAGTAGAAGTTATTAAAAGTTATTTCATTATATTCGTAGTAAGGACAGATTTTGTGATCTGCCCCAAAATGTCAATGCGCTTGAAATTAAACCTTTAGATACCTAAAAGAGATATTCTCTATTGGTCAGTGACACCTTGTTTTTGAAAAATTTGGAAATATAAATATATTTAATAAGAATAAAACCTCTACTTATCTTGGTGGACGTTCCGGGAACGAATCTGCTCCCGTTCTCAACACAATTAAAATATTTTTCTCTTTGCAACATTTTCCAATATTGAAGGAAGTAGACCATTCTCGAAGTGGAGTTAGTAGATTAGAGTAGGAAAACTCAAAGTCATCTCCACAATATTTAATTCTGTGGTTGGATTAATTGTAAATGGTGAAAATGATGAGACATGTTTCGGACATATATATGTCCATCTTCAGTCTTAACAATCGGCGTAAATCTACAAGAAATTAAGTAAGGTATGGTAATAAACCTATAGGTTATGTTTAACTCACATGGTTAGAGATGAAAGTCAATACATTGAAGTTAAAATTTTTGAAATTATATAATGAAATGGGATTCAAACCCATCTATACGAGAGCCCCATTAGGGGGTTGGAAATTGAAAGCACTCTTCAGTTGGAAGGTTTGAAGAATCGATTGATACAAAGTGATGTCAATCGCCATTTTTGTACAAGTACGAGTATGAGTACCAACTGTGCAAAATAAATTCAAAACTGAAATAAGAGACAAGGCCCTCTTTCGAGATTATTCTGTACGGTACAAGGATTAACAAGAAAACTGTATAAAGTTGTCAGCTGCCATCTATATAATTGGTTATGAAGTTAAACAAGGAAACTGTGATTTTTTTTTTTTAAACTGTAATATTATTATCTTTGGCTGTAACAGAAAATAGTATATGGGTGTAATGAACGACTGTATGAAACATTGTTATTTGAGCTATAATGTTGAGGAGGCAAGGTTCATAGTAAAGTTATAATTACAAAAGGAATTTCAAGGAATTGAAAAATGATAGGGAGTCAAAATGAGTTTGTTCGTTTAACGAGATAGAGTTTGGATCTATTTGGGATTTATTAATTTCGAAAATTTCAACCACAGCATTAAATATTGTGGAGATGATTGAGTTTTCCTACTCTAATTTTCCAATATGTTTTCGGTTTTGACACTGAAAAGTGACAATTTGGTTTTTCAGAAACGAGGAGAGAAAATCTCACGAAAAGCTGGGAAATCAATAGATGATTGTTCAGTAATCTCATTACGCTATCAGAAATCCCAAGATATAATAAGAGGCTCACGAAAAAGGCATGATCAATTCAATCGAAAGGCTTTGACTAGTCTATCAACACTAATACACAAATTCCACTATTTTCAACATTGCTGTTGTGCAACTTTAATCGGAAAGCCATTTTGAGAGGAGGGTAGGATATCATAGAAATCAAGGTGATTTCTCATTTGAATGTAAACGATTTTCTCAAATAATTCAGAAAAAGCACATAATATACTCATTGGGCGAAGGCCATTTAGATTTTGAGGGTTTGTTATTCAATCCAAAGGAATCACGTGAGCTTTTTTCCAAATGGTGAGATGAGCGTTTCATTCAATAAATGTATTGAATACATGAGTGATGAAAGGCAAGTTATGTATAGATAACCGCCAACCAAGCTATAGACAACAATAGGCAACTGTCTATTGGAATCGCCGATGTCAGCATAGTAAAGTTATAAATATATCTCAATCCAATTTGATATCTATTCTGTATTCAACATTCTGTAGAAAAGTTCAGTATTGTATCTAGCTTCTCGAATGCTTTGCAAAAATAAATGTTTTTAAAAACACAAACCCGTGTTTGCGAAACATAGCTGACGCAGTCGGTAGGATAAGCACAGTTTTTCGAAGAAACCACGGCATCGTGTCCGGTCGAACACGAAAACGTAGATATCAATCTTTTGGTGCTTTGAAAAAACTTTCCGTTCGTACTTCGGAAAGTGATTGAATTCAGCTGAGAAGACGATCAGAAAGGGGCAGACGAGTAGCAGAGCGAGCAGAATCACCACCAGGAGGAAAGAAAGAATATAGGGGTAAGCCAAGTATTCCTGTTCATTTTTCCTCAAAACCCTTCTCTGAATAGGAAAATTAGAATCAAGAAAAGGAAACAAACGCAATGAAACAAAACAGAGATCATAGAGAAAATATATGAGCGAGAATCAATCTGAGGTAGAAGATCTGATTAATAGTTTATTCCAGTCACTGAACATTTCTGAAACTGAAGACTTGCTTACTGAATCAGTAACCATGACTCCAACTCAAGAAAGCACGAATTTGATTATGCACGTTGACATAATTCCAAATTATGATGATTCAAATATTTTAACTAGTTTCATATCTGCCTGTGATTTTCTCTCCAAACATATCCTCTTCTCCAAACATATCAAGCTAATAACGATACAATTCTGAAAAGCTATTTGATCAGAGTCGTACAGACGAAACTGATTAATAGAGCCCGATTATTGGTAGGTTGCCGTACCGAATTAACGGAATGGGACCAAATCAGATCAGCCATTGAAAAATGAGAATTCACTCGAATTCGCTAGACGAATTCGAGTCCTTCGTTGCGTATTGGCACAAAACATCAATGCTCAATTAGAAACAACTATGAACGCTACTACGAAAGTCATATATCTAACATGATGAAATTTGTTTACGAACTTTTATGAGAGGTTTGCCAGGACATTTACAGAGTATAATTAGATTGAAAAATCCAAAATCACTCGATGAAGCTATGACATTCATCGCAGAAGAGGAGAACTTTCAATATTCTCAAAATCTATTTCGATTACCTGTAAACTACCAACAAAATCCTATCAAAACCAATGCAAAATTTTCAAAACATGAGACCAATTCAAAATAATCCATATTTTCGACCTAATAATAATTATCAATTCCAACAAGGTAATAATCGAAATAATTCTCAGTTCGAACATCAGTCATAATAAATATACAATCACGTTCTGTACATCGTAATTATCCCACGAACAAACAATTTTTCGATTCACAGTATTTTTGCAATGAATCTGAATTCATTTCTGATGAAGACCAAATTCAAGATCAATCTGAAAGTTATCCTGAAAATTTTCATCAGGATGGCCAAACCAATCGAACGACTTAACATCTGAAATGTACACCGAAACGAATAACACATTGCCATACATCGAAATCAGCAATCTACCAATGAAATTACTAGTCGATACTGGATGTTTCAATTCTATGATACGACCAAGAATTGCCGAAAAGTAGTTTCCTCAATCAATTTATCACAGCACCTCGACTTTAAGGACAGGTGTAGGACAAAAAGGAGTTAGATTTGAAGCTGATATACCTGCATTTCAAGAATTCAAAACAGATCATATAATAAAATTCATATAATTTGATTTCCATTCATTCTTCGATGGAATAATGGGCCTCAAAGAACTACAAACAATGAATCTTACGATTGATTCAACTAATAACTATTTGATGAATAACGAAATCAAAATTCCAATTTTATATCAAAGACCAGTAAAACAAACTTATAATAATTTTGTAAATGCTTACGAAGTAGCCTCACTTCGCATTCCAGGGTCTGAACACGAAGGAGACGTTATAATCCCGGAATGCCAATTAGGAAATGTGTATTTTCCAGAAACATCAACAACATCTGAAGACAGATTCGCAAAAACCGAAATTTATAATCATACAGGTGAACCAATAACAATATCTTTTGAAGAACCAGTATATGTTAAAAAATTCCTAGATTCTCATAAGGAAAATTTAAATTTCTTTCGAAAGTTTCCTTCCAAAATTCAACTTGATTGAAAATTATAATATTCATAAAAATATCGGCAGTGAACATCTAAATTCAGATGAGAAAGATGCGCTTGTGAAACTTTGTAATGAATTTTCAGATATGTTTCACCGAGAAAATGATAAATTATCATTTACTAACAAAATCAAACACGAAATCGAAACCACGGACGAGATACCAATACACACAAGATCGTATAAGTACCATTTCGTACATAAACAAGAAGTTCAAAAACAAATAAACAAAATGTTAGAAGACGGTATTATTAAACCTAGTCAAAGTCCTTGGAGTAGTCCCATTTGGATTGTTCATAAAAAACTTGATGCCAGTGGAAATCAGAAATGGCGTATTGTTGTTGATTACCGTAAGGTGAACAAAAAAAATAGACGATCGTTACCCTCTCCCTAACATAACAGATATCCTCGACAAATTAGGTAGATGCCAGTATTTTTCCACACTTGACCTTGCGTCAGGTTTTCATCAGATTGAGATTTAAGATAACTCAATTGAAAAAACTGCATTCAATGTCGAAAATGGACATTTTGAATATACACGCATGCCTTTTGGTCTTAAAAATGCACCCGCAACTTTCCAACGTGTAATGAACAATGTTCTACGTGATTTACAAGGAAAAGTATGTCTAGTCTACATAGACGACATAATCATTTTTTCTTCAAGTCTTACAGAACATGTTTCAAACTTGAAATTAGTATTCAAAAAACTACGCGAATCACGGTTGAAAATTCAGTTAGATAATTCAGAATTTCTCAGAAAAGAGGTAGAATTTTGTTCGACATGTTATAACATCTGGAGGCGTGAAACCAAATGCTAAAAAGATCGAAGCATACGAAAACTGCAAAGGAAATCAAGTCTTGGTCTCCTAGGCTATTATAGACGATTCATAAGAAACTTCGCCAAATTGACTGAAACATTTACAAAATGTCTGAAAAAAGGTGAAAAGATCAAACATACCTTAGAATTTCTCGGAACATTTGAATTATGCAAAAAAATTCTCTGTAACGACCCTATACTTCAATTTCCTGGTTTTGAAAAACCATTTGTCCTAACAACAGATGGCTCAAATGTAGCCGTTGGTGCAATCTTGAGTCAAGGTGAAATTGGAAACGATTTACCTATTGCATATGCATCCCAAACTCTTAACCCTGCAGAAACAAATTACAGTACAATTGAGAAAGAACTTCTAGCAATTGTGTGGGCAACGAAATACTTCAGACATTATTTATTTGGACGAAAATTCAAAATTGTAACTGATCATAAGCCTCTTCAATGGCTATTCAACTTGAAAGAACCAACGTTTAGTTAGATGGAGACTCAAGTTAGGAGAGTATGATTACGAAATTCAATATAAAAAAGGACGACAAAATTGTAAGTAGAAATCTATGCGATCGAAGATGAATCAGTAATAGGTAATCCTGGAGATATCGACAAAGAAATCGAACAATATCTACAAAATAACCCACCTGAAAATGTATCGATAGATGATCTTGAACTCGAGTTATTATTCAACCCTGTTAATCAAACTACAACACCTGAGGAAAGAACACCTCATATAAATATCATATCAGACATCCAAATCGTACCACAAAACATTGATGAAACAGTTCATTTATCGACGGAAAACCCGATTTTAGATATACCAATAACCGAACATTGTATGAATAAATACACAAATCAGATTATTTTTAATCAGAAGGAATCTGCTGTTTATCATGTTATACGAATTCGACCATTCGAGAACGGTCGAAGACAAGAAGTCTATTTATCGAAGAATTTTGAACAAGAAATATTCAAATTTTTCAAAGACCATGTAGATCAGAAAAAACTTTATTGTATATATGTTCAACAATCTGACATAGATTTAGCAACTCACATCAGTTATATATTACCAAAATACTTCCGAAATCATTCGTACAAGTTGTTAATATCAAAACACATCGTCAAATATATTCCTGATAAAATCAGACAGAAAGAAATAATATCATATCACCACGGAAAAACCATTCATCGCAGTATAAATGAGACATTAATAGCACTCAAAAAGCTCTATTATTGGCCGTGTATGCAAAAAGAAATAACAGAGTATATAAACAACTGTGATATTTGTCAGGAAGCGAAATATGACAGACATCCCCCAAAAATTAAATTTTCATTAACAGCTACACCAAAACAACCTTTAGAAGCCATTCATATGGATACATTCCAAATTGCGAACACAAAATTTCTCACAATAATTGATGTTTTCTCAAGATATGCCCAAGCATATGTTCTTGAACCTATTTGTACATTTACAATTTATGATAACTTGATAACATTCATTAGTCATCATGGAATTCCCCAATCAATACCGTGTGATAATGGCACAGAGTTCAAAAAAACCCTGTGGACTGATTTTCGTAAACTACCTAATATCAATTTACATTTTACCACACCCGGTAATTCAAATAGTAACAGTCCAGTAGAAAGACTGCATTCAACATTAATCGAATTGTTTCGAATACTCAAAACAACAGACTCAAAGTCTACTACTGAACAGATAATGCAATTTGCGATACTCGGTTAACATTCATCCATTCATAGCGAATTTTATAAGTCCGTTCAGGAGTTAGAATAAAAAAATATTTTTATTCAAATTATCAATACAATGTAGAGAGATGTTAACAGTATGAATTCGTAGTCAAGACTGAACATAAAACTAAATCTAACGAACATGTAAAAAATGCAAAATTGTCAGAAAGCATGAATCTCGTGAGAACGCTGACTCGGCTTCTCTGGACTTCGACCGTGTCTTGAGGATTCTGTTGGAAATGGTGATGTAACTCCTCCCTCCTTAGAAAGATCCATACAGGGGGTGGATCTCATTGATTACTCGTCGTCTTCGGCCCTCATGGGTAGGGTTGAATGGTGTCTAGGCGCTGCCACTGGCGTTGGAGTTTTGTCCGGATTAGAACGTCTGGACTTCTTGTAGAGGTGAACCATTCCAGTTATAAATGAAATGATCAATAATAAATAAATTGGAATTGACCAGTAATGAGCTGTGCCGCTTGGAATTGTTTTCAACGAAATTCGTTTCATTCTGTGCTGGTCCTGTTGCAGTCTTTGTATTCGGTCCAAGCATAGACTTATTATCCTGAGGAGACGGAACTATTTACATTTAAAGAAGATCAGACATTGCCAATATCTGGTCCACTGTAGGATACTATTGTGACCGATTGGAGAGTGTCGTTGCCATATTTCCAGATTAAGAACGAGATTCGCAATAATTATTGACACGTTCATAGCATTTTTTCATTGTATTGCAAGTAATACAGTCTCAATGGAACATTTTTCTGAACGGTATTTTATATATCATGAAAACCTGAAATGTACACGTTGGAATTACCGAATATTCATTTTGTGAACTATCACATTGTAGCATCATAGGATTTGTTACCCACAAAGCGACATCGGCGCGTCCAGGCCACGCCTATTGTATGAATGATTTTTACTACGAAACTACGATCTGCCCATTTCTCATTGCGGTGTTGTAGACGAGTGATCTTGTGTTTTGAAGTGTTGTTTTTAGTGACTTTGAATAGATATTGTGGAATTCAGAGTGAATTTTTGGACAATATGGTTCGTCACTGCCAAGTGTGCAAAAAAGTTGACAATTCCAGCCCTGATGTTTCTTTTCACAAGTAAGTTGGAATACCTAACCTCCAAATTTGTTTGTTATTCCAGTGGCGTGAATATATGATGATTAGGTACTGTTTATTCATGATTGTTAATGATTTAGGTAGTGTTCATGTTTCCATGGCATAGACTTTCTTGTTCATTGCATCAAAAATTCTAAGCAATTTAGTATACCTATTTCTGTATTACTCCAGGTTTCCCGCTGATAGTGAAAAAAGAAAAATTTGGGCATCTCTTCTTGGCTGGCAGGAGAATCGTCTGAGCAAATATCTTTATGTATGTTCTGATCATCTCGATTCAAGGATGTCATAACAAAGAAAAGTGGTTCCAAATACTTGAGGCCAGATGCAAATCCACTACCATGCCATTCAGCGTTTCAGTTCGCATCTGATAGGTAATTTGCAGTTAATACTCCATTGTTTCAACATCACATTTTTCCAATACAGTACAGAAAAAACAACAAACTATGTTCACGAGCGACATCATTCATTTTCTTTGTGAATTATTGTCATTGTATTTAATGATATATTGTTTTGTATAAAAATCCAAAAATTATTCTTCTTTCCAGTAATGAATCAAAATGTGTCATCATTTCATCATTATCCGAATAAATTTGTTGTATTATATGAATATTAAAAGTATGGAAGCTGTGTTTTTTGTTTTAATCAAAACAGAGAAATTTGTGTGCAAATTATAAGGAAATTCAATTTTATACAACTGTCTGAATGCATATGATATTGCACTTGTTTCAGTTGAACATAATATCGGGAATTACAGGTACTGACAAGAATCTGGTTTTATATTTCCAATGATGTTTCATTTTTCAGAATGTTGATTGACAAATACAGAGAGAAATTACATGTTTTCATTGAGAGTACATTCGTAGCTATATTCATAATCAAACGGAATTTGTTTGTCTTCCTAACTAACAAACACGACGCTTCGACTCCGTACAGAACAATATTTAATAATATAGTTATAGTTAAAATATATTTCCAAGTTATGGAACCATTAGAACGGTACGCCACTTGCTGAAATCAGGGAAACAAGACACATAAACATAACAGCGTTGCCAACAAGTTGGTGAAGACAAAGAGGTTCGATCGGTAGTCTTTCTCATACACGTGCTGTTCATTTTCAATCATTGCTTCAAAACAAAAGCAGTTTTATGAATGAGATGTTCCGTCTCCTCAGGATAATAAGTCTATGGGTCCAAGGGTATATCATTGATCACGAGTTCTTGAAGGCGTGTATTCGTGACCTTGGGTATTTTCACTTCGGGTAATAGTAAGGGTTGTCCGGTGATGACGGGCTCTTTGTTCGTGAGCACGTTGTGTGGAGTCTCGAAGCTACATGCGGTTGGTATCTCCAAAAGGTAGGTGCCCTTGAGGACTGCAAAATCGACTTTTTCGCAATCGATTTTCACCTTGGTTTCTGCTGGGAAGATGGCGATGTAGTGAGCGGGGTTGATTTCTTCGATGATTTCGTGATGGATTACCACCGGAATCGACTCACAGCTTGGAGGGTTTTCGTTTCTCAACTGGAGTATCTGATGAGTACAATCTTCTTCTCGAGATGACAAGATTAGATACTCATTCGTGCAGAAATACAGAGGGTTGGTGTTCCTGCACTCGCTGTCTGCGTACTGGTAGAAAGTTTCTTCCATTGCCAGGAAAGGTTTGGGCGGTACAAGGATAGAATTGTTTCTCGTTGGTATTGAATATAGGTGGTAATAGGAAAAAGTTGCAGGGTGAACGATCGGGAAGTGAATTATGAAGACTATCTTATTTTTAGAATGATAACATTCGACATCAAGTATATCATAGTATTTGTATGAGTTAGAGATGTCATCCCCGAATAATAATTCGTTGGGTTGACGGTGATCTAAGAGTTTCTTAACAATTGATTCTAAATCTTCGATTCTCAATATGCTATTATGCATTGTTTTCAATCTCGCGAATGTGATAGCATTTTCTAAGTTATCAAGTAGTTGAGTAATCATATCGATTATCATAAGTATCTGATCTAGACTAGTTTCTGCTAGCGTAAAACAATTGAAATTGAAAAGGAAATTTTGAAATTCTCTATTTAGTTCGTTAATTTTATCTGTGATATGTTTTTCGTTTTGTTTCATTAGAACTATTGTTTTGTTGTACTCGTCAATTATTTCTGTTGATAATGAAATCTGTTTATTCAGAGTTGTTACAACATTTCTTTGATTCGTCTGTAGAATTGATATAGCTTCGTCGTATCTTTCACCGTCTTCTGCGTCTAAGTTACCAGAAATACTTTTGAATACTGTGCCTAACCCATCGATTAGTCCTCGTTTGATTCGTTTGCTCGAGTGAAGAGAATTAAATTTATCTTTGACGGAATTAAGTTGAAATTCGATTGAATATTGATTGAATAGTAACCTGTGAAGGTACAGTTAGTTGGTTAGTGAGTGGTCTTTTCAAGTTGTTCTTGTGGTATTTTGTCGTATTTGTCTGGATGGTATTTTGATTGTTAGTGGTGACTACATGTGGTCTGAAACGGGGACTTGATTTGTCACGTGCTCGAGTTTTATGGTATGCTAGAGTTCCAGGTTCATATACGAGGGGTTCGTGTCTACTTTCATTTCTCTTTTCGATGACGGATTCTTTTTGTTTTGACATTTGTTCATGTATGTGTTTGTATAATTCTTGGGTGCACTCCCTATGTTGACTGACGTAATTCGTGTATAATTTTTGATTCAAATCGATATCGAAAGGAGTATTAGAATCTATATGACCGTTGATTAGGTCGATGGGACGTTGTTTGGTGGTTGAATGGATAGTATGATTGTATCCGAGAATAGCGTATGGCATTTGATCAAGGATGTTCAGCTCTTTTCGTGTTTCCCTAATGATTCTAAGGTGCTCAATCAATGTTGAATGAAATCGTTCAACAGGGCTGTTCGAGTTTGGATTCAAAGGGGTGATGTGATGGATTTTAATTTTGTGTAAAGACGCGAAGTCATTCATGATATTATTCTTAAGTTCCGTTCCATTGTCAAGAACTAGTAATTTTGGTGAACCGTGGTGAGACATGAATAATAGAAAAGCTTTTATCACATGGACGGCTGTCATCCCTGTTAGGGGGTATGCTTGAGCGTACTTTGAGAATTTATCGATTATTGTTAGAAATTTTTGGTTTTTGAATGTGAATGTATCCGCATGAACGATTTCAAATGGTTTGCTAGGAGTAGGTGTTAAATCGAATGCTTGTTTGGGTGGTCGTCTATCGTATTTCATCCTTTGACAAGTTTGACAATTGTTGATGTACTTTGTGATGGTGCCACGAATATTCGGCCAATAGTACCGTCGTTTTATTTGTGCCTCAGTTTCAAGTATGCCGCGGTGATTTGTTTTTCCTTCATGGCATAGTTGTACTATTTCATCACGGCGTTCAGCTGTTTTTACGTCTTCTAAAACAATTTTACAAAGTAATAATTTGAATGCAGAGTTTTTGAAGGTGTCTTTCAGTACCTTACAAAGTCTCGGGATAAAGTCGTCATTGTCTACATTAATAGCGAATGTTTTATTTACCGTCGTGAATTCTTTGAATGTATTGATAATCTCGTTTTCGAAGTTATCTCTCGCTATCTGAATCGTTGTCCTTGTTTTGTTCTCGAATAGTCTGGTGATTTTAGGAACGTTTGGAGAGTGTAAAACGATCTTGAGAAATATTTGATTTTGAAAATTATTGATCGGGCTTTCAGATATAGGTATTTCAAGAATGGGATTTTCGGAACTAGTGTGGGCTGTTTCGTTATCGTCGTTCAAGTTATTTTCAGGATTCACGTCATTGAGGTTTGGATTCTCATCGATATTACCTTCTATGGACTCAGTATCGTCATTTCTATTTTGATCAGTGATATTTGAGGTGTTATTAGGTTGGTCACTTTTAGAAAACGTTTCATTAAAATTATCTATGTACTCGAAAATATCGTTCGTGTTTGTTTCATTGATTTTAACTCTGGACAGGGCATCAGCGTTTGTATTCAATGATCCTTTTTTATATTGTATGGTGTAGTCAAATTCGTCGAGTTTCAGTCTCCAGCGTGTGAGTCTAGCATTGGGATCTTTTATAGAAAAGAGCCAATGAAGTGGTTTATGGTCACAGAATATATTGAATTTTCGACCGTACAGGTATGGCCTGAAATATTTTGTCGCCCAAACAATTGCGAGGAGTTCCCTTTCGATAGTGCTATAATTTTGTTCAGCTTGGATCAAGGTTCTGGATGCGTATGCAATAGGCTTGTCCTGGCCCACGGGTCCTTGAGACAGAACTGCTCCGATAGCAAACTGACTCGCATCTGTTGTCAAATGAAAAGTTTGTGTGAAATAGGGAAATTGAAGAATTGGGTCATTAACTAAGAGTTCTTTACATGTTTCGAAGCATTGAATATATTTTGGGTCTAGAATATCAATTTGGGAACCTTTTTTCAGACATGAGGTCATGGGTTTGGTTATTTTCGCGAAATCGGGAATGAATTTTCTATAATACCCTAGAAGACCAAGAAAAGATTTTATTTCTTTCGTAGTCGTCGGGATCGGGAATTGTTTCACAGCTCGAATTTTATCTGGGTTCGGTTTTATTCCGTCTGTAGTTATGATATGACCTAAATATGCCGTTTCTTTTTTCAAAAATTCGCACTTATCCAATTGAATTTTGAAGTTTGTTTCCCTCAAACGTTGAAATACCTTCTTCAAGTTCACCATATGTTCTTGGAGTGAAGTTGAGAAAATTACAATGTCATCTAGATAGACAAGGCAAATTTCGTTCTGCAATCCTCTCAAGATGTTGTCCATCACCCTCTGAAAGGTGGCTGGAGCATTTTTAAGTCCAAAAGGCATGCGGAGGTATTCATAATGCCCATTTTCGACATTGAACGCTGTTTTCTGAATATCATCCGGATGCATTTCGATTTGGTGGAAACCACTCGCCAAATCTAGGGTTGTAAAGTAATTGCATCTACCTAGTTTATCAAGCACATCGGTGATATTCGGAATTGGGTATCGGTCATCGATTGTTTTGTCGTTTACCTTACGATAATCAACTACAATGCGCCATTTTTTCTTACCAGAAGCATCAGCCTTCTTGGGTACTACCCAAATAGGTGATGACCATGGAGAATTGCTTGGTCTTATGATATTTTGACTTAACATTTTCTGGATTTGTTCGTTAACTTCGGCCTTGTGAATGAATGGGTATCTATAGCTTTTTGTGTGAACTGGGATTTCGTCATGAGTTTTAATTTTGTGTTTGATTTGATTCGTGAATGTTAGCGATTTGTCGTCCGAATGAAATATATCTGAATATTTTCGGCAAAGAGAAAGAATGTTAGATCTTTCCTCCTCATTCAGATGGTCTGTTCGTATGAGGTTATCGACTTCATAAGCGTTTTGTCCGTTGTCGTCATGGTCATGTATTGTCATGTGATAAAATTCAAAGTTGTTCTCTACTGGAATTGTTTTAATGGGATACAGTAGAGTAAAATTTGTGTCGTCTGAAGAATTGTTGTATATTTCTATAGTTGCCCAACCTTTATCAGAAACGGATAAGGTTTCTGGTATGAGGCAGTTTTGAATTACTTGTCTCGGAACTATGATATCACCTGATTCTGTTGTCACGGGAACTTTAATTTTAGTTACAGTGTGTCCAAGCAAGCATTTTTCGTAAAAGATCTTAGGATTGGCATCGAAATAATGAATAGAAATACAGGCGTTTGGGGTTATGAATTTTAGGTTTGAAAAATCTAACTGTGCATTCAGAGCCTGTATCAAGTCTATTCCTAGGAGTCCATCAAATACATTGTGAAACTTGTATGAATAAAATTTGAGGCTCCTATTTTCGTTGAGTTCATCGAAAGCTTTGATCGTTACTGATGTATCGTGTTTCGAAGAAGCGAAAGATGTTGATACAACGAAAGGGTCAATATTTTTGAATTTTGAAAAATATTTGTCTACAATTTCAGGGTCTAAAAATGATTTGGTTGCGCCTGTATCGATCAAGAGTTTAAGTGGTGGATGATTGATTGTGATATATGGTAATTGTCTTTTATCAAATGAAGTATTGAACTCAATTATTTCTCCTGTTGATGGAGGCTTGATAACTGAAAATCCTGAGGTTCTTCGTATTCCGTATACTCATCAAAATATTCCGCGTTTTCCGGTTCGGCCTCTTGAGGACACTCTGTATACTCGTTAGGTATATCAAATTGTTCGGTGTTATTCATTTCCATTGGAGTATACGATTGCTTACTATTCGAAGTAAATTGTCTACTAGTAGTGGACATTGGGGTCACTTTGTATTGATTCAAGTTTTGATTGTTTGGATTCGGTTTCCATACATTTTTCGGTTTTCCGAAAACTTGTTCATTAGAAGGATATTTTTGGAGATGGTTTGGCCTAGACTGAACATTTATTGGTGCTGATGGAAATGGTTGTCTCTGATTGAAATTTTGAGTGTTTGATGGACCGGCTTGAGCAAAATTTTGATTGTTTATTGAAGATTGTTGTTGCCTGATTGGCTGTTGTCGAGATTGATTAGTGAATGCACTCGAGTTGGTAGTAGAAAATTTATTAGGATGTTTCTTGTTGTGTGGGAAATTGGGATTTTGATTGGAGTTATTAGGTGATCCTGCATTTTGCAAATATCTGATATTTTCTTCTTTACGAATAAAATTTATAGCTTCGAGCATTGTTTTTGGGTCTTTAGTACGGACCATTATTCCGAAAGGATTTCTTAAACCAGCTAAGAATACTTCGAGAGCTTGATCATTATACATATTTTGTTTGAATTTACGAACGTTGATATCATTCTCGTGAATTGACAAATAGTTTGATATCGTATTGAGCACTTTTCTCACTCTATCATGAAATTGATAAGGAGACTCATTCTGGGTTTGCCTGAGATTATTTAAATCTAAGGATAAACAGGTTTCATTTCTTGGGTCACTGAAATTTCTGATTAATTCTTCTTTGATTTGTTGTACATTACTAGCACAGCTAATATTAACGACTTCTCTAGCAGAACCTTTGAGTTTGCTTATGATTGTTCGGAATATTATAACATTTTGAAAATTATTTGCGTTTCTTGTGTCGTAAAAGTGTGTGACTATACTTTCGACACTTTCTAAAAAGAAATTTAATTCGTTCATATCGCCATCGAAATCTGGGATAGTCTCTGCATGAACTTTGGAAAATGTTGGTATAGACATGATTTGAATATTTAAATCAGTTGAGTCGTCGATTGAAATATTGTTCAAGATATTTGTTAATGATTGGATGCTTGGCTCTAGATTTTCTTCACTTTCACTGTAGGATGGGGAAGTTCTAGAGGAGTCTGACATAGAAAGAAAATCTACTCACAGTGAGATCTCTCTATCCATTTGTATTCCCTCGAAGCGGCTTCTTCTATTCAGCTTGTCCGCCTGGATACGCCTTCAGAATTCTTTGCCACCTTCACTGAGTCTTCACCGAACGAAGAAATTTCGAATTGTTGCTCAACTATTGAAATAGAAAAGTTATCCGCACTGGATTCTTCGCAACAATCCTACCGACTGCGCCAATTTTATAAGTCCGTTCAGGAGTTAGAATAAAAAAATATTTTTATTCAAATTATCAATACAATGTAGAGAGATGTTAACAGTATGAATTCGTAGTCAAGACTGAATATAAAACTAAATCTAACGAACATGTAAAAAATGCAAAATTGTCAGAAAGCATGAATCTCGTGAGAACGCTGACTCGGCTTCTCTGGACTTCGACCGTGTCTTGAGGATTCTGTTGGAAATGGTGATGTAACTAGCGTGACAAAACAAAAGCATTTTGATCTTATCAATGGTCGTCTCTATGCGATAGACCCATTTGATCTCACTGAAGGAACAATTATGAATCAATTCGTAATCGACCGTAAGGAAAAACTCAAGAATGTATTCGAAAAAATCCACGAAACATCTCTCAGTCTACTGTCATACTATGTATGTCTCGGTCGTACTTCTTCCATTTCTTCTATTTCTTCTTCACCCCTGTCTTCGTTGAACCTATGTACCCACCGATACTAAGTGTACGCGGATTAAGGTCAGGTCGCAGAGCCGTAGATACTTATCCTTTTTATACCGCTAGATAAAATAAGACTGCTTTCCGACGTTCTTTCCGAGCATGACGTAGTAGTGTGAATAAGTTGCCCTAACCAGCCCTGGTCTTGCTACACCTGTCAAAGGTACTCAGTACCACCGAATTGCTTGGAAAAGCAACTAACTTTCAAATGAGGAAATCCCCAAAAAATCCGGGAGAAAGCGAACAAAAAAATTGAAGACTTTCCTTTTTTGCTACGAATGTCCATGTTGGAAGCGTTGGTAATCGCGATTGTGCGGATTTGTCGGAATTATTGGAATTTTTCGAGAATTATTATTTAATCTAGGATCATAGAATATAGATTATAACTTCTTGTGAGTTGGGAAGCCGTTGTTCAGAGTAATCAGAAACTCCACACAGAGGTCAGTAAATCATATCAACAGTTGCACATTTTGTCCGTATCAACCAATGTCTTCACTTGACACTTTTTTTTAGATGATCCTGGAGCTGAATCGGATTCTGCAGGGATTTCAAACACACCACTTGGCGATGAAGTTGATTATATACTCATTTGTTTAATACTATTGAATGTAAGTAAAAAGTGAATAAAAGTAAGGTGAGTGTTCTCTTTTTGTGTAGGTTTCTTTCCATTCCCCTATATTATTATCCGAAAATCATAGTCACGTTGATGATTCCGTAATGAACCGTAACATATTGTATATAATTTTCAGGTATCATTAGAGTAGGGTGTATCACCTGAACTTATTCTGATTATTGGCAAAACATAGTATTCGCACATGTATTGAATGAAAATAAATGTTTCAAATGTTTTCAATCTTTCTATCCTAATGTGGTGAACTATAACCTGAAAAAAACAATTTTGTCCTCTGTTCGCTCTCATGGACCCGAGCTGAAGGAGAAGAATATCAACATCGTACAAGACTACACAAAGGAAGAATATTCAAAAAGGAAGTTGATCCATAAATACTTAGTCAAAGCTAGAAGCAATAACAAAACCGTATCCATAAGAAATAATATTTTGACCATAGATGGTAAAGAATATTCATATGAAGAGCTCCTTATTATAGAGGAAAATAATGAAACTATCAAGAACAATGTCGAAAATGACGAGCCAATGAACAAGAAATCCGAAAAAAAACGAAAGTTTGAATCCTCCCCAAATTCCACAACCGTAAATTCAAACAGGAGCAAAACAAGATCTCAGTCCCAGTCTTCGACTTCCCGTTGAGTCATTTTCATTGATCATAATTGAGTTGAAATATAGTAAATTCTTGCTTAATACCTTTGTCATATATATTTTTCTACCCTGAGTAATTGATAATATCATTACCTATATATCATAAAATAAATAGTTTGAGCATATACTCATTGGTGTCACTTGATTATTATAAGTTATAGACAGGCGTGGTAGTTCTAAGAATTGGATACATCAATATATATTAGTATTAATTACTTCATCTATACCATTATATAATCTCGAAATTATCGTATAAGCTAGAATGAATCAATTCATAAGAGATTTTGAAAATGATCCCATAAAAACATCTGAAGTAAATGGCCCTGCAGAACTGAATCAAATCTTGATTGGCAGAACAGGTTTCACAGTCACTCATGTAAACATTCGGAGTGCAGAAAAAAATATGGATCAGTTCTTGGTTCTACTTAGTCAATTTCCAGTATGTCCCGATATTATTGCATTATCGGAAACAAGAAAATTATGTGACGTTTCAAACTATAATATAGCTGACTATACTACCTTCTACAATCGGGGTGAAATAAATGTTTGTGATGGCGCACTGCTGTACATAAGAAATTCTGTCGAAATTGTTGATTTTGAGATCATAGAAATGAACAATTTCAAATTCATTACTGTGCAAATAAAACAGAATAAAACCTTTATAAACATTATATCTACATATAGGCCTCCGTCCACAAACGCTGCTGTATTTATAGAATCCCTTGCAGAAATACTCGAGAAGAATAAAAAAAATGAAAACATTACACTTTTTTTAGGCGATATAAATATAGATTTATTAGTGAATACCGAAATATCTAGTGAGTATACTGATCTGCTTAGCGAATATGGCTTTACTTCGGTCATTAACAATCCAACAAGAGAACAAGGTGAGTCACAAACATGTCTAGATCATATTTTTTTGAAAAGCTCAGACGAAATTTTAGAAAAAATTGACCCAATCGTGATAAAGTCTGCTATAACAGACCATTATCCCACTTTTCTCGATCTACCGATATCTAACAGACCATGGCAACACCGCCAAGAAAATTTCTTCAAGAAAATTAATACTCAAAAATTGATAAATGAAATTAAAAATGAAACGTGGGAAAATGTATATGCAGAAAAAGATACAGAAATCTGTTGCAATATATTTTTAAATGAATTGAAGCGATACATAAGAAAAAATGAAGAAACGGTCCGTTGTCGATTAAAAAAGAGAAATCCTTGGATCACCAAAGGCATCATCACATCAATGAATAGAAGAGATAATTTGTTTCAGAAAGTATTGAAAGACCAAATGAATGAAAACATCAGAAGGGAATATAATGTACTGAGAAATAGACTAACTTCTTTAGTTAAAAAAGTCAAGAGAGATTATTACCGACAAAAGATTAACGAAAACTCTTTGAGTTCTAGAAAGTTGTGGGATGTTGTCGGTGAAGAAACAAATAAGGTGAAAAAAACACACATTGGCGATATCGTTGTCAATAATGTCATATTACAAAAAAACGAAGATAAAGCGGATGCCTTTGTAGATTTTTCTCGGAAATCGGTGAATCCTTAGCAAAAACAATTGTACAAAATGATAAATACACGTTTCCGCGAGAAAACCTGGATCAATCTATGTATGTGCGGCCAACAGATGAAAAGGAAATCCTTATGTACATGAATGGATTAAAAAACGGTAAGGCTCCTGGAATTGATTCTGTCAAAAGTGAGACAATGAAAATCATAGCGCCTTATATCGCAAAACCAATGGCACATATAATCAATAAATCGATAGAAAATGGATACGTCCCTTCCGCATTCAAAATAACTATAGTAAAACCTTTATTTAAGAATGGCAGTAAACAGCAAATAAATAATTATAGGCCGATTAGTCTAATTACAAATTGCGCTAAAATATTCGAATATGTATCAAAGATAGGTTGAATTCATATCTAAAAAAAAAAATCGAATACTATCAAATAAACAGTATGGCTTTCGCGAAGGGATCAGTACTCAGGATGCCATAGTAGAGCTGACATCAAAAATATATAGAAACATTGATAATAAAAAACCATGTATTGCTATTTTTATTGACTTAACAAAAGCGTTCGACACGGTGAACCACAGTATACTACTCGAAAAACTGAATAATATTGGCGTAAGAGGAATTGCACAAAACTTATTCAAAAGTTATTTGTCAAATAGAGAGCAATATGTATTGATAAATGATAAAATCAGTAAACCGCGAGTAGTGTGCTGTGGAGTACCACAAGGGACAGTTCTCGGACCAATACTGTTTTCTATATATTTAAATGATTTGCTTACTTTGGAATCAGAAGGGAATATTATTTCATTCGCTGATGACACTGTCATACTTTACGAAGATGAGGACTGGCATAACCTGAAACACAAAATTGAGGGTGACTTGGATCGACTATTTTGTTGGTTTGACCAGAATTCATTAACCAAAAACTACGGTGAAACATCATACTTACCATTCACGTCATATAAAACGGGGCTTCCAAATTTCCATACAATAATAACGTCGACAGATGGAAAAATAGTAATCAAAAATGAACAAAGTACCAAATATCTTGGGATCATTATAGACACACACTTGAGGTGGGATATGCACATTCATTATACCGTTCAAAAAATTAGGGGGTTAATATACAAGTTCAAAAAATTGAAAACTCTAATGACTTCTAAAGAACTCAAAATTTTGTATCATGCTCTTGTTGAGTCGATACTACAATATGGAATTATCGCCTGGGGTGCTTGTAATAAATCGACGCTTATATACTTGGAACGAATTCAAAGACGCATTCTAAAAATTATATATGACAAAAATAATAGATTTCCAACTGTTTTACTACATAAACAAAACAGGATATTTGATATGAGACAGATCTATGCAAAAATATCAATTATATATGTCTTCAACAATAAATCCACCTTTCCACAAATTCAGCATAATAAAACTACCCGAGCTGAACACAACAATCTCTTGAGAAGTCAAAGGGCTGAAAAATCAATTGGACAAAAAAGTGTATTCTACAATGGTCCAAAATTATATAATTTTCTAGATACGGATATAAAACAATCCAAAATGAACTTTTCGGGAAGAAAGAAAATAAAAAAATGGATTCTCGACAACTATGAATTGATTCACGAAAGCTTGGAATGAATGAATAATATTCTTTGATAGATGTAGAATATTGTTAATTTTTTATTATTCATATTATTTATTGTTATCATTATTTCATTTTTAGATAGATTTATATAGAGAGCAACTACCACTATATCATCACTGCTATCAAAACTTACTAAAATATTATATATCCACCTCCAATCAAGAATCATCAGATTCTTAAGGAGGTTCCTTGCTTTATTCAGTAACTTTAGATATAGATAGATACTATTATAATTCGTTGTATTTCTTCTTTTCTCTGAATAAAAGATTATTATTATTATTATTATTATTAATACTATAGTATTTCAGGTTTTTATTGGATATTAGTTTCAAAAATATTGCCAGACAATAAGTTATATGACTGTGTACAAGACTGTGATGAAGTGTTTTTTTTATTATTTAAGTCAAATATGTTTTTCAAATTGTCTAAATTTATACAGACTGCATCTCAACTTTTTTGCGGTATAATCAATATGGTAATTCCATTTCAGATGGATATCGATCATTACTCCGAGATATTTCATAAATGATATAGATTCAATTTGCAATTGATTCTGAGTTGTGTGATTATCGAAGTTTGGGAGGGAAGAATGGTAATTACAGAATGGGAGGTTTTTTCCACATTGAGATACAATTTTCTGTAGTCGAACCAGTCTTTGATTGATTCCGAGTCGATTTTATCGTTTTGTTTCACTGCGGACCAGTTTCATCCTGTATAAAGAACGACAGTGTCATCAGCAAAACTAATAATTCGGCCAGCGCTTTCGATTGAGAATAATCCATTCACATAAATACAGAAAAATCGGTCCCAATATCGTCCTCTGAGGCACACCTTACTCTAAATCCTCTGACCGGTGTGAAATTAGCAGCCACTTTCTAGCGGCCGATTTTTTCCAGCAGCCATATCACCAGTGACGTCGGAAAATAATTTTATTGCAAAAAATTATTTTGAAAATGACATCGAAGGATTATTATTGAATTAAACACTCAGAATACAATTAGAACGTATGAAAACGCAGATCATGAGTTGTTGACATCATAAATATAATGATGGAATTGAACTCTTCTATGTTTCGTAAAATTTTAAAATACCATTCAGAAATGTTTAACCAAGTTGAGATTCGATGTAGACATGATAAATACGGTCTTGATCATTATGTCAGGAGATTGATCATTTGCAGGCCGTCTCAAGTTTGAAGAATTCGAAAACACCATTCAGAAAATTTTAGCCAAGTTGAGATTTGGTATGGACATCATTGATAGGGTCTCAATTATTGTGTTGAGAGATGAATCATTTGCAGGCCGTCTAAGGGGTAGTTTCATCCCTCATGAGTTCTGAAAAATCCAAAAACACCATTCAGAAAAGTTTAGCCAAGTTGAGATTTGGTATGAACATCATTGATAGGGTCTCAATCATCGTGCCAAGAGATGAATTATTTGCAGGCTGTCTGAGGGGTAGTTTTCACCCTTCCTAAGTTTGGAGAATTCGAAAACACCATTCAGAAGAGTTAAGCCAAGTTGAGATTTGGTATGGACATCATTGATAGGGTCTCAATTATTGTGTTGAGAGATGAATCATTTGCAGGCCGTTCAAGGGGTAGTTTCATCTCTTGGCACGATGATTGAGACCCTATCAATGATGTCCATACCGAATCTCAACTTGGCCTAACTCTTCTGAATGGTGTTTTCGAATTCTTCAAACTTAAGAAGGGTGAAAACTACCCCTCAGACGGCCTGCAAATGATTCATCTCTTGGCACGATTATTGAGACCCTATCAATGATGTCCATACCAAATCTCAACTTGGCTAAACTTTTCTGAATGGTGTTTGTGAATTTTTCAGAACTTAGGAAGGACGAAACTACCGTTTGGGCGGCCTGCAACTAATTCATCTCTTGGCACGATGATTGAGGCCCTATCAATGATGTCCATACCGAATCTCAACTTGGCTAAACTTTTCTGAATGGTGTTTTCGAATTCTTCCAACTTAAGAAGGGTGAAAACTACCCCTCAGACAGCCTGCAAATAATTCAACTCTTGGCACGATGATTGAGACCCTATCAATGATGTCCATACCAAATCTCAACTTGGCTAAACTTTTCTGAATGGTGTTTTCGAATTCTTCAAACTTAAGAAGGGTGAAAACTACCCCTCAGACGGCCTGCAAATAATTCATCTCTTGACACGATGATTGAGACCCTATCAATGATGTCCATACCAAATCTCAACTTGGCTAAACTTTTCTGAATTGTGTGTGAATTTTTCAGAACTTAGGAGGGACGAAACTACCGCTTAGGCGGCCTGCAAATAATTCATCTCTTGGCACGATGATTCGGGCCCTATCAATGATGTCCATACCAAATCTCAACTTGGCTAAACTTTTCTGAATGGTGTTTCCGGATTCTTCAAACTTAAGAAGGGTGAAAACTACCCCTCAGACGGCCTGCAAATGATTCATCTCTTGGCACGATGATTGAGACCCTATCAATGATGTCCATGCCAAATCTCAACTTGGCTAAACTTTTCTGAATGGTGTTTTTGAATTTTTCAGAACTCAGGAGGGACTAAACTACCCCTCAGACGGCCTGCAAATAATTCATCTCTCGGCACGATGATTGAGACCCTATCAATGATATCCATACCAAATCTCAACTTGGCTAAACTTTTCTGAATGGTGTTTTTGAATTTTTCAGAACTCAGGAGGGACGAATAAACTACCCCTTAGACGGCCTGCGAATAATTCATCTCTTGGCACGATGATTGAGACCCTATCAATGATGTCCATACCAAATCTCAACTTGGCTAAACTTTTCTGAATGGTGTTTTCGAATTCTTCAAACTTGAGAAGGGTGAAAACTACCCCTCAGACGGCCTGCAAATAATTCATCTTTTGACACGATGATTGAGACCCTATCAATGATGTCCATGCAAAATCTCAACTTGACTAACTTTTCTGAATGGTGTTTTTGAATTTTTCAGAACTCAGGAGGGACGAAACTACCCCTTAGACGGCCTGCAAATAATTCATCTCTTGGCACGATGATTGAGACCCTATCAATGATGTCCATACCAAATCTCAACTTGACTAAACTTTTCTGAATGGTGTTTTCGAATTCTTCAAACCTGAGAAGGGTGAAAACTACACCTCAGACGGCCTGCAAATAATTCATCTTTTGGCACGATGATTGAGACCCTATCAATGATGTCCATGCCAAATCTCAACTTGGCTAAACATTTCTGAATGGTGTTTTCGAATTCTTCAAACTTAGGAAGGGTAAAAACTACCCCTCAGACGGCCTGCAAATAATTCATCTCTTGACACGATGATTGAGACCCTATCAATGATGTCCATACCAAATCTCAACTTGGCTAAACTTTTCTGAATGATGTTTTCGAATTCTTCAAACTTCAGAAGGGTGAGAACTACCCCTCAGACGGCCTGCAAATAATTCATCTCTTGGCACGATGATTGAGACCCTATCAATGATGTCCATACCAAATCTCAACTTGGCTGAACTTTTCTGAATGGTGTTTTCGAATTCTTCAAACTTAAGAAGGGTGAAAACTACCCCTCAGACGGCCTGCAAATAATTCATCTCTTGGCACGATGATTGAGACCCTATCAATGATGTCCATGCCAAATCTCAACTTGGCTATACTTTTCTGAATGGTGTTTTCGAATTCTTCAAACTTAAGAAGGGTGAAAACTACCCCTCAGACGGCCTGCAAATAATTCATCTTTTGGCACGATGATTGAGACCCTATCAATGATGTCCATACCAAATCTCAACTTGGCTAAACTTTTCTGAATGGTGTTTTCGAATTCTTCGAACTTAAGAAGGGTGAAAACTACCCCTTAGACGGCCTGCAAATAATTCATCTCTTGGCACGATGATTGAGACCCTATCAGTGATGTCCATACCAAATCTCAACTTGGCTAAACTTTTCTGAATGGTGTTTTCGAATTCTTCAAACTTAAGAAGGGTGAAAACTACCCCTCAGACGGCCTGCAAATAATTCATCTTTTGGCACGATGATTGAGACCCTATCAATGATGTCCATGCCAAATCTCAACTTGGCTAAACTTTTCTGAATGGTGTTTTTGAATTCTTCAAACTTCAGAAGGGTAAAAACTACCCCTCAGACGGCCTGCAAATGATTAATCTCCTGACATAATGATGAAGACCGTATTCATCATGTCTACATCGAATCTCAACTTGGTTAATCATTTCTGAATGGTATTTTAAAATTTTACGAAACATAGAAGAGTTCAATTCCATCATTATATTCATGATGTCAACAACTCATGATCATCGTTTTCATACGTTCTAATTGTATTCTGAGTGTTTAATTCAATCATAATCCTCCGATGTTATTTTCAAAATATTTTTTTGCAACAAAATTATTTTCCGACGTCACTGGTGATATGGCTGCTGGAAAAAATCGGCCGCTAGAAAGTGGCTGCTAAGTTCACACCGGTAATCCTCTGTCTGTCCTCTGTTCTCTGTTTTTGAGGTAGGATGTTATCAGACTGATCGCGTTCCCTCTAATTCCGTTATTTTCCAGAACAGATAATAGTTTGGAATGACTTACAGTATCAAACGCCTTTGACAAGTGTATGAATACACCTAATGCGGGTTTACTTTTATCAAGGGCTCTGTATATGTGTTTTGTGAGCTCAGTTAGTGCGTCTTGAGTACTTTTTCCGTTGTGGAATCAACTGTGAATCTGAGATCAGTTTATGTTTTCTGAAAGAAGAGTTCAATCTGCTTTTTAAAAGTTTTTCAAAGATCTTGCTTTGTTATCGGTGATACTGGTCGATAGTTCGCTACCTCATCTCGGCTGCCCTTTTTGTAGATAGAGATGATAATGGATGATTTCAAACAAGACGGAAAGTGTCCAATTTCTAGTGTTTTGTTGAATATAAATACAATTGGCTAGGCTATATATTTCAAAAATCCGCAACCTAAGGTGTCACGCGACTCGTGCCGAGAGGTGAATGGCCAGGCGTTACATGGTTGTGAACGGAGCCACCGGGAAGATGGCGACCTCCCGGTGTGTGTAGCCTTACCCCTGCATGCGGGGCTCTGCAGGGGTGGACAGACTTTCCCTAGCCTCTCGTGGGAACAAACATGAAATCAATCGAAAAAAACAAAAAACAGACCGGGGTCCCAACAAGGACGCCCCAACCGAGCAAGAGCAGAGTAGAAAGCATCAGGATCAGCCAGAGAAGAAATTCGACAGGATCCGTTGAGATGCAGAAGGAGAAGGAAAGGGTAGCAATGAAAACCTCCCAAGTACCGGGGAATGTCGCCGTGATAGACTTAAAATGGGACGATGAAGAGGAGAGGTCGCACAAAAGGAAGAGAGAAAGTGACGGGTTTGAGCACCAACTGCTACGTGCAGGGTGGCAGGTGGAAAGACTTAACAGATTAATAAAACATGCAGACTCGGCGACCAGGGAGCTGTCAAGGAAAACAAAAGAAAAACCCGATATTGCGGAAGACATCAAAGAACTCGCAAGCATGCTGAGAAGCATAATCAGCCAGCTCACGAGGGAAATGCAGACCTTTATATCCGAAGGTGTGACGGACCACAAAACCAGAGTAGTTGATGAACCAGAGGGTACATCAGAGGGTACACCAGGAGGGTCGCAGGGTTTGACTAATAGAAAGAAATGTACATGCATGTGTACCTGCTTGGCATCTAGATTGACCTCCCCGGAGGACTTGAAGATGCTCATTGAGTTCGAGGAGTTCACGCCCGTGGAAAAGAAACAATGGGAAAAGGAGGTATACACAAATACCGAAATCAAGGTAGGGAACCCGATAGACACGGAAGACGCGCACGTAAAAGTGGTTCTGGTAGAGCCGGATGATATGGAAATGAGATCCAGCATCCAAAAACTGTACATGACAAGTTCCCGGAACTAGCATGTGTTGATAGCGGGATGGAAGTGCTGGAGCAAACCACTAGGGTTAGAGGTACGGGAGTTAGTACCACGAGGAACATCATCAAGATCCCACTTGACGGCACGCCGAGAGACCTGTGGGAGAAGCTGAAGCTCCTGAAGCAGGAGACAAAAGACGACTCCAGAGTGTGTGTTCATCACCTCAGGGGAATGGCCACGGAAATATTCCGTAAGATGACTGAGGCAATCTTTCATGGTAGCCCTACGGTCGTACATTTATACAACGGCCCAGCAAAAGGGAGGAAAAGCGGAAGGAAGTCCTATAGGGATAACCTGGGAACGGTCAAGAATGCAGTAGGGGGGGCTGATGCCGCGAAAGCAATAAAAGGCATCGAAAGACCAAGGATGGTAGCTTGCTGCTAACGCTGGACAGGCATCCGGGAGCCCTGACAGAAATAAAAAAAGTCCTGGATGGACAAGGCTCGTTGAGAACGAGGAAACTGGGAAGAAACGTCCCGATGGAGACCTTCCACCTGAGAGGGATGGAGGGGGATATAACAAAGGAGGAGATACGAAAAGCCATAGAGCTGGCAACAGGACAGTGGACGGAGGAGTGCAGGCTGAGTGAAGTAAGACCGCTCCGAAATGACACAGCCGCGGTTACAGTTACACTGCCGAAGGATATCGCGAAGTCCTTAAGCCTGATGGAGGAAATAAGAGTAGGCCTGGTACGCTGCAGGGTGGAGAAGAGGACGTATGTTGCCAAATGCTCAAGGTGCTGGGAATACACACACAAAAAAAAAGGGTGCAAGGGGCCGGATGGGACGTCCAGCTGTTTTAGGTGTGGTGAGTCTGACCATAAGGTAACGGAATGCAGAATGGAGGAATATTGCCCTGTGTGTGCGGAGAAGCGGCATAAGGTGGGCACTATGAGCTGCCCGGCGTTTAGAGACGCTCTCAAAGCTGCCAGGGGGGGCACCAAGCTAAGAAGGAGAACGAGTGTGCTCTTGGAGGACGATAACGTCTTTCCGAAAATGGGAGAAAAAAGGGGCGGGATGAGAGAGTACACCATTCCCGGCCAGACCAAACGGAAAGGCGCACGAGGTGCTTGATGAGACCCATTCGATAATTGATGGAATAATGGGAGTGACACCAATGGAAACCACACACAAGGGCCGGGAAGGAGATACCCAAGCAAGGATGACGGAGGAGTCATCTCATCACAATTAATGCCACTCAAGATTATACAGTTTGACGCTGATAGAAGGGTATTGGCACACCACCTCCTAGCCAAAGTACTAGAAGAGGAGAACATAGACATCGCCCTGGTACAGGAACCTAACAACCGGCTAGTGGAAAAAAATACCCGATGGATAATGGACACAAGCAGGTGTTGTGCGATATTGTGTGTCAACCCTGGATGCGGGGTTATGACCCATGCAATGGGACCGGGTTTCGTATGCGTGACCCTCAAAACATGGTCACTCTACAGCTGTTATATCTCCCCTAACATACCTATGGACCAATATGAGGCAAAAGTCGAGACGATCATGAACCACGTCATAGACTCAAAGAAGGAGGCGGTAGTAACGGGAGACTTCAATGCCAAATCCACGGCATGGAACGCACCCCGGACCGACGCGAGGGGCAAATACCTCGAAGACTGGTTACAAGCAATGAACATGGTAATGATCAATCAAGGTGATACCCCGACGTTTACCAGAGGGGCACAAGTGTCCTTCATAGATCTCACTTTCACTACACAAGAAATCAGTAGGAGAATAAATAACTGGAGGGTGTCTACGGAGGATAGCCTCAGCCTACATAGGCATATCTTCTTTGAAGTCGATAAAGAGCGGCCGTCGCCCAAAAAAGATTGGCAAGAAAGACCATATATAAGAGAAAGAGTCTTTAGAGATACCTTTCAGCTGTCTGCTAATGGAATAAGGGATGAAAAAGACCTCGTCAGGGCGATTAAAGATGCCCAGACAATGAGTACGGGAAAAGGTAACGGAAGACAGGCTGGAATGCAACCCCTATGGTGGAACGCAGACATCGAGCACTTGAGGGTGCGTTGCAATAGAAACAAGAGATCTCTAACCAGAGCGAGGGGCAGGCATGAAAACTCCAATTTAATACAAGATCTAGAGACTAACTACAAGGAAACTAGGAGAATGCTAAGGGCCACTATAAGGGCCTCCAAAAGGACCCAATGGGACACGCTCTGTAATAAGCTGGAAGAAGATCCCTGGGGACAGGGCTACCAAATGGTCACAGGAGACATGAGGAACCTCAGAACCCCCTATGTCATTCACCAGGCTGTAAAAAACGAGAAGATTAGAGAGCTTTTCCCAAGGGATAATATCTATTGCCCATATGACCGAGCACCTCAAGCACCTCCACCACTATTCACAACACAGGAACTATTATTGGCTGCGTCTAAGATAAAGGCGAAGAAAGCACCCGGACCGGACGGGATATTACCAGAGGCGGTGAAACTGGCAGTGGAAGCGTGCCCAGATACCGTCCTGGGAATACTAAATGGGGTATTAACAAAGGGAGTATTCCCTGACGAATGGAAAAGAGCGAGGGTCACATTAATCCCTAAGGGCAATCCAGTGGAGGTGAATATTAAGGTAAGACCCATCAGTCTGATCGACACACCTGGGAAACTCCTAGAGCAACTGCTGAAGATGAGGCTGGAAGATGAACTGGTGACAAAACTGGGAATTTCAGACACACAATTTGGCATTAGGCCCAAGAAGTCTACAGTGTTTGCGATTAAATATGTTATTGCTGAAGCAGGAGATAGAAACTTGAGGAGCTATTATCCTCATAGACATAAAAAATGCTTTTAACACAGCTAAATGGGGAATAATAAATAATAGACTACAAAGCCTTGAGATATCTGGATATCTAAGAAATTTAGTAGCAAGCTACCTGTCTGGAAGATCCATAACTTGTGGCACATACGAGCAACATATAACGCAGGGAGTCCCACAAGGATCCATAATTGGTCCAACGCTATGGAACGTTCTTTATGACGGGCTTCTTCGTATAAATCTGCCTATAGGATGCAGGACAGCAGCATATGCGGGTGACCTGGCCCTCATAGTGCGGGCAGATAAGAAAGACGCCCTGATGACAAGGGCGAACTCAGCCCTCACACAAATAGGGAACTGGATGAGCCGAAATGGCCTAGAAATTGCTGCAGCTAAAACCGAAGCCATAATTGTAAAGGGACCGAGAAATAGGGATGGAATAGTATTTAGGATATATGATACTAGTATAACCCCGAAAAAAAAGGTCAAGTACTTAGGAGTCTAGATAGATGACAAGCTCATCTTCAATGAGCACATCCGCAGGACCTGCGAACGTGCGGACAGGCAGACTACAGCGCTAACAAGACTCCTTCCCAACATGAAAGGACCCAGCAGCAGGAAGAGACGGCTACTGTACGGGGTAGTTCAATCAGTCCTATTATATGCCGCACCGGTATGGAAAAGGGTTTTGGATGTACATAAATACAACAACATGGTTAGGACTACACAAAGGAAGATGCTTCTCAGGGTAGCAGCCGCTTACAAAACCGTTTCGGCAGAGGCTATATGCGTAGTAGTTGGAATTCCCCCAATAGACCTGGCAAGAGAAAGAGGAAGACTTGCCGAGATGGTAGAAGTCTCTGAGGAGCACAAAACTCAGGAAAGAAATAACACAATGAGACTATGGCAGGAGAAATAATACACAAAACGCTCAATGGACGAAAAAACTCATCCCAAACCTAGTGATATGGGCGGAATGTGAGCATAAGAGGACAGATTATTACCTTACCCAATTCCTGACCGGACACGGGTCATTTAGCACATTCACACACAAAATTGGAAAAGCCAATAACAATCTGTGCATATACTGTCAGAACATCGATGATCCAGAGCATACCATCTTCAGGTGTGACAGATGGAATAGGGAAAGACTGAGACACGAAATGGATACGGGTATAGTAGCTAATACAGCAGAGATCATCGGACACATGATAGCCTCCAAAGACGTATGGGTAAAGACAGCAAATTTCATTCGCAGTATAATGAAGCAGAAGGAGGCAGAAGAACGTGAATACCAGAGGGAGGAGAGAAATGGTAATAGGCATGAATAATAACCATATCAAGCTGAGAAAATAACTTGTATATAACTTGTATATTTAAGTCTGTGTTTGTCAAACTTTCTTTCGTCTGTGATATGTTAAAGCTCCGATATAGTCGAAATGGGAAGTATAACTTCCCACCCAAGTGATGAGATACACTGTGATATTTTGTGGTTTTATCTATTTATTTTGTTGAAAAACAACAGATATACATGCAGACCGCCGCTTGTACCTGTTTTGGTTATGTCTCTTAAGATGGCTCCGGGTGCAAGAGAGGGCGAGGAGTGGTTTTAGCCGGTAAGAGTCCGGCACTACTGGTTCGTGATGGACACCAAGGCGGCCAGTGCCCATGAGGGTTTCCACCCCACCACAAAAAAGGCTATATATTCTGCCACTAACTTCAGCGTTTCTGCTTTCAGGTTATGTCATGTATGACATTTACAACTTCCTCATGGTTAGTAGGCGAAAGAAAAATGGCATTGTTATTGATTTTTTCTTTGAATTCATGGTTTGAAGTTGTTGTTATTTTCTGTGGTTTTTTGGTTAAAGATTTTTGCCAGTTTGGGTGTACATTCTATTAATGACAACTATTTTTGTGAGATCTGTGTACCATATTTTCCGGTAATTATTTGAACTAATATTGTATAGTGATCTGTTATATCCGTCGGAATTGGCATGAAATTTTCTAAATTTTTGCTGGATGTCTTCAGAACCATATGATCCAGGCATGATAAATTACGTGTTGGTTCATGTATCCGTATTCAGATAATGTGGTCAAATAATCATTCACCTTGTTGTTGTCTTTTTCAAGAATATTAACAATAATGTCTCCAACGATTATATTATATTCAGCTTGATTTTCAGTTTGACTCTCTGAATATGCTTGGAGATCATTGTTGAATTGATCTCAACATGTTGTATAATGCATTCACCAGTATATTTTCCTTATTTAACTGAATTTTTAGTTTAATCAAAAAAGAACCATTGAATGGAATTGATTTATGTGATTTATAAATATTTATAAATTTGATGAAAATAATTGTGCCATCGTTTTGGTTCTGGCAGCCTTCGTTGTATACTACTTTATTTTCGTATGCTTAATGTGCTAATATCTGAGATTCTTCTTGTCTCTGTTAGCACTATACAGTCGAAGTAAAAATCGAACTGACCGAGGAAAATTTAAATATTCATTTAATTTTTTTTTCAATACTCCTGATATTGTTATGAATTAGTTTAAGGTTCGTTGAATTTTCCTTGACATTTGACACTTCGTTTGTCTGACATGGATCTAATAGAAATGTGTCTATTTCTGCAACCTCAAAATTGCGAGTTCATAATTCCAATCGTTCAACCTATTTTTTAGTAATATGATAGGAATATAGAAAATTAAATCCAAATCACAGAATTCGTGTAAACTGTGGTGTCTCTGAAACTATAATTATAATTTATTGGTTATTTATTGTCTCTAACCTTATCCCTTGGTTTTCTGGCTCCGTGTAAATCTTCTTGCCTCATTAGTAGATGAGCCGGAGGTCGGCACGGGTCTTAGGAATTTTCTGCTAATTTCTTCAATCTTCGTATCGGTGAGTGATCTGTTCCTTTTTGGACCTTTTCCTTATGCAAATAGGCCGATTTCTGGAATATTCTGTATATCTTTGGGGTGAAAAATGTCTCCAGAGTTCTGTTGTTCCCTTTGTATTTTCGTTTCTTTCTCACATAGGTCGTTATATGTGAAGCTCTCACTATTGATGGAGAGTTTATTCCGAAAAATGTGCGCTTTTTGATTTGTATCCTTCACTTACTTCAAATGTTCAATCAGGATTTTCTTCTTAGCTCTTTCTTACGATACCGATTATTCCTTATCTGGAAGTTCTTTTCTACTCCACTGTTCAATACAGAACACAGTCTTTATTTAATCCGGTATTCTTTGTTTCTTTGAATATTATCAAATCAAATTACTATTTAACCAAAGTATGCTAATCAAATCTATTTCGAAAATCAGCATAATTTGGATTAGTTTTGCTCACTGCCAAAGTTTAAGATATTTTCACTTCCTTTTTACCACTTTTTTAGCAGGTTAAAGATGAGAGCTCGTCTCCGACACCACACATAGATAATTAGATAGATAAATTTAACGAAAATTTCAATTTTTTTTTGATTATATATAAAAATATCTAGAATATTGAAAATTTTAATTATTTTCTCCTCCACATACATTTTCAAAAATCGCAAATGGGTCCTTACTGGTACCGTTAGGCTATTCACAGTCGGCTACAATACGACTCAGAAGAGTTCATTCCAAATACGCTTCGAAAATACCGTTTCATTATTTTTTGCAGCCTTTTTGCCAAATTGGGAAATAATGTTATTTTCCCCCTCCATATCTCCGTAACCGTTCATTCAACGAAAAATTTGTGGAGAACTTTTTTCTTCAGAATTTAATGTAGATCATTTCCGTTTAGAGTGACCTTTGCGTTAAAACTCATATTTTTCAAGATTTGTGCGAAAAAATCAAATTTTCCGACTTTCCACCCTCCCCCCACCCAAACCCGACGCTCGGCGGGGTGTAACTTTTTACTACGTGCTAACACGGAACTGGGTGTAGACGAAACAGTTTTGTTTGGGTTCAGGCCTAGTTTTATTGTACTATAGGGATATTTTATGACTTCATACCACTAGTTTTGGATATGAATACCAGAAAATTATGTCTCATCTGATGCAATGATTATTTTTTTTTATCTTTGGACAACACGAAAGGGAAACCTATGATGTTCGAGGAACATTGTGTTAGCCAGCGGTGGAATTTTGGGAAAGAAGGAAGGTGTTGGAATTTTTCTTGAATGTTTGGAGGTTGTAAGCATCAGGAAAGACTTCACTAGGCAAAGAATTCCACAACTTTGCCGTTCTATTGATAAATGATGCTTGGTATAGCGATGTTCGACAGGTCTCGAGCCTGACAGTGTAGGGGTGACCAGCTTGAGCTCGTCTGGTTTGTCTACTAGGAATCGCGCGTGGTGGCATAATAGATGATATTTCCGTTGAGCACCGACCGTGAAAGTACCTATAAAAAAGGCAAAGATCGCCGACCTTTCTACGATGATCTAGAGAGGTCAATGATTTGGTGAGTGTTGTGTCATCGACTAGGCGAATAGCTCTCTTCTGAATTGAATCTAAGAGCTTCAGCGTATGTTTGGGGGCTGAGCTCCAAACATGTGAACAGTACTCCAGGACAGGTCAAATTTGTGCTTTGTAGATCATAAGCAGTTGCTGGGATTATCAATGCTGATGTGCCACAAGGATCTGTCTTGGCACCAACATTTTTCTTACTCCACATCAAAGATCTGGTGGATGTGACCCCCTACCAATTCCATAGCTTCACGGCTGATCACGATCATGTGAGATCCATTGCGAGAACTGCTTAACAAAAACTTGGCTTCCTGTTCCGTGCGAGGAAGAACTTTACATCCCAGCAACTGCTCACGACCTACAAAGGGCAAAATCGACCTGTCCTTGAATACTGTTCACATGTTTGAAATTCAGCCCCCAATCATACGCTGAAGATCTCCGACTCTATCAAAATAGTCGCTCTATTCGCATAGTCGGTGATACTACACTAACGAATTCTTTGCATTCTTCGAATTCGCATATCGAATATCTCTCTCTTTTTGATAGATATTTCTGTCTTGGCACAAACATTTTTCTTACTCCACATCAAAGATCTGGTGGATGTGACCCCCTACCAATTCCATAGCTTCACGGCTGATAGTATCACGATCATGTGAGATCCATTGCGAGAACTGCTTCACAAAAACTTGGCTTCCTGTTCCGTGCGAGGAAGAACTTTACATCCCAGCAGCTGCTCACGACCTACAAAGGGCAAAATCGACCTGTCCTTGAGTACTGTTCACATGTTTGAAATTCAGCCCCCAATCATACGCTGAAGATCTCAGACTCCATCAAAATAGTCGCTCTATTCGCATAGTCGGTGATACTACACTAACGAATTCTTCGCATTCTTCGAATTCGCATATCGAATATCTCTCTCTTTTTGATAGATATTTCCACGGTCGGTGCTCAACGGAAATCTCGTCTATCATGCCATCACGAGCGGTTCCGAGTAGACAAACTAGACAAATTTCTCAATACCAAGCATCATTCATCAGAGTTATGGAGTTATTTGCCTGATGCTTACGACCTCCAAACTTTCAAGAAAAATTCCAATACCTTCCTTCTCTCCCAACATTCCACCACTGACTGACACGATGTTCCTCGAATATTATAGGATTTCCTTTCGTGATGTCGAAAGATGAAAAGAAAAATGTTAAGTGTTGTGATTCGATAAATTCGAAAAATTCATGTGGATGAAATTTTTCGTATTTCCACTATGATTTTGTAATGTTCTGATAAATTCTATGTATTCTTCGATTTGATAATTCTTACTACATGTGCTTTTTGTTTCCATTAGGAATAACAAAAATGCAGCTTCTCCTTATTGGACACTTTCTATCCATACACCAGATGGACCAGTTATAGCATATGCATTGTCCGATATCTTATGAAAATATATGATATTGTTTTTTCCAGGTTTCATCCACTGGATTTCCATCTCTTTATATTAAAGCTTGATCTAATGTTGTGACAGAGTGTTTATTATTGCGTTTCTTCGCGATTGGAGAAAATATTTGAAGTACTGTTCACACAGTATCATTGAGAAGTAACATAAGGATTCAACAGTAAATAACCAAATATTCAACCATATGCAATATCTCATGTAGGGTGTATGATATTCATTATAATATTTCACAATTTTTGATTCCCCCTGTACTGAAATCTAAAGAGTTCACATAATTGATGAAGTGATCATTCAATAAAGGAACGCATCAAATACTTAGATCCGGAGTTTCATCGTTCGACAACGAATCTGCTCAAGTTTGAAACATGAAACATCCACTACATTAGAAATTTTTATATTAATTGAACATTTGTGAAAAACAAGGTGTCACTAACAAATAGAGAATTTCTCTTTCAGGTATCTGAAAGTTGAATTCCACACGCAATGACATTTTGGGGCAGATCATAAATCTGTCCTTACTACAAATATATTGAGATGATTATTCTAATTCTTATTTTTTAGAAACGAGGAGAGAAAATCCCACTAAAAAAGAAAATGCAAAATATTGCTTCCAATTTGTGTACTCCAGTAAATTGCGTTTAAATGTTCTCAGCTTCCATATACTCAGATGTAGACCATGTATTTAGGAAACTTTAACAAAATTATTTCAATGATCTGTTTGCCTCATAGAATGTTCTGATTTTACAAAAATGAGTGGCTCGTTCTTCTGTTTACGATGACCTAAAGAAAATAAAGCCACCTGCAAGGAAGTTTTTTAGACGACCTTTCGAATAATTATCCTGTTATGGTACGTGGAAGATTGAGACGGTTTTCAGCTTTCATCAAAGCATTGCATACGGAATCTATTTCTATAGCACTTTTTTCCTGATATGAACTCTATGATAAATTCATTTGGATGCCAAACATGAGTCAGGTACAATGTCTTGCCTTTTTGAGTAGTCCTAAATTGTATAACTCCTTGATATGAGAGGATTTATATGGATATTCATTGAAAGAATGAGGCATAGAATGAATATATGTCACGTGTGAAGATTCAGGTCACCAGTTGCCGAAAAGATTTTGATAATTCAACGAAAAATCGTGTGGAACCAATTATTAAATAGCTCTAGATATTTCAGAGATATAAAAGTAAAATTCAGGAGACATAATGGAATGAATTTTGTTCTAAATATATTTCATTCATTTCGACTTTCCTGTTTGACCGGAAGTAACGGCGAATGTTAAGTGTTTCAATGACCTGTGTATTTTTTCAATTATGAATAGAAAATGTTACTTCGACAAACATATGTGGTTCGATATCAACAACACCAACCAAGTTTTTCGGCAACCAGTTTTGTTTTTTGAGGCAGATTTGAGGTAAAGGCCTATGACACAAACGTAATAACCACATCAGTAGACGAAATCAAATTGACCGTGATAATGCGATCTCTCTAATGTCTTCAAGGATGATATGGTTCCACAGAGTTGACAATTGCTTGGAATTTCATACAGGATCAATGATATATGCATATATATCTCTGGTGGATTATAGAAGCTTTCACAAAACTTTTATTATGAATCACCAGAATCATCATTCATAGATTGTTAGATGAAATTCGTTAGATCGCCGATACGACCACAATACATATTGAAATAAATTGAATGAGTATATCATCAATTATTCTCGATTAAGTCTATCAACTGATAAAGTAACCTCTCTCGTTCATAAATTTTTTTCCTAAAAATTACATTTTGTACTATGATTAGCTAAGAAAACTATCAAGTAGTGAAACGGTTCAATCCATAAAACCAAAACAGATAGAAGGAATGAACTATTTGTTTAGTTCATCATAGTTCCATTCACAATTTTGAAGAATAATAGGTATATTAAAACAATATAATTGACTTATCCGTACAGCACTATTGAACTTGGTAGGAAAGGAAAATATGCAATGTATATAGGGAATGTCATAGAAGCTAGATTATGCAGAAAAACAAAAAATTTCCAGGACAATAAGTCAACCGAACGGCCCGACTCGGTCCCCGTTCGGGTCAACATACCGATGATTGCCGACCAGTTGAAACAACCGCAGGCGCAACCACGGCCGACCAAGACGAAGTTCGCGAGGCGGATCACGCTGCCTTTCGCGTCTAAAGTGTTTCTGGCGATCCTCGGTGAGTTCTCACTAATATTTTGCCTGTTTTATCGATGTTTTCCTGTAGTTTCCCCCTTTGCACGGCCCTGCGATCTGCTTTCACAATTGATCAACTGTTGTATTGGGTTACTCTCTATGTAATTGTTTCTGGGTTACAGAATAGCTCACACATTGTGTGTTTATGTAGAACAGGGGTCTTCAAACTATGGCCACAGTATATTATCCCGGCTTCCAAGCATCAATTATTTCCGTCCGCAAACTTCCAGTATATTTGGAGTAATTTTGAAGATGTTCCGATTTATTAGTGTGGATTATTGTTATATTCTTTGGGAACAGCTATATGGTTTCATTGCAAATTGAATATAGCGAATCACAAAATACCGAAAGTTCCATTTATGTTTGAACGTTCTGCATTTCCTGTATATTGTTCACTTCTTTTCCATATTATTAAATCACACCAAAAAACAATATGTCGAATCAAAATACTGTTACGACTCCGGATGACTCAGAAGGCTGGAACAGAGTAAAAAGTAAGAGGAAACTTGTAAGAAGGGGCGAGGCCGACAACACAGAAGGAAAATTCAAAGGCGAGAACCCAAAAGTGTATTTGTACTTGTACAGAGTGAAGACAGAAGTTTCTGAAGAAGATATAGTAGAATACTCGAAACAGAAAATCGATGATGATGAAGCTGAATTCACTGTGAAGAAACTGAAAACATCAGAGGGATGCAGGTTCAAAGAATTTATGGTTGCTGCGGACTTCAGTTTCAAAAACACTTTATACAACCCTCAATTCTGGCCAAGGGGAGTTATGTTCAAACGTTTTGACTTCAGACACTATTATGATGAGTTCAATATTAGGGATGTCATGAATGGGAAGGACCACAGAAGAAAATAGAGGAGATAAACAAATGAAAGCGTACAAAGGAATGGAAAACGAAGCAACTTTTGCTTTCAAGCTCATGCATTTCAACATACAAGTTGAAAATCAGAACAGTTGGAAGTATTATTGGATATGAAGTCAGCAGATATTCTCTGTTTTAGTGAACATTGGCTGAGATCGAATGAAATAGCATTTATGAAAATTAGGGGATATAGATTAATAAACTCATTTTGTCGTGAGGAACATAGTCATGGGGGGGTATGTATTTTAGCAAAGAACAGCATCATTTTGAATGCATTTGCATGTAACAAATCTGTAGAAAAACACTTCGAGATAACTATAGGTATAACTGATATTTTTGAAAACAGATCAAAACTATATATAATAACTGTATACAGGACTCCAGATAGTAATGTTAACATATTTCTGAATGAATTATATGGGGTAATGTGTGAGATTTACCAACCGAATTATTACTATATTGTTAGTGGAGATATAAACATCAATACCCTAGTTGAAAGCAGAGTAACAAAAAATATCAATGACCTCTTCAACGAATTTGGCATGACGAACCATATTGAATCCGCTACACGTATTACATCTACAAAATCAACATCCATAGATGTGATATTTTCAAATGTAAATGTCAACTCAGTGCTTATTGAGGGTTCACACCTGTGAATTTCAACTCCAGACATCAAAAAGGAATGAGAATGACATTATCTTTCGTCGTGATTACTCTGACAACAACTTGTCAGCATTCAGGAATACCCTTATGTCCGAAGAATGGATAGAAACATACAGAGAAAATACAGTTGATGAAGCATTTCGGGCTTTTTACTCAACTTTCAAATTTCATTGGAATAACGCCTTTCCCATGAAAAAAATCAAAATTGGTCAGAATAAGAAACCTTGGTTCAATTCAGAAATCAAAGAGTTTCACCAAATGCTTTGTGATATGTCCAAACTAGTCAAATCTACCAACAATAACATCATTAAAGAAAGATATGAACAACTGAGAAAGCTATATAAAGCAAATATTATAAAATCTGAATTGGAATATAATAATAAAAGATTATACAACGCCAATAATATCTCTAAAGAAAGTTGCAGGATAATCAATGAAACAAAAAATAAGTCTTCTGCTAAGTCTCCTACCGAAATAAGTGATAATGATAAGATAATCACAAAAAAAGATTCAATTGTTAACTACTTCAATGATTTTTTTATGAAAGTTGAAAATATCAAACCTGATGTAAAAAATATTACACTGGCACCGTTCTTGGATTTTTCAATATTCTTGTATGCATCCACGCCATACGAAATAAAAAACACCATAGATAAAACAGCACAAAAACCTTCTCCAGGTATTGACGAAATACATGGTAAAGCTGTGATGGTGGTTAGTGATATAATTTCCTTTCCACTCTCTTGTCATTAACCTCACATTTTGTGAAGGGAAATATCCTTGTGACTTGAAACTATCCAAGTCAATCCCAATATACAAAAATAAAGGATCTAGGAGAGAGGTGAGTAACTATCGTAATATTTGTCTTCAATCGCAGTTTGCCAAGGTCATTGACTAAAACATACGTTTGAAAGACTTCCTAGAAAAAAAAACTCCTGATTGCAGACTGTCAACATGGTTTTAGAAACGGAAGGTCAACTGAATCTGCAATAAAAGAACTATGTCAAGTCTATGAATATCTGAATCAGAAAAAAAATCCTATTGCACTGTACTTTGACCTAAGTCGGGCATTTGACACAGTTGATCACAATTTACTTCTTGAAAAGGTGTACCGCAGTGGTGTTAGAGGTGTGGCCAATGACTGGGCAGCATCTTATTTGCGAGAGAGGACACAAATAGTTATGTTGGAAGCTGTCAAATCTGATCCGTCAAGGGTTACAATGGGAGTTCCTCAGGGATCAATCCTGGGTCTGTTATTTTTCGTTATGTTCATGAATGATATCATATACTCTTGCACATCTCCAAATAAAATGATCATCTATACTGATGATACAAACCAACTTGTAGCCGAAAATGATTTAGAAACATCTGTAAATAAAGCTAATGTATGTGCCCAGGAATTCCTTGATTGGTGTAATTCAAACGGCTTATTGATCAATACATTCAAAACGCAGTATATGTTGTTCTTACCAAAAAATGTCAGTTACGATTATAATCCATTGATCAAAATAGATCATATGAGTATCAAACGAGTATTTGAAACTAAATTTTTAGGTATTACAGTGGATCAAAAGCTAACATGGGAATCGCTTGTAAATAACATTGTATCAAGACTAAGTAGTGTTTGCTTTGTAATTAGACAGCTGAAGAATACAGTATCTCTGCATGTGCTCAAAATGGCCTATCATGGGTTAGTGCAATCTGTGTTAACCTATGGTCTGATTTTCTGGGGAAACTCCAGTCATGCCTCTAGGGCTTTTACCATGCAAAAAAAGATAGTCAGATGCCTGGTGGGTGCCCATACTCGTCAAAGCTGTCGACAAATCTTTATTGACCTATCACTTCTCACCATCCCATGTCTATACATATTTTTATTGATACTGAACATAAAAAAGGAAGAATCAAATCTGTTAAGAAACAATATGGTTCAACTATAATACCCGTCGAAGAAATGATCTTCACATGCCATTTTCACGACTTGGTGTCTCACAAAATTCACACTTTCACCAAGATGTAATATGCTACAACCGTGCTATTGGTATTCTTGGAAATACTAGCAATTTTATTTTTTACCGTAAGGTGACTGATTGTGAATGTAATTTTAAATGTCTTGTTTCATTTTATTTTCATATTGTCATTAGGACATGTGTATGTCTGATTCCTGTTTGACTAGTCTGATAAGTTTTGTACTATCCATGTGTTAAACTTTAATGATGAATAAATTATCTTATCTTATCTAGTTATTATAGAACTTTCTCGAACCAAAAATTCAATTACGACCACCCGCTAGCAGTTGGCTGAAATAAATAATACATAGTACAATACACACAATTGTAATTAGTGTAGATTGTCATAATAATGTCAATACACAATAGTAATTGAATTTGGCCCTTGGAACATACTGAGAAAATCATTATGGCCCTAACGCTTCTAATTTTGGAGTCCCCTGATCTAGAAATCTAGATAATATTTGAGGATATCTTATGAACGTTATACTAGAGGAGTTCTTATTGACATTCTGTTCCTCTTTTATTCAACTGTTGTTTCCGTCCATATTTCCCCCTTTGCACTACACACTCTGCTCTCACAACTGATATATTTGATTATTTCGTTATCTCCTTAGTTTTTTCTTGTGAAGTATCTCTGTGTTATCGTTTGTTTGTCCACAAAGCGTAGGCTTGTCTCACTTTTGTAATAGTTGATTATTATTTATATTCATCAGTTCCAATCAGAAAAGTGAATATAATAAGCTGTTTGAAGATATGACACAAACGTCACACTGATATATCAACAAATAGTTGCTTCAAGAACAATTACTATGCTACGAAAGTCGTATTATAGTCATACATCCCTAGATTCCTATGCTCTTTCACAATCGATTTCCCAATTGTTTTTTTCGAGTCCTTCTCGGACTTGATTGAGATCAACACTATTCCTGATATATGAAAAACCAAAATAACCATTGAATTAATTTCCAAATTGAGTGAGATCTCAATTGCCGTTTTGACCGAATATCTTGTAGAATGAATATTACCTATATCTATTTAAATTGAGTTTTCAGTTCAAATTCATGAATCATATACATATTGAAACATCGAGAATCTTATTTAAAAAATAATATACGAACATAAAGATTTGTTTTTACTTTCAGGTGTATATAATGCGAATCCGCTAGCTATCACAATTATTGATTCGTTGACTAAAACTCATAAATCTCATAACATGAATCAACGGTCTCAAATATCTCGGTATAGGTTGTGAAAAGTAGTTGTGAAAAGTTTTTCCCTTACATTTTTGCGCAAAAATCCAAAATTATTTCGGAAAATAACGTATTTTCCCGTGTTGCAATTTTTTTCAATGGAACTCCCGGTACAGTATCTCATATTTGAAAAGAGCTATATTTCCTGATTCATTCACCTGTTTCCGGAATATAAGCGTTCAAATATCTTAAGATATGTATCAATGTGCAATGAAACATCAAGCCTTGCTCATAATTCATAATTTTCAAATAATTTTTCCGATTACCACCGTTGGAATGGAGCAAAAAAGTCATCATCAGATTATGAATCCATCGAAACACACATTTAATATATGAATAACATAAATGGCGCCAGGTCCTGTCAATCTCATTGCCCCTTGAGCATGGCTTAATGTTTTAGTACACATCAATTCACATTTCTTAAAATATTCGAATGCTTGTATAACGAAAACGGACGACTGAAATAAACTACAGGTATATATTTTTTAAATCAGAAGCTCTTTCAAGCTGTTTCCAGACATGATATAATATACAGGGCGTTACATTGAAAAAAATTGAAAGCATGTGAAAATACGATATTTGGCGAAATAATTATAGATTTTTGTCACGAAATTTTGATGATATCTATCAAGAATGGATGTTATTTTTATTGCAATATATAATGCATAACTTTATTGTTGAAATCGTGAAAAATTCATACAAGTTGTCCTCAAATTCACAGTTATGAGCACTATTAATGTATGTTGACCATTTTAATCATGAGTGGAGAAGAATGTATTCAAAACAATATTCAAGTGAAAAATGTGATGATAACACTCAGAAAAATTTTAGCAAAATTTGAATATATTATGCAGTATCATGGGACCAATCAAATGAAAGAATAATTGAAACCCGAAATGTAATACAACATTAAAACGTGAATTTTAAATTATTAGGTGATTAAAATCGAAACTTAAAATCGAAAATCGAAATTCAATAGTTCAAAAATAACAATGAAACAAAAATTAAAACACACATAAACACAAAGAAACAACACACGAATCTCAATGGTTTTCTGGAAGATCAAGTATTTCAGATATAAAAGATGTTATGTCCATATTCATTTCTCTGTGTTTCACTAAAAAGTTGTGTTCCAACAACTGACTGTAATTCAGTCTGTCTATGTACCTTTTCTGAAGACATTTCGAAATCAAATCTTCAAATTCAGTTGAAAATTCTCCAGGAGGAAGCTTTGGAGGATCATCGGCTACAACCTGTTTGAGTTGTTCAAATGGCGTTCCCCATTTCGGGTAAGGAAAATCTCCTATGGCTAATTCTATTAAGGAAATTCCCAAACTCCATACGTCTGATCTAATGTCATATTGGGAGGGGTTGCCCTGAGGATCTATTCTTTCAGGCTGTAAAAATGATAAATATTATCTGAATTAATTATGAACATAGACTTACTAGAATTCAAGGATGCTGGGACCAAGCAATGTTTGATTCACGGTTGATGGCAGGTCATACGTTTACGGAAAAGGAGACAGAATCATATTGAGAATTTGATCACCTAGGTAATTGGTTCTGCACTATCGATTTTAATTATTCTCAGAGCACCGGCGTTGCTGTTTATATCGAAAAGTACAACTTTGATGTTTCAAATGGGACACTCTATATATTATTCGCAACGCTATTTTTTCCCGATTATTCTTCTATGATACTTTCCTATACCTATATTAAGCGATTTTCGAGAAATTAATTTTCTAATGTTCAACATAACATAGCTCCGAATTAGCTTTATTATTATTTATTAGATTTTATTTATTACTGCAGTATTTGGATTCGTTTGGGTTCGTAGAAAGCTTAACTGATTAGTGCAGTTTACCAATGTCCTGTGTATTTGTTCTGTTTGAATGAATGCATTCTGCATTGTACAGGGTCATTAAGAATTTGTTAGTCTACCTCTGAATACAAAAAAGGTAGGAAAGAATAGGCTGCAAATGTTCGGGACCATTTTGCACCATTTTCCCATATTAATCTCTATAAGAAAATTTAAGCTCTAAGTTAGCAAAAACGGTTCCGTTCAAGGTCATTCGCAATGTACGACGAGTGAGTGTAACCGCAGGGTTTGATTAGACGAAACACATCGATAATACCACAGAGAGAAAGAAAATATATACAGGATGAATTAGTCAGCGAAAAATGCAATGATATACATATCAAATAATTGATAGAATATCAAAATTTATTCAATTATCTTCAATTCAGATGATTATTTCAGATAACATCAAAGTTACTGGTACTTTTCGATGAAAGCGGTAACGTTGCAGCGCTGGAAATATTTATGATCAATAGAGCAGAAACAATAAATTAAATAACCAAATTTTCATAATAATCCCATTTGTTGTTCTTCGTGAACGTATAACCTATCATGGACCGTGAATCACCCTGTATATAGTTTAAGACACTCATTTTTCTATTAGACTCAAGTGGATATCGAAAGATACAGTTTTTTTTTTCAAATTTTGAGGTCATACATAAACGAATATCAATGGCTTAGAGCACAAACGTGTTCCGTACCGTTCTCCATCAAATTGAGTTAATCAAGTGTTGTATGGTGATTGGGAGATTTTTTTACATAACATTTTTATTGAATGAATAATATAGCAAAGCATATACAATATACGATATAACACACATCAATTTTATGATTAAATTATCATAAAACATATCACACATACACACAGAAACGTTTCGAAACATTTTAATTATTAGATATTTCAGATCATCCCAAATTTCGTTTTGAATAATGAAGAACTTTTTTTATTATCCATTTCCATGGGCGAGGAATTATATTCTTTTATTGTTTGAGAAATTAGGTTGTTCAGTGTTACTGCAGTTCTAACTTGTGGTAAGTGAATTTGGTTTTGTGCTCTTGTCTCAAGAGGTAAAATTTGGTTTGGTATGCGTTATTGCATATTTGTTGATTTTTGAGTATTTTGTTGATGACTTTGCATTGTTCTATTTGTAGTATTATTTCTCATGATAATATATTAGGCTCCCTATAAACAGTGTTGGTTGGTGTACTTTGATAGAACTTGTGTAATACTTTTACGATCTTTATTTTAAGAGTTTTTATTTTATAAGGAACTTGTATCGATGCTGTTCCCCAGGTGGTTATAAGGTATCGGAAAATCGACAAAAAGTATGCATTATAAATCATGCTTCTGTTCTGCTTGTTTAGGTAGTCCTGACATCGGTACATTGCCATAGGTTCCATAAGAACAAGTTTTGGTTATGTGCTCTGTGTGTTTTTGTCAGTTCAGTTCATCATCCAGCACTAGTCCTAAGTATTTAGTATGTTCCACCTTTTCTATTGAATGATTATCGATTTGTATACTCAACTCAGGACGTTCTTTGTTTTTGTTTTCAAGTTACATATATTGAGTTTTCTTGATGTTTATTTTCAATCTGTTTTGCGTCAGCCATTTTGAGTATTTGTTAAGATTATTATTCACTAGTTTCTCCAACCGAGAGGGATTTGCATCAGTATAAATAAAAATTCCTATTTAATGAGTATGTTTTCAAAATACTGAATATTTAACCTCTCATTCCCATTAATCGTGGTTTGTTCAATATGATGCCATGGTCTACCACATCGAATGCTTTCTACAGACCTACGAGTACAGTTATAATGATTTTTGACATTGATATCTGTCCAGTTTTACAAACTTTTCAAGAAAACTCAAAATACGATTTTGAAAAAGGGTTTCTACAATTTTCAAAAGGGCACACACTACAGTAATTTGTCGATAATTTTCTAGTTCATGTTTTGAACCTGACTGATGGATAGGGGTCACTCTGCCGATTTTCAGAATATTTGGAAAAACTCCTGTTTCAAAGATACCATTCACTTGAGTTACCAAGATAGGCACTGTTGAGATTAGGAATATATTCTTATATCAAGAAACATGCTGTAGTTGATGATTGAGTTTCTTTTGGTCCTTCGAGTATTCTGAACTACTGCGGCAATGGAATCAAGAAAAATATTTTGAAGTATGAGCAAGGACTCGACTCACCCTGACGTGGGAGAACCTGAAGAAATGCGATTGAAGAAGAGTTCAAGTCATGCAGGAAGAGCTATTAGACAAGCTGAAATGGAGACATTCTAAATGCTCAAAGTCAAAACAGAGTTCAGCGAAGTCCATTGCTTAACGACTTGAAATAGAAGCACAAATAAAGGCAGCTGAAGCGCTAGCAAAGATTCTAGAACAGGAAAAGACAATGATTCGGAACAGGTTAGCTTTTGAACGAGCTCAGATTGATGAAGAATGGTTGAGAACGGAAGCGGAATCTATCGAGAGTGATAATTCAGATACGTTTGAAGAACAATCAACACATTCGAAATTTGTGAATTGGCTTTATGATGATGATGATGATGATGATGCTGAAAATGAAAATTCTGATATATTCCTCATTTTGGAGTTGTCAGTGAGAGTAAGCCTGACAATTGCGATTTGTCTTCGACGCTGCTGCCAAGGTAAATGGAAAATGCTTGAATGACTTTCTGTTAAGAGGTCCAGACTTGTATAATTCCTTCGTTGCTATTATCTGGAAATTCCGTCAGGAGCATATTGCATTTTGTGCTGATATCCAAGAAATGTTCAATCAGATTAAAATTCGTTTTGAAGACCAAGGTGCCCAGATATTTCTATGGAAGGACAATGACAAAACGATAGCTCCACGTGTCTACGCCATGCAGGTCATGATTTTTGGCGCAGTTACTTCTCCGTTTAGTGCTCAGTATATCAAGAATAGGAATGCGCTGGAATTCAAAGACACATACCCTGAAGCAGTAGGAGCAGTTACTACCAAGCATTATATGGATGACTACCTAGACAGTGTGGACACTGAAGAACAAGCCTTCAAGCTAGTACATAAAGTTATCCATATACAATTTACGAGATTGGACAAGCAACTCAATGGATTTGTTGAAAAGTATCCCAAAACAGATGAGAGCAAAAATGAATGAAGAACAGGATATTTTACCACATCGTGTATTGGGTTTGAAATGGGCTCCAAAAGAAGATACTTCGTCATTCCCCGTTTACCTCTTGGAAATAACGAATAAACTGAACGTTAAAGAAAAGCCTACAAAACGAGAAGTTATAATGTCAGTGTACGACCCTCTTGTACTTCTAGAAAACTTTATCATCAGGAGCAAAATTCTTATGCAAGAAATATGGAGAGGTGTCATACAGTGGGATGAACGAATATCTAAAGAACTTCAACAAGAATGGTTAAAATGGTTGACAGATATAGAAAAGGTTACGACTGTGAAGATGTTATCTAAAGAATAATGGATTTTTCGTTCTTCAACAGCAAGTTTTTTGTGTCGCAAGTCAGCAGGGTATAGCAGCTGTTAGTTACTTACAATTCAGCAAGTACCACGAGAAAACACTGACTTCGATAAGTTCTAGAACTCGAGTCGCTCCAATGAAGAATGAAATTAGTGTTCCTAGGTTGGAGTTGCAACATGCAGTGTTTGCTACACGTTTAGGCATGAAAATTGCAGCTTAACATTCGTTGGAGATTGAGAGGACATATTTCTGGACTGATGCTAAAATAGTAATTCACTGGATACGACACGTGAACAAGAAACTTCCATCGTACGTTGCACATCGAATCGCAGAAATCAGAAGAAGAACTGAAATTTGCCAGTGGCTTCCAACCAAATTTAATGTTTTTAATATATCTTCTCCTTGGTTCCTGATTTTTTATATTCACACGAATAAGATTGGCCCAGAGAAGAGAATGACATGAGAAAAGAAGAAAACTCTGAATTGATTTTATTGAACTTCAAAGAAGTTATAGTTTACTTGGCAGATGAAACCAGGTTTTCCAAGTGTACTATTTTATTGAGATCTACAGAGTATGTATTGCGATTTGCGAAAATAAGTGAGAGAAAAGGAACAATAACTGTTGAAGAAATGGAACAGGATGAGAAATATTGCTGTAAAAAAGTACAGACATATGCATTTGGAGAAGAATACAGACTTTTGAATAATGGTAAATTGTTACAAAATTCGAATTAGCTTCTACAACTATCTGCATACTTTGAAGATAAGAGTAGCAGGCAGATTAGAATTTTCATCAGAGCTGGGTCCTGAGACTGAACATCCTATATTTTCAGCTAGTAGACATAAATATACAGAATTACTGATCAATCACTTACATGTGAAATGTGGACATAGAGGTCGAGAGACAGTATTCAATGAATTACGACAGGAGTATTGGATACCTACTACAAATAAGGAGAGCTCTGAACAAATCAATAATCAATTGCAATTTATGTCGACTAAGGAGAGCTAAGCCAGTCGTGCCAGAAATGGGACAACTTCCAGAAATCCGCCTGAAGAAACCACCAAGAGCATTTTCCTATGTGGGAATGGACTACTCTGGAACATTTTCTGTGAACATTGGGAGAAGGATAGAAAAACGATATGGACTATTATCCACATGCTTGTCCGTAAGAGCTATTCACATCGAAATTGCAGAATCCTTACCTACAGACTCTTGTATCTTCGCCATCAGGAGATAAATTGGCAGGAGAGGAGAACCATCAATTATAATGAGCGACAATGGAACTAATATGCAGTCTGCAGATAAAGAACTAAAGGAATCTCTTCAGAAAGTTGATTATGACTTGATAGAAAAGGAAGTGGTAGCCAGAAACGTCGAGTGGAAATTTCTTTCTCCAGTTAGTCTGCACATGACTGGCGCTTGGGAGAGAATGGTGCGAGAAGTTAAAGACAGCCTGAAAATTACACTCAGAGAAAAATCCACAAGACCTGAAGTTCTATCGACATTGATGTGCGAAGAGGAAAACATAGTGTATAGTCGACCGTTGACATATGTTTCGAATGATGTAGATGACCCGGAAAGTATAACTCGGAATCACTTCATCATTGGGACTTCAAGTTCTTCAAGAGCTCCTGGTGTTTTCGACGATCACATGGATCTAAGAAAACAATGGAGATATTCTCAGAAATTGGCAGACAACTTTTGGAATCGTTGGGTGAGAGGATACGTACCAACTCTAACTAAAGTGAACGAAATGGTTAAGAAAAAGTATTCCATTTGGTTGTAGTGATCGACAATAGATTGCCAAGAAATAATTGGCCACTTGGTGAAATCGTTGCTAGTTATCCCGGAAAAGACGACCAAGTTCGAGTAGTAGATATTAAAACCAGTACAGGCACTTATAGGCGACCAGTTGTGAAATTATGTTAAGTTTCACTCCTAGAGGAAGGTGACGATAAATCAAATTACAATGATGTATCTTGAGGAGGAAAGAATGTTGAGATTATAAATATATTCTTACAGTTTATATCAAGAAACATGCTGTAGTTGATGATTGAGTTTTTTACATTGAAATAAAAATTTTTGTCAATGTTGTCATTCAGAATTGTGGATGTTGAACCGAATCCATACAGGCACTAGTGCTTTCTGAACAACTAGTAGGTTTCTCATACCTATTTTATCGTGACCTGGGGCAGCATCTTGATTAACTTCATTCGAAATATTTCGTATTTCTATTTTCATTTATGTCCTGTAAATAGAGAGAGTTATTACATTGTATTTTTGCGAACATATTTTTTATTTCATTATTTAATAACTGTTGAAATATGCTATTTACTATAGACTGCCCAATGCTTGAAAAATACTGATTGAATGCCTCTGATTTTTTTTTCTGTCAGTGAGACATCTATCATCCATAACTATTTCTGTAATTATTTTCTACTTGTCTTTTCAATAAGGAAATTTATGAATTTCATTATTTTTTTGAGGTTGGTTCCTGCCTCTTGTTGGATTATCAGAAGAAAACAATTTCTCTGTAGATGAATAAATATCCACTATGAGATTTTCTATCTGTTTTATGACTTTCGTATATTCAATACCTATTTCTACTCGAGATTCTACAAGATTCTACAAGATCCTGCAGTAGAATGATATATACAAAACCACAATCTGGCAACAGGTTATGGGCCCAAGCACCACGAATTTCCTAAATTTCGTTCCTAAAAGTCTCAACAGCTGATGGACAAGGACACCCAGTACCACGAGACGATCATTTCGTCGCTTCCATTCCAAACCGTACTCGGCCCCACTCCATCCATCGGCTATCGCGCAGAATATGGGTGCCGCCAAGGGGGGGGGGGGGGGAAATCGCATCGAGAATTTGCCTGCTGGCGGAGACCGATCGAAGACGACAGTTTATTGGCAGTTGCGTCCGCCAACCAGTATTCCTAGCCGCGCTTAGACTCTGAGAAAGTGTCATCATCAGAAAAATCTTTTAGCTTTCCCAATTCACAGCAAATAGTGGTTTTCTGGTACGTCTCAGACGACGCAGAATACGCACTATCCGATCTCGCCTACCCAGTCACCCGAGGCTACCCGTAGACGTGATATTTCCGCATTTCTTCACTTTCCTGAGGCAACCCGTTTGTTACCCACTTTGGTGCGAAGCGGCTTTTCTGCGACGTGGATTTCGAGTTCGTTGGCGGCAGCGCTCTCAGCCACTCCGAGGAGAAGAGCATGAAAGAAGACTACGCGGTACATATATTGTCATTCGGAATTGAATGATATACTCGACACTAATTTTGTGAACAATAGGAAATACATTCGGTTATTCGTTTCTAACATCTGTCTTTCACTTTATGAGAATGGCAAAAGAGTAAGAAACCTGAATCCTGAACGTAATCGCTTGCACTAAACATATCCTGCAGCATAATAAACGTCACATCTTATGAACTACTGTAGATCATCGAATCAGTAAAACTGTTAATTGAGTGAAATGGATAGTAGCAAGTTCTATATCACAAAACTAAATGGTTAGATTAGAAGGTAAATCAGAAATCTGAAGTGACAACATGGTTTACGTGAGAAAATATATATATATATATATATATATATATATATATATATTATAATTTTTTGCGAAACAAATGTGGTGAATTTTGTATGTGACGTATTCCTGTTGGTAGCATGTTGTACAATTTCGGGCCAAAATAGGTTTCGTTTTGTGTGTTAGTGGTATCACTAAATTCTACATAGTTCTGTGTCTTGTTTCATGAGTGTTCTGGGATCACATTCATATTCATCAAGTTTGTGTTTGTGATAGAATACTACTACCGATTTCGCATATAATAACTCAATGTCCATAACTCCAGAATCCTGGAATAGCTTTTTAGTTGGGCAGTCCCTGCGCCTAAACAAAATCACTTTCAAGGAGAAACCTCTGAGACAGTTTTATTAAATCTAAAGAAGATGGAAAAGTCCTACCCCATATTACGATTACATAACGTATTATCGACTCAGCTAAGGCATGATATGGTGTCTTCAAAATATAGGCAGGAAATCAGCGTTCTGATCCTAGTGTTCAAGTCCGATATATGTACAGTCCATTTCAGGTTACAATTTATGGTGATTCCTAAATACTTGATACATTCAACTGATTTCAAATCTTGCCCACATGTGTTCTTCATATAGTTTCGTTGAATGCATCCATAATCATGTAGATGTATTGTCTCAATTGGGCATTTGTGATTCTCATACAAGCTGAAGGACATGAATTTTGTTTTATCTCAATTGACTGTTGAAAGATTCTCGGATAGCCATTCTGCACTTTTACGAATTCTCTTATAGCTGAATGTACTGTGTCTTCCCATGATTCATCGTTAACGATTAGTACGCTGTCATCGGTATAAGAAAGCATTATTTATTTATTTATTCAATGTACAAGGTCATCCAACAGATAAACCATGAAGAGGGTCGTCCTATAGGAGGATAACACAAAATTATATAATCTTGTAAACATATAACAAGTTGTAAACTATTCTTACTTATAGCCTAGTGAAATGGAGTTACATATTTCAATCATTCAGGGAGCGATAAAACTGAAGTAGAAATATTTTTAATTTTCTTTTGAAGGTTGTAATGTTTAGCTGAAAAATATCAATATCTGAATGACCTATAATATTATAAGCATTCATGCATCGAATAATTAGTGAATTACTATAATAATTGGTTGAGTGAGAGGGTGGATAAAAAGTGAGTCTATTTCGAACAATCCTCGGATTACAATTCAATTTGAAATGACTGGCACATATATCAGAGTCTACAAGATTGTTGAAGATTTTATAAGAAAACAATATATCGACAAAATCTCTTCTCAAAAAAGGCGTTCTAGATTATAAAAATCAAGATTGATATCAGAGTCTGTATAGTGACGAAAACGATGATATCTATAGTTGAGATTATTAATGAGTTTTTTTGAACATTTTCTATTCTTTCAACATATTTTTCACATAAGGGATTCCACACTGAGGAGCAATATTCCAGTATTGGCATCACTAGTGTTTCATACATTATAATGATAGAATTAGGATTACGGACCTGTTTGGAGTTTCTGAGGATGAAACCCAAAGTTCGGAGTGCTTTATTGACTATATCACGAACTTTATCACAGGGAGCTATTTCCGCATTATTCAAATACAAATTAGATGTGGGGGGGGTCATTGCATCGAGAAAAGAGGATGTGATGGCACTTTTTTATATTGATGAATAATCGGTTCATTTTACAAAAATAGTTAAGCCTGTCGAGATTGTCTTGGAGACCGATGTAATCAGAAGTATGTGTTATTCTTTTGAATAGTTTCAAGTCATCAGCATAAATTACGAATTTCGAGAGCCTAAACATTACTCAAGGAAATCAAAAGTTTTTCGGATTTAATATTATTCAACGATATGTATTGATATCTATCAGTGAGATAGGATATTAGGAGTTTCAACAAGTAACCGTTTACACCGAAATTCTCTAACTCAGTTATTAAGGTGGGATGGTGGACTTTATCAAAAGCTTTCGAAAAGTCGGTGTACACAGCACATGTGGAGCTGTTATGTTCCATATTCTCAAAAATATCTTGCACAAACGGCAATAAATTTCGTCACCACACCCCTTTTCTTGAAAAACCTGTGCTGATATACCGTCTGGTGATTTTTCCTCATAAAAAATAAATAAATAAAGCAGTGAAATGGGCCTAGAGTTGCGAACATCTTTTTTATCCCCCGATTTGAAGATGGGAATAACTTGTGGAATCTTCCATTTTGAGGGAAATCTCCCAACGATCAATGATTTATTAAATAAAATATACAAGGGTTTTAGTAAACTCCGACGACTGATTTGATAAAAAGATGAGAAATTCCGTCAGGTCCTAGACCTTTTTTACTATCAAGTCCGTCTAGTACCTCTTCAATTTGTTTTTCAGATATGAACGTGATATCAAAAGAATTATCTGACATCCTCTTTTCAACCAAACTTTGACTTTGGTTGCTTTCGAAGACACTACCAAAATATAACGACAAAATGTTGCATATAGATTCAGTTCCTTCATAAGTTCCATCATCAAAATCCATTTGATTTGGGAAAGATTTTCTCTGCTTTTTATTGGAAAGATAGGACCAGAAAACTTTCGAATCATTTTTGAGATTTTCCTCTGTATTGTTGATATAATTAGTGTAGTCTCTATTAATGATTTTCTTTAGTTTCCTTCTTAAAAACGAAAATCTGTGGTAGTCATCTCGGTTTTTGTGAATCTTCCATTTCTTATGATAATGAACCTTATCCTTGGATATCTTGATAGTCCCCCTCGAGAACCAGACAGGATGATTTTTCTGATTGGTTGTAGTTTTTGGTAAGAAATCAATGATAGCTTTGGTAATTATGGCGTAAAAGTATTCAACACATGCATCAACATTGTCAGAGTTTAAATTTCTTCCCAATTGATAGATTGCAGAAAAGTATTGATAGCAGTATAATCTGATTTATTGAACATTACTCTACTATAGGTATTTTCTGGCATTTGTTTTTGTGGTGTAAGATTCACAGTAACTTCTATAGCCTTGTGATACACATCTTCACGAACAAAAGGTAGAAGTGAGGGGTTTACATCAAGTTCAAGGTGATTTGACAATACTAAATCTAAGATTTTGTTATTAACATTTCTGACATTGCTGAATTGTTTCAAATTCAGTAGAGCCACACGGTCAAGAAATATCAGTAGCACCGGTTGGAACGTAGCCAAGAGGTTCAGCCAACTGTCCATTCAAGTTTTGGTAAATCATAATCGCCCAAAATGATGAAGAAAATATCTTGAGGGTGTTTATTCATTATATCCTCGATTTTATCGAGGTGTGTTGTGAAACCATTTATCGAGATATCCGGAGGAACATATGTACAGCATAAAAATAGTTTTTTACCTCCATCCAACGTTACTGCAACCCAGAGATCTTCTACTTTACCGCTTGTGCACCATTGCGGTACCCTTACTGAACACACAAATCCCGATGAGTTCCTATCAACACTCCCCCACCATTACTTTTACCACTGGTGTTTTTATCCCGATCTATGCTGTACACTTCGTAGGAAGATGAGAAAAGTTCCGAGTCGAATATCTCTTCATGAAGCCAAGTTTCTATTGCACAAATGAATTGAAAGTCCAACGATTGAGTAGCAATTAGAAATTCATCAGTTTTTGTTCTCAGTCCTCTCGTATTCTGGTAATATAGCCGAAATTCGTTGAATGTGATAGATTGACATACAATATTATTGCGGAACTTGATTTACCCAAGCAGAAGCTAACTTACTCAATACTCCTTCGTTAGAAATCTGAACTACTCGTGATGTTTCGGTCTTTTTCACATATATTTTTGAATCCTTTATCCAGCAATAGCTGTATTCCTTTGACTTACAGAAATCTCTGGCTTGTCTGAAAAGGAGTTTGAAGTAGTGCGCAAGGTGATCATTAATATAGATTCGATTTGTTTCTTGAAATCCAAAATTATTAGCGTAAATCTCATTTTTTGATTGATTTCATGGCCTCCATGAATTCGTTCTTTATTGAACGATTTGAAAATTTAGCTATGATGTTCTTTGGATTTTTGATATTCTTGTTGCCTGGATGCGGCTGAATTCTATAGCATTCGATGATGTCTGTGTCTTGTAGTGGAAAGTTCGCTCTCTCAGATAAAATTTGGACGAATCGTTCGGGATGTTCGCCATTTTTCTCGGGAATTCCGAATATCACTATATTATGCATTCGATGTTATTGGTGTGTAGCTTCAATTTCTCCTTTTAATATCGCGTGTTCTTTCTTTAGTTGTGAGACATCTTCTTTCACTTCTTTCGCAGCTTTAATTGTTTTTTCGAAATTGTCCATACGTTTTCCAAATTCATCGATCTTGTTTCCGTAAAAGTTGAGGGATTCGAAGACATCACATTGTTTACTTTTCATATCCTTCAGGTCGTTATGCATCACGGCGATGGAAGCCATCAGCTTCTCAAACTTCATTTCATTACTTCCCTCCTCTTTACAGTTTTTGCAGGACCAACTGATTCCATAAGGGATATCCTGAAACGCTACTGGTAGGTTGGACTGAAATGTTTTTGCGCACTGACCTCTGCAAAAAATGCCTGGGTTTGAACGAGTGACTGATACACTACATATACCACAGATTTCTGGCATCATAAAAACTCGTTCTTGCAGACTTTTTCTGTACAATCAGCCAGCTGACAAACGATTCAGTCGATTGAAATCGCGTAAAGTTTTCTTTCAGCCACTGAACTGATGGACGAGATCAAATTCACTCAATAGCTTCGATAATTCTATTTGTTTGGATGTAAATCACTACTTGATTGATTAAAGTTATACCACTATAAAAGGTGAAATCTACGGAGCACAATTCAACACGACATTTTTACATTTCTCATACAATTCTTAGGCAATTTACATTTTATTATTATTATTCGTCATACATTTCTTAGGCAATTTAAGTAGATCATTTATGTTGATCACCCAACCTAATAACCTAATATTGTTCCTTGGGGAATGCCAAACTCTTTCTGCCTTCGAGAAGTACTCAGAATATCATCCATTTTTGTGGATTGTGGTCGATCTTGGCATAAACTTTTGAATAGGTCATTTGGGATTTCACGTATGCCATAGCTATATAGTTTTCCTGAAAGTATTCTATGGGAAATCGTATCAACAGCCTCAGCTAAGTCGATAAACATTGCTTGTTTTTTATTTTTGTCAATATTTTCATACAATATTTTTGTTTGAGTTGAAACATAGCATCTTCGGTACTCTTGCCTCTGTGAAACCGAATTGATGTGGAGATAATAAATAATTGAGGTTAATGTAGTTAAGTAATCTTTTTTTATAGTCATTTCTAGGATGTTTGCAATATTGTTGATAACTGAAATAGGCATTTAATTGCTTTTCTCCTTTCTATCCCATGTTTTGAAATTGGAGTGATCACTGATTGTTTGAGTTTTTTCCAGAAATAATCCTTGTTCTTGACAAAGGTTATATATATGAGATAAGGGTTTAGCAATTTCGTTCCTTATGTATTTTAATGTTTTGCTAGTGATGTTGTCAATACCAGGTGCGCAATTATTTTTCAAACTATTTATGTTTCTAATTATGTGATCCTCCGTAATGGGTTTCATAAAAATACAATCGCATACTATGTTTGCAGTGGTAAACTGTTGGTTCACTTTAATTTTTTGCCATATTTGTTTCTACATTTGAGAAATAGTCATTATATGTGTTTGCAAATTTTGTTTCCATCGTTAATAGTTGTGATATTCAGATTCAATTCATAATTTATTGTGTTTTTATGATCATTCTTATTTAGACCTTCCCTAATTGATTTCCACATTACTTTGCAGTTTACCAGCAGGCTATCGAAATTCAGTTGAAGCTTTAGAAGGAAAACCTGAATGTGATCTGACATTGGAGGTCGTAAAAGGGAAGTTAATACAAAAATTTTATAGAAGGAAAGAAAATGCCAAGAGTGAAATAGCTTTGAAAGCAGATAAGAAACAATGGTACCCAAGTTCTTCACCGACCTCACCGAAACAAATTGTGATGATGTCGATAGCACAGATGATGGTGAAGATTCCACAGAAAAATATACGTGTTTCAATGTAACTGAAAAATCAGCGGATGATACATGGCTCATAGATTCTGGTGCAAGTAGTCACATGACCAACGATGAAATATTTTTCGTGAAAATTAAAAATTCCAACAGTGAATTACAGTTGGCGGATGGAAGGAAGTCATTTCTCATGGAGTTGGTAACGGAATTTTGACATGTTCGCTGGAGAACAATGTAACAAAGGAAGTTACAGTCACAAATTTATTATACGTACCTGATTTAGGAGCAAGTTTGCTGTCGGTGAAATCTTGGTATCAAAGTAGATTTCGACAAAAATGTGTGCAATATCAAACTCCGCGACAAAATCATGGCGCAAGGCACTATAAACGGGAATCTGCATCAGTTGAATTGTAAAAACAAAGCTATGACAGTATGGGATGGATGAAATGATGAATGTATTCACCTATGGCACAAAAGATTCGGTCATCGACACCCTACAGTATTGATTTAAATTGCGAAGAAGGCTATGATTATTGAAATGAAAATAGGCAACTGTAACAAGAAAATGATTTGCGAAGGATGCATTCGAGGTAAAATGACCAGTCAATATTTGTCAAAGAAATCGTTAACGAGAACTAAAGATGTATTAGATCTAGTTAACACCGATATCTGTGGACCTATGCAGACGATTGCAATAGATGGCAAGAAATATATGCTTACTTTGATAGATGATTACTCGAGATATTGTACCATATATCTACTGAGTGTAAAAGATGAAGTATCAGAGAAAATTCAAGAATATGTAAAACTGGTGCAGACTATATTCAATAGAAAACCCAAAATTTTGATATTGGATAGAGGAGCAGAATATGTCAATATGGAGCTGAAGAAGATATACAAATGCAGTTGTCCGCACCGTACTCAAGTCAGCAAAATGGCATTGCCTATGTGCATATTCCAAAAGAAAGTAGGAAATTAGATGAACAAGCTAAAAAATTTGTCTTGGTTGGAAACGAAACAGGATCGAAAGCTTATAGATTGTTGAACAGAAGCTCAGGAAGAATATGTATAAGCAGGGACGTGAAGTTTCTTGAAGATCCTCACCGTAGTTTCCATAAGCCTGAAGAAAATGAATCAGAAACCTTGTAAATATGATTTGACAGAACTCGAGAGAATAATCAACTTCTTGTAAGAAACAATTAATATGAAATTGACACTTGGTACTTCATGCGAAACAGACGACAAATTATATGGTTGTGAAGACGCTGACTGGGCTGGCGATGAAATGGTTAGAAAATCTCACAGTGGAGCTGTTTTTGATTGGCGTTGTAAAAAGCAAACTTGTGTTGCTCTTTCTTCTGCAGAAGCGGAATTCATTTGAATTGAGTTCAACAAGATTTTCAATGAGGCCCATCAATTGAAACCATCATGTATGAGGATAACCAATCATGTCTGAAAATGTTGGAAGCTGAAAGAATGAGTGATAGAACCAAAAATATTGAGCCTAAATACAATTTTGTAAGAGACTTGAAGAAATCTGAAAATTAAATTGATGTATTGCTCATCTGTTTTGATGTTAACTGATTTTTTAACTAAACCTTTGGGACCTAAAAAATCGAGTTCCTTCAGAAGAATGGCTGGCATGTTTAGTGAGAGTTTATCCTCCATTATGTTACATAATGTCATATAAAAATTAATGTTGAATGTCTAATATCCTTTCGTATTTCGGACAAGATCCTGCAGTAGAAGGATATACAGTATGTCCAAGATAAGGTTGCACAGCATGGGGATCTTGGAAACGGTAGGAGATACGTAGTCTGTTAAATGGGGAAAAAGTTGCGCATTCGGAGGCTCATACCAACAGCCTTCGAAAATTTCCAAAATTGTTTTTAGTTTTTCAGTTATATCGAAAAAAGTGAATTTTTGGAATATCTATATTATTTTTTTTCTCCGTTATTATTAGAGATACAGAAAAACTGAAAATACTTTTTCATAGAAACTTTTGATGACGTTCAACGAGGTGATACCGATTTTTCTATGCGACATTTCGTATTCGTAGAACCATCATCAACTTTTGTTTTTTAAATACGGCCCTGTTAATTCTTTCACAGATTCTGAAAGCTTTTTTCAATCTGATTCAACCATGTATTATACAAGGTGTTTTTTTATGTGTTTCGAACTATTTTTAGCCATCGTCAATGTTTTTTTCGAAATTACAAAGGAAAAATGTCATCAGTTCCACTTATTTTGAAGGAAAATTAGTCAACACAATAATACCTAATCAACTAGTTCCAATTGATAGGCTAATAGGGATAATTAGTTCGAAAAATCTAATTATGACAGGCTCCTTCGGAAAAATACGAACACAATTTTTTCTCAATGTTTTTAACTGGAGTATAATTTCTTCATAATCACTCACTATTCTGCAAAAATTGAATTTTTGTTGTTTCAATAGTTCTTGCTATCATGAAATAATTCATTTCATCAAATCGATGAATGAAGAATACGACGATGTTATGCTATGTACAGCTTGGAAAATCTAGCTGTGCCTCTGAGATGCTCGAGAAAGTGCGAGCGAGAAACGGTGATGGTTGCTGTGCGAAGAAGATAAAAGATAATATTCAGAGGCACAGCTAGACTTGCCAAGCTGTACTAAGTAAAGTAGGCGTTGAAAATTGTTTCGAGTTTTCAGAATCATGATTAGTCGTGTCACTACATATTCTAATTATAAATGGAGAAAAATACGATATGCTGACATGCTACATTCTGTGCCAACGGAATTGCGTTGAAACGGAACGTTTGTATCTCAATAGGTACCCAGAAAGAAGACAACCTGAAAAAACAATGTTTAGGTTTAGGTTAGTGGCAAATTTGAAAGAACATGGTTCATTCAAAAAACCTATTCGTTCTCGTCAGAAACTATGTGATGAAGATAAGGTGAACACTATTACTTGCAGCTACTGAGAATCCGACGATATCAATTAGAGGAATCCAACGAACAACTGGGATCACGAAATTAACAACCCATTTTATTTTGCGGAAACAAAAGTTCCATCCATACAAATTCAGAATATGTCAAGCGCTGAGACCAGGCGATGATGAAAGGCGCAGGACATTCTGTGAGTGGTATACCAGGAAATGTCAAAATTTTGAAGATTTCCCTCGAAAAATCATCTGGTCTGATGAAAGCATGGTCACTAATAATGATATCTTCAATAGAAAAAATACACATTATTGGTCACGAGAAAATGAACATTCATACAAAACAGCGAGACACCAACACCGTTTCGGCTTCAATATGTGGGTTGCAATATTTGGTACACGAATTATTGGTCCTTTTATTTACCATGAAACATTGACTTCCGAAATTTATAGAAATTTGCTTGAGAATCATCTTGAGGAAGCTCTGGATAATTTACCGATTGCGGAAGTTGAGAACTGTTGGTTTCAACAAGATGGCGCTCCGGCACATAATTCCAGAGAAGTTCGTGCGTTTTTATCCAGACAATTTCCCGAAAAATGGATTGATACTTATTCTACAGTCCCTTGGCCGGCGCGGTCGCCTGATTTGACACCGCTGGATTTTTTTCTTTGGGGATACATCAAAAACTATGTTTATGCAAATAACTTTGATAATGAAGAAGAACTAAGGGACAGTGTCATCGAAGCATTCAATAGTATTACCCCAGAAATGCTTAGTAATGTCTTAGAAGCAACTGTGAGAAGAGGATATCTTTGTTTAGAGAATGATGGTTATCATTTTGAACATTTGTTATGAATGTTTCTGTTGGTAGTATTGTCAAAGTTAAGTTATTAAATTAATTCGTGTAAGAATTCATAAACAATTTGAAGCGCTGAAATATGTTTTTTTCACTTTTCAGTATTGAATAACTAGTCCATCAATGTTTGACACTGAATGATCAGAAATAAGTGGAGCTGATGGCATTTTTCCTTTGGAATATAGAAAAAAACACTGATGATGGCTAAAAATAGTTCGAAACACATTCAAACCACCTTGTATAATACATGGTTGAATTCAGAATAAAAAAAGCTTTCAGAATCTGTGAAAGAATTATCAGGACCGTATTTAAAAAACAAAAGTTGATGATGGTTCTACGAATGCGAAACGTCGCATAGAAAAATCGGTATCAATTCGTTGAACGTCATCAAAAGTTGCTATGAAAAAGTTTTTTCAGTTTTTCTGTATCTCTAATAATAACGGAGAAAAAAAATTAAATAGATATTCCAAAAATTCACCTTTCTCGATATAACTGAAAAACTAAAAACAATTTTGGAAATTTTCGAAGGCTGTTGGTATGAGCCTCCGAATGCGCAACTTTTTCCCCATTCAACAGACTACGTATCTCCTATCGTTTCCGAGATCCCCATGCTGTGCAACCTTATCTTGGACAGACTGTATACATACCCACAATCTGCTAACACCTCTTGCCATTTATTTTCGAAGTATTTTATTTTTAACAACTTTTTCTCTTTATTTATTTTGTTTTCACATATTTTGTATTCACCTAGAAAGTTTTGATCAAGTGGAAATCTACAGTTTAATTCATAGTATTTGTCTCTCTGTTTCAGCATTTCCAGCAGAAATTCCAAAGTCACCCAATCACTATTCTCGTAACATTCCATAACAATTTCTCTAGTGGTTTACCGCTTTGCAATTTGAATTTGATTGATAATTTTCACAAATGTAATTTTTACAAAGTTAGTGAAAACTTCATCAGTTTTTTGACTTTTTTTCTTGAATTTTACATTTGTTTTGACTTCTAATATGTGATATAAGATATACTCCAGGGTTTCACTGATACTTTTTTCCATGTCTGAACTTGTTATTACATGATCAATTATAGAGCGTGAAGCGGATGTGATTCTAATTGCACATTTTTCAGTCACTTCATTCAGTATTTTGTAACCTTATGGTTCAACACAGTTTGTATCCATATGGTTCCAGACAGTTTGTATAATCAGAAGTTGTCATTACATTATCCATCAAGTTGATATTGGAGTCGCCAATTATTTTTCATTGGATAATAATTGTTCCTCTAACTCAACCCTCAATATAGAGGTTTGTAGATACCAATTATACTGATATCATAACAGGAGATATGTATCTTAACAAGGTTCAATGGTTCATTGTCTCCTATAATGTGTTTTTCTCTGAACTTCATCTCTTGTTGGATGTAGATCGACAAACCTCCACCTCTTTTTTTCTACATGAGTGTACTGCAGTATCCCTCTATTGCATGGTAGTTTGTTTCACTTTTTGTTAGCCATGTTTCAACCACAATAAGTATATCACATTTTTTTGATTTTGTAAGGCATTGTATTTCATCAATTTTATTTCTGATGCGATAGGCATCAGAAATGAAATTCAATTTTTTTTAATCATCAATATCCATAATGGGAATGATCCTACTCTGCTTATCTTTCCGGATAACTTTTCTATTATTTTTCATCAAAATGAACTTATAGTTATTTTAGTTTCTAAACTTGATTTGCTTTTGTGTGATCATGATTGATGAATATTTTTTTATCATCATTGAATCCAAGGTCTGCTGCTGTAATATCCACCTGTTTTTTTTTTGCTTTCATATATGTTTCCTTCTCTTTTTTGGTTGAAAGACACACTCTGATAGGTGCTCGTTCTTTGTGATGGTTGCTAAGTCTGTAACTTTTTACCTTGCCAATGTTATTGACTCCTAACTTCTGTATATCTTGGTCTACGTTTTCATTATTTTGATATAGTATGCCATTTATTATTTCTTGAGCGCGTTCTGTTCGTTTACTTCTTACTAATGTCTGTTTTCATAGTTATGATGTCGGCCCTAAGCTGTTCATTGACCTTCAATTGTTCATGATATTTGTGGAACAAATCTATGTATTTTCCATCCATTTCCTGGAGCATTGCCATTATATCAACTGTGCATATTGCAGCTACATTATTCATCGGTTTGCTAGGCTTCTGTTGGTTTTTCTCATTACTACTATTTTTAGCGAGAGAAATAACATCATTTTTTGTGCATGCATTATAGTTGAGTATTTCACCTTCTGGATTTTGTAATTCGTTTGCGAATTGATTCAATTTTGTAATCGACATGTTGACACACTTTGAATGGAACCATTTTTATACAATTTCGACACCGAATACGCTTACACGTTTTTGTACAGACTCCACAATCTGCATTCGCCATTTTAGATCTGGATTTCGTTAAAAAAGATCCAAAGTTTAACTAACGATAACGATGTATAGATGACTGGTGCAGTCACTAAATGTGTTTTGTTGCGCCAAAAACAATAACGGCATTTCCGCAAGTTATGAAACTCCTCAGAAGATGGCGACATTTTTGCAGATTTCTGTACACATAGTTTATGTTTTGAGATTATGATAATGTATTTCATTGAGGGGGCCGTAGCACAGTGGTCAAGGCGTTTGACCATGATCGAGCTGCCGGAACGGTAGTGAGTTCGAACCCGGCCGCGGTTGTTAATTTTTCATTGAAATTGAATGGTTCATCGATTTCAATCCTGACATCGATCTGGTAGTGTCGATACACGGTCCCCCAGGAGTGGTTGGCGGAGTCCACTATAAAAACTCCTCCCGCTCTTCTCAACCCGCTCAAGCTTCGGCTTATGGGACGTTGGATTCCGACGTAGAAGAAGCGATTGAATAAATAAAAAATAAAAAAATAAAAAAAAAAATTTCTAAATTATTACTTCTGGATCAACGTTCTCATCACACTGATTGTGCAATCATGAATAATACTAATTTTGTTGTAATTTTTGTGTCGTCATCTAGCAACTAACATATGAGTGATTTTCCGCTATAACGAATAAAATGCTGTTATCAAGCTAGCTGTAGGTTAGAGTTTTGGTTGAAGAAATTAGATAGGCAAAAAGACAGAGTAGCTGCACCAGTGTTCCCTACATCGCTGTCTCAATCTAAAAAACCAACAGTAAAAAAAACAAATGACAAATAAGATATCATATGTTGAGCATAAACAAACTTGGGAACCTGTTAATATTTGCAGTATTCTTAAAAATGTGAAGAGTGCATTTCACTTGTTCACAAATATATTGAATACAATCATCCAAACTTTCAAAACGCTCTCCTGTAAAATAATTATAAAAACTAAACTTGACATATTTGCGCTCTAAGCCATCGATATCTCTATCTTTTTTGCGACATTACCAGTTCCACCAGAACTTGCAACCAACTGTATATTCTATTCTATTCGAGCCTCAGAATTTCCTATACCTAACTCTACAGTTTTGATGATAAGTATTTTTCTTGAATACACACATGGGAGAGGTGTCCCCATCAAATTATAATCAATAAGATTTTTGTTATGATACTAATACATTCAGAGTTTAAATTCACTACACTACGCTCGTGTTACTACTAGTAAATGAACGTTGATAAGGTATGTTGCATAATATTCTATTTCATGGAGGAACATCCTATACATAATTGTTGTCAAATGAAAACTATTACTGAAAAAAATACGAAACTGTACCGGCTTGGACACCAAAAATTACTACAGTAGAAGTGAAAATTTGATTATATAATATTCCAAAATAAGTTACAGGACCCAATATAGTGAACATATATGAACGGTTTTTTCCATTTTTTTTTACTTTTCCTCGACATATCCAACATTGTACATTTGTTTCAACCCTTTTTTCAATACGCAACTTTTGCGCCTCAACCAGCGTTAATATTAGTTGAGATTCCTTATCCAAGCTTGGTGATCATATGAAAGTTTTAACCTAGTTTCAACTACTTTACTTACTGCCATATAAGGTTTGCATCCTGCATCTATAGTTTTAGCAACAGAATCGACTAGGTATCCACTTATTCCAAAATCACACATTTTGATTTCTCCCTGCCTATTGATGAGAATATTGGAAGGTTTCACATCCCTGTGAATCACTTTGAGATGAGAATATAAGTAATGTAAGGCACTAACTACTGCATACGCTATTTTTCCTAAAAAAAAATTCGAATCTTATTATACGTTGAAATAATGTCAATCTTCATATCCAAAATATGCAGTTTGAATAATATCCTAATGAATTATCATCCTGTTTTTCATAAATTTCATCATCTGATAAACTAAAATTACATTTTATTTTCAATCTCTATTTTTCCACTATCCAGGCTCATATACAAGACGGCGAAAAATAAAAGGAAGGCATTGAGTAGTAGAAGATTCCAAAGTTTATGGAAAATGATTTCGTGGTGCCATTAACAGCTTTGCAATTTTGCGATTGTTCCAAGATACCCTCCAGTACTGACGAAATATTTCAATGTCATCCCAATTATTCTTAATATTCACGATATTTTCAAAGGAAGGAATCAGAAGTGTCATTCTGAAAATCATCAAACTTGTCAATAAGGATGTGAAATTATTTTCTTATTTCTTCTCCAAATAAAGTAAGTAGGAATGCCAGTATGGGTATCTCGGAAACGGAAAAGAGAAACAGATCCGGTTGAAGGGGAGAACAGTTGCGGAAGGGTTTACAAAATGACTCTCAAAAATGAATGAATTGTCATTCCACCGATTCTATTATGACAAAGATACGGGACGTCTTTGATTACAGATTCAATAGTATATAATGGTATGTGGAGTTGTGATTCAAATAAATTTTTATCAAAAATCTAATTCTTCAATTCAGTTTCAATGAAATAATGACCGAGTCTGTTCTCATATGTATACAGGGTTGCTCAATGAATTATTTTCAGCATCATGATCATTTTGATTGATATCCCCAACTTACTTCTAGTTTCTTTGAGTGACAGTCATCCGCCAATTACTTGCCGATACATTCAACTATGATAGACTAAGATTCAACAATTTCAATCAATATGTTCAAAGGTAATTAAAAAAAAATCAAAGACAAGCTTTCATTCAAATGCGGTGCGAAAACAAGAGAAGAAATAATTCCTTTGGATGTGTGATGTAGTTTAGTTACAGATTCAAGAGCTTGCTGCTGCTGTTGAACTGAGGATGAAAGCGGCAAGCTTTTAAATCTTCAGCTCACAGAATTTCAGCACATTCGAGTAGAAGCTTGTCTTCGAAGTTCTTTTAATTTTTTCATTCCGTGCTCTCTTGGTAATACCTTCGCCTTGATCTGTGCATTTCTGATGAAGCATTTATATAATAATACCTTCTTCCTGTAATTTTTAATATTAACTATTTTTCATCATCTTGAAGCCGTCCTCTCAAATTCATGAATTTTGACATTTTTCGACCAACTTCACAATCTCCGAGCCCAAAAACTTCCTCATAACAATTTTGAATCAAATCTGACCATAATCACAAACATGCTCGCCATCTTGGCGCCGCCATTCTGAATTCTTGATATCTCACCCTAAAACCCACTTATACCCATTTTGAATCGGATCGTACCATATCCACAAATCTCATCCGCCAGTTTGGCCTGCCATTCTGAATTCATAAATTCTGAATTCTTGGATTCTAACAACAAATTCCTCATCTCCGACCCCGTTAACTCTTGTTTACCAATTTTGAATCGAATTGGACCATATTTACAAATCTTATCCGCCATCTTGGTGCCGCCATAGGTACTGTTTTTTCTCTAAGAAAAATGCCATCATGCATTGTCATTGGGGGTCGAAATTCGGTTGTAAGATGCAAGTTGCAAGAACGAACGATCGAACTAACAAGTGAAAAACTAAAAGAAAGCTTGTAATGAAAATTGTTGAATAGTAGGTATATCAAAAACATGTAGGCCTATTCAAATATCAACTAAATTTATAAATAGATAAACTGGCGTTACACACATGCCTAGCCGTTCTGAAGGACTTCAGGCTTTTTTAAGCTCGTAACTTCTTTGAAAATCAATGAATATGCAATTTTTCAATTATTAGAAATTCCATAACTCAATAATAATTCGATCATTCGTTAATTGTTAACATAAAAGTAGGTTGCTGATCACGGCTGAAAATTATGACCGAAACTCCCACTTTAATTCAACTTCGAATTTATTCTATTCACGATTCTGCATGGTACCTATTCTATGGAAATGGGAATTGTCATTATTTTCTCGACAAAACTTGTGCTTTTGTTATTATTTTATATTTTGATGAGTAGTTACAATAATTTTGTTGAATTTCTTTTTCTCATCTCAGGAACTGTGTCAAAAAATGTTAGTTGTACTTTGAGGCTACTGCTATATTTCTGTCAAGGTAACAAAAAATAATCATTAATAGGCAACTATCGAACATAGGTGGATGGAAAAATGACAGAGATCAATGCGGGATTGAATTATTTTTCATAAGCGAAAAAATGTTACGTCACATTTGAGAAAGAAATATTAATGGGTACCATCCTGATTTTTTTCCTGAATCAGTCTCTTGAAAATTATCACGGGCATTTTATACCCGTTGTTATTGTTGTTATTGTTACTGATTTTTTTTTTGTCAAAACACTGACAACATTACGTTGATATGTTTGACAATTGGCCGCCATCTTGTGTTCTGATGTCTCAAATGATTATCATCCCACGTAAAATTATTGGTTATCAATTGAATGTCTCAATGTGTGGAAATGTCTCACCAAATGCCCCACCTGCTTGGATTACTTGCTGGAAATTCTTCTCGTGCATGCATTTTTTCAGAAAATACAGGTACACGAAAAATTTCCGGCAATAGTTAATGCACTTGGGAGATTGAAGTAGAAAACTTGAACTGTTTCAGTGTGCACTCACACATGAAAATAGATGAATAACGGTTGAAAACCAACCTATTGTGTCGAAAGCTTCAATCAGAAGTGAGATCGGCAACCCTGTCTGGATGCCATTCTGCAAGAAAATCATATACACAGACGCCACATTATACCGTGCTCCGATATGTATACAAAAGGAAGCTACCTTGTGCGTCAGATGTATATTCATTTTACAAGTTTGCAACTATATCGCCGCCTGTCGAGAACACCATGAACCTTGGAGTATAGTTTATACAAAAACCGGCCAGAGTGACGTCCAGCTGATTTCAGCAGCAATGAATTCTGGAGGGTTTACTGAACCGTTTGCGATATTTTGGAGCACGATGCAAGGTGACGTCCGTATATCGGATGCCACTTTACCGCGGATGCCACTTCAACCGCGATTTCAACATGGGCGGACGCCACTTCACGCCGTGAATATATATATATATATATATATATATATGTGTCCCACTAAGGTCGACGAGGTACGATATTATGGAAACCATAAACCTCAGGACTTCGATTTCGATAAAAAAAAAATGACTGAATCGGCCAAGAAAAATTCACAAAACGATCGCTAGAGGGCAAAATCACTAGTGTAGCAGAATGCTAGAACTAAACTTCTGATTTGAGATCACGTATATCATCGTTATGGAAATGAAAATCATTGTTATGGCAAAAGTTATTTACTGTGGTTAACGGTTGTTTTTGATAATCGATATTTTTGTGTAAGGTATTTCTAACAGCCATTGGGCGTGATTGATGCTCGTAAAGAATTATTACTGAGTGAATCAATTGGACCTGGTGTTAGGTGAGTAGGCATCATTGTTAATGCTGAATAGCAAATCAAATTGTGTTTTATCTATGTTAGATTGTCGCTCAAGAAATATATCGACTGTCCTGAGTCATTATTGTGAAGACCATATCTGTACATCTGGCGCCCAACGTGGTCTCAATTATATCGGAAACATGGACGAACACGCAGATAAAGCAAGGAATTGTGAAGAGGATTATCGACATGAAATTTATCAACCAGCAGACGTCAATGTCAGTGGAAGCAGTAATCCATTCTTAGGATTCTCGGTGATAGCAGAAGGTGTTGAACGAAGAGGAAACGAACAACACGGTGTGGAATTGACAGAGTACACAATCAAGCAGGTTGATAATAGTTATGTAAACCAGGTTCCAATTGATTTGGTTCCGGTGGTTGTATCACAAGTATTGGAAGCGCTAAATTTGTCAGGAAAAAAAAGTCAAAATCTTTCATAACGGTCTCTGGGATCAGATTTTAGAGCTATGGAGTGGGCAGAGAATTGTTTAAAACGTGTACCGATGTTTGATAACAAAAATTCAGTTCATCCTATCGATTTCTTGGAACAATTGGAATATATTTTCACTTCAGACAGAGTACCATTTCAGTATTTTCGACATTTAGTGATAAAACAATTTGAAGGGGAAGCGCTCTGGTGGGCTCAGGCTCATTTACATGAATTCAAAAATTCGAAGAGTTCAAAATAGCATTTCAGGAATTCTTTTAGTCAAATTTCGAACAGTTAGAAATTCCATCGAGTTCAGAAAATGAGAAATTTGATGCTAACCAAGGATATTCATTTGTACAACATTTCATGCGTTCTGTTGGTTTAGTCAAAGATTTGTCTTCTTATTATTCAGAGCAGTTTATAATTCAAAAATTAGCTAGAAATTATCCTCCGTATGTAGCTTGTTGTCTTATTGGAACAAAAAAGTTCTTAGAAGCCACTGAAAAGATGCGAGCAGCTGAACTATATTTTCCATGTCATACTGGTAATCAGTTTTTTATGCGACATCAAGAAGGTATGGTGAGAACTGATCAAACCAATAATTATCGAAGTGATTATTGTAAGAAAATTGTTGATTCTGAGGGTACAACTGCATTCAAACAAGAGTTCAATAATTCAAACAATCAAAACCGAAATTATCGCAGAGTAGCCACATTAAGAATTTTGGAGATTGATAGCTCCGGGAATGCTCAGGAGGAAAACGAGTGGGAACCTCATTTTCAAGTCCGCAGGTGGGGTCGAGTAGCCATAGGACAAATTTACTTTTGAATAATCCTCGAGAGGATTTGTTGAGGGAATGTGAATTTGATAACAAATATTTGAAATCATCAGTTCCAATGATACGAGATGTTCACAGCGAAATTCTAACTTTTTCTTGTTCAGGTATCAAGGTATTAGGAGCTTTCAAGACAAAACAAAAAATGGTCAAGCAACAGTCACTGTTGACCATCAAAATTTTAGATAAGGAATGTACTCATGAGTTTTTAGTGGTTCCTGATTTGACTTACCCAGTTATCACAGGAGAAGATTTTTTGAGAATGTTTAACGTCAAAATATATTTAGGTGAGGAAACTTTTTCCATAAAATTGGACCATGAATGGATCGCAGTTCCGGAGATGGATACTGGCCCTCAGGTCAGAAGTTCGGAAAGTCTCGGCGTTGAATTATTGAAAAAAACAATCGAATTACATAATCCAAGTGAACTTTGAAACAATACCCAATGCCAATTGCACATCGGGAGGCAATTCAAAAACAATTGAATTTGATGGAGGCATGGGTTGTCATCCGTAGAGTAGCTACTCCATATATAAATCCAATCATGACTGCTCTCAAAAAAGACGGTTCGGTAAGATTACGCTTAGATGCCAGACACTTGAATAAAGTTATGATAAAAGAATATGAAGCACCTCGTCCAGTTGAGGAAATTGTTCGAACTTTGAAAAGATTCCGTTATATGAGTAGTTGTGACTTCTCTTGATATTGGCAGATTCCTTCGTCGGAAGAGTCACAAAAATATACAGGATTCAAGTTCGAAGTTAAATGCTATGTTTTCTGTGTTCTACCATTCGGGTTAAGTACCAGTGTCAGTACTTTTTTGTTTAGATTTGTTAATTTAGATTGAATACGGTAAGAATGAGAATTAGATCACAAGAAACGAGAACAAGAGATATGAAAAGAGAAGTTTGTGCGAATATAAGTGTGAGAGGAGCCTGCAAGTACAAGTTAAGTTGTGCGCAGGGATTGAGATTGAGAACGCAGTCTTGTTCTAGGATTCTCAAGGGAGCTGCTGGCGGGCGAGTTGTTCAACTTCCTCTTCCTCTCTTCTGATTTGTCGCCGTAGCTGTCAGCAGAAACGTTCACCTGTCCAAACTTATCTTCTTTGATTAATTGTTCATAGGAATTAGATGAGCCATTGATCGATAATTTATTATTGGTAATTTTTGCACTAGGGTCGGCGACTTTAGCCAATTTGAGTTGTTCGTTCATATATTTACGTTTCAAATAATCTTCTTTGGCGTAATCCTGCGAAAACCGTACACCGAGTTTTTTCAAGTTGGCGTTTTCATTCCTCGCAGTGGTGAGTAATTGAGTTTTCAAAGTGAAGTTGGATACTTCAGCAATAATTGGCCTTGGTTTATCACCATTATTTTTTCCTATCCTGGTAACGAAGCGAAAGTCGTGATTTTGACATGCGATGCTCAATTCCTTATTGATGAATTTCACCAGATCAGACGAGGTGTTGTTTTCTACACCAGCTAATCCATGGATGATAATATTAAATTTTTTGATCTTCTTTCAGTCTAGAGGAGGCGTTGCTTCAAAGTTCCATTTTCGTCTTCCAAGCATTCAATTTTGGCCTTCAACGTCGCGACATCAGCACTCAGAGTTGTTTTTAACTCTGATATCTCGTTTTTTATTTCCTGGTTGCTTCTCACAATTAGTTCGAAAAGGTCATCGACGGTTTTTGACATTTCCTTATCGTGTAAGACGAGTGGAAAAAAAGCAATGCCAGTGTGTATAGTGTACAAAACAATCATGCGATGTAAAGGAAATCTGTTTTGTTGTTCGAGTATACACTACCAGAGTTCAAAATTGTTTTTATTGTTTCGCAGAAACAATTCGATCAGCTGTATTAGACGAGTTCATTCAACCGAGCGACAGACAAAAAAAAGATAGGAATCTTCTTTGTGGATTTCCCTTATCAGCTGATTCGTTGTAGACAATAATGGGCTTTGGGTACTCACAGATAGAGTATAGAATATGTTTCACTATTCCCTGATGGACCCTCTTAAGAATTTTGCAACTTGAATGAAATTATTCCAGGATTATCCTAGGTAATATATAAAATCTTTGTAGAGCGTATTAAAATACGTGTGTCTGCTGTAGTCTACTGGCGTATATGTTCTACTAAAAAATTTGAAAGGATTACAGAGGTTTGTTGGGTTGGTTAAATATGATCGGTCATTTTGTCCGGAGTTAGCGGATGCATTGGCGCTACTAACCAGGTTATCTCGGAAAAAATGTGGTTGGAAATGGACAGATATTGAACAAACAGCATTTGACGAGGTTAAAGAAAAGATCCAGTATGGCTTCATTACTATATCATCCTAGAGAAGATTTGCCTTTCTGTTCATCCACGGATGCATCAGATATTGGTCTGGGTGCACAGTTATTTCATATCGTGAACGGTGAAGTTCAAGCTATAGCATATGCTAGTAGAGCACTTCTAGAAAGAGAATCTCGATATAGTATCAATGAAAGGGAGCTATTGTCGGTAGTACGGGCGGAAAAATTTAGGGTTTATTTATTAGGTCGGCCATTCAAGATATTCACGGATAATTCTTCCATCACTCATTTGAAGTTGTGTAGACTATTATTATCACGTATAGAGCGCTATGCAATGGCTATACAAGAGTGATTTCAGCATAGATTATATACTGGGATCGAAAAATGTTATCGCTGATGCATTGTCACGTCATGCTGTTGGCCGACCTCCTACCCTGCAAGAGAGAATATTCAAAATGTTATCTTTGATAAAATTGCCCGAAGAATTTCAAAACAAAGATAAAACAATTAGAATGGAACAACGAAAAGATATGAAATTGAATGAGATACGAGAGTTGTGAAGTGCCCTTATCAGTATGGAATAATATTTTCAGACTAGGCTAATGCCACAAAGTGCATCCAAATATTTTAAATCAAAGCAGTGTGTAAGTAAAATTCGACCAACAACAAAGACAAAAAAACAACTACATGTAAATAATTCATCAGTATACAGGGTGAGTCAAAAATGTGTACCGAGCTTTCTGGGGGTGATAGAACATTGAAAAATAAGTGTAGTTTGATGATTAAACTCATGGCCCAAAATGCATATTAAGGGAGATATATCCTTCCAAAGTTGATAAAATTAAAATAATTTCTCCGCATAACTTCTGAACGATGAAAGGCACCCGATTGAAATTTTGTGCATGAATGTATGTTGTCAAAATACATTTTTTCGTCACACTTCCACATTTCTGATATTGTTATAAAGGGTGTTTTCAGAGGGTGAGTCATGATTTTTTGTAGAAAACTTTTTTCCCTGTATTATTTTCGGTGAAAAAACAGGAGCTTTTGATGGAGCGAAGAAAATTACATGAAAAAGGTACTCTTATTCAAATACAAAAAATTGAGCCGTTCGTGAGATATTTGAGTTTTTGTAGTTATGATATCAGCAGATCGATTTTATTCATCGCGAGATTCATTGGATATATCTCCCTTTATATGCATTTTGGGCCATCAAACTACACTTATTTTTCAATGTTCTATCACCCCCAGAAAGCTCGGTACACATTTTTGACTCACCCTGTATATTGTTTTTGTTCACTCGAAGCTGATATGATATATATTTATATATATACTAGTGGCGTATCCAAGACAAGAAGTTGCGGAAGATCTTGGAGAAAGGATGATGTCTGATGAAATACTTAACGAAATAAGGAAAATAACCTCTCAAAATAAAGAAATAAAAACACAAAACGAGGAAATGAAGCGTCAAAATGAAGAAATAAAAAATGAATTGCTTGCCTTCAAACTTCAACATTGAACTGAAATAGATGTCAAAAAAGAAGTATCATTACTTAGAGAAGAAAATGAATACTTGAGAAGAAGAAACACAAAAATTGAAATAATCGTGAAGAAATTTATTATTTTTGTACATGGAACAATAGAAGAGGAAGATGAAAATGTTACCAACAAATTCGTAGACGTTTGTAGAAACCACCTACAAATAGACATTAACAAAAATGATCTGAGAAGTATACACCGAATCGGAAAACCAGAACCAGGAAAAAACAGACCAATTGAATTTCTTTGTATGAATAAAAAAAAATGAAGTGATGTCAAATGTACATAAATTGAAATCCACAACTATATACATCAGCCACGATTTATGTGAAGAGGACTTACAAATTAATAAACTACTTTGGGATAACAAAAAACTTGCTGAAAGCCACAACATTGGAAGCAAAATCAAAAAAGGTAAACTAATTGAAAACGGTATTGAATACACTTTTTTTTTCTATCTGTGGACAACACGAAAGGGAAACCTATGATGTTCGAGGAACATCGTGTTAGCCAGCGGTGGAATTTTGGGAAAGAAGGAAGGTGTTGGAATTTTTCTTGAATGTTTGGAGGTTGTAAGCATCAGGAAAGACTTCACTAGGCAAATAATTCCACAACTTTGCCGTTCTATTGAGGAATGATGCTTGGTATAGCGATGTTCGACAGGTCTCGAGCCTGGCAGTGTAGGGGTGACCAGCTTGAGCTCGTCTGGTTTGTCTACTAGGAATCGCGCGTGGTGGCATAATAGATGATATTTCCGTTGAGCACCGACCGTGAAAGTACCTATAAAAAAGGCAAAGATCGCCGACCTTTCTACGATGATCTAGAGAGTTCAATGATTTGGTGAGTGTTGTGTCATCGACTAGGCGAATAGCTCTCTTCTGAATTGAATCTAAGAGCTTGAGCGTATGTTTGGGGGCTGAGCTCCAAACATGTGAACAGTACTCCAGGACAGGTCGAATTTGTGCTTTGTAGATCATAAGCAGTTGCTGGGATGTGAAGTATCTCTTCGCACGGAAAAGAAAACCGAGTTTTTCTGAAGAGAATCAATCTGACCCACTACTAGTAGCTACTATTGAAAAGGAAAGTGACCCAAAGAACATGTAGCAGAAAGAATAACGAGACAAAGAAACAAATGAGAACGAGAAGACCAAACTGCATATTCTCGAGTTGAAAAGAGAATGAACTCTGGAAAGTGAAATACTATTCAGTTGAGTTTTTTCTTCTCTCACATAGTGAATTCATTTTAAAATATTTCTTCATATATCAACACTGACTTATAAACCTTTCAATAATCATGGATCCATATATACGGGATTTCACTATAGATAAAATGGAAACATTTGAACTCAGAAATGCATCAGAAACAAAACAAATTCTGAAAATCAATAACAACCATTCAAATTTCACAATGATCCATAATAACATTCGAAGCATATCAAAAAATTTCGACGAATTTAATATTTTCATAAAAGAATTGTAGGAATATTTTATTTCATTTAATATTGTATGTTTATGTAACCAAGACTTTATGTTAGGTTTCTGATTCATCGTTCCAATGTTCCATGATTGTTGTATGTATAATATGTTCTATGAATTGACATGTCTGTCAGATGTTAAACAAATGTTGTTCGTTCAAGTTGAGTTGCGGGTTGGTAATAAAATGGCTACTGAAGAATGATGTCTATTTCTTTAATCATCGATCGCAACACCTAGTTGAACTAACAGGTTGGCCCAGACTGTAATAGACCACGCATGAAAGTTGTCGACTATTGAATTTGTGTTCGTGGAAGTGATTTTTGCGAATAATTCGCAAATATGTCTGAGCCAAGTTTACCACCCATCGAGAAGCCCATGAGTCAGTCGAATTATGCAGACTGGAAGTTTGGTATGACTCTATCTGAAGGATTCGGGTGTATGGAAAAGTATTGACGGTTATCCAACCGATGATATGACTTCGGAAGCAATCAAGAGTAATAATGATGCTAAGGCGTTCACCAAGATAGGTCTCATGGTGAAACCTGTATGCTACCCCCATATTCGGACGGCTACAAATGCAAAAGAAGCCTGGGATATCCTCGCAAATGCGTTCGACGATACTGGCCTCAACAGAAGATGCAGGCTACTGCGTAAGCTAGGGGAATTGAGGTTAGAACATTTTGATAGTATGTCAGACTACACCTATGCTTTTCTCGATATTGCTGACAAACTGAGATCCATGGGCAAGCCTCTGGATGACGAATTTGTTGCAGCAATGATGTTGGCAGGTTTACCTGAGAAGTATGAGCCTATGATACAAACATATGATAATTGTGGAATCGACATAACCACAGATCTAATTGCAAGAAAACTTCAAGAGCATGAAGTTTGTGCAAAGTCTCATGATGCTGCTTTTCTTTCAAATTCAAGAAAAGAACATAAGGGAGTGCAATGCTGGGACTGTGGCCAGCAGGGCCATACACGGTTCGATTGTCCCAAGAAGAATCAGAAGTCATCAGAGTCGACCAATAGGAACAGAGGGAACAAAAGGACAGTGAAGCAGAAGTGGAAAGCAAATTGTACCGAGAAGTCTTTCTTGGCTGCACTACAAGTTGGTTCCTATGAACCTTTGGATCTGGAATCTAGTTGGATCGTTGACTCGGGTGCTACTTCGCACCTAACTTCTAGAAGTGACTGGTTGACTTTTGGGGACAGCAGACCAGCAACAGGACTCACAATCTCAACAGCTGGGAAAGAAGAACTGCAAGTTCAAGTACTTTGGAATGTACCTGTGAAGTTGAAAGGTGATAACGCTGTAACTAATGTAAGTAATGTATTATTTGTTCCAGAAGCTAATGCTAACTTAACTTAACTTAATATTAACTTATTACTGTCAGTAACTTAGTAGAAAAAGGTCATGCTGTATATTTTGATGAAGATGGATGTAAAATTTTGAATCATAAGAATGTCTCTGTTCATGGTGAAATTCTAGGAACTGCGTCTAGAGTAGGGAATCTGTTTAAACTAGATGTAGAGACTGATTCAGTAAATCTTGTAAAGTATCCTGATAATAATAATTTTCAGTTGTGGCACAGAAGATTGAGGGCATGTAAATTCTATTAGTATTAAGATTGCTAGAGATGGTCTTTGTACTGGGATTGATTTCAATGATAATGATGTTGATGACAAATGTGTTGCCTGTGTGGAAGGAAAGTTCACTAAGAGACCACGTCAGAATAAAGTCAAAGGTTTACTTGATTTAGTTCATTCTGATTTGTGTGGCCCCATGGAAGTTGAATCTTGGAGTGGTGCAAAGTATGTTCTAACTTTCATCGATGAATATTCTAGAAACATATTTTTGTATTTTGTGAGATATAAAAATGATGTTCTCAATTTATTCCAAGATTTTAAGGCTTTGGTGGAGAACCAGTGTGGTCGAACCATCAAAGCACTCCGTACTGACAATGGCTCGGAATATGTGAACAACAAATTTGCACAATACCTAAATATTTCAGGAATCGAACATAGGCGTACTGTCCCATACAATCCGCAGCAAAATGGTCTAGCGGAAAGAGTCAATCGTACACTTTGTGAAATGGCCAGATGTATGATGAGTGATTCAACATGTAGCAATCGTATGTGGGCTGAGGCTGTGTTCACGGCTGGCTACATTAAAAATCGCCTACCTCATAAGTCCTTGCCCAATATGACTCCACAAGAATGTTGGTCTGATAAAAAGACTGATTTGTCATTGTTCAGGGTATTTGGCTGTGTAGCTTATATGCATGTTCCTAAGGAAACAAGGAGAAAGTTTGATGCAAAGGGTAGAAAAATGTTCTTTGCAGGTTATTGTGAAAATTCCAATAATTTTAGATTGATTAATCTAACAAACCCCAGGAAGGTTGTTTTTGCTCGTGATGTTGTGTTCTTTGAAAATGAAAGAGCCACTGAGAGTATAAGCACAAGAGAGTCATCTGCTGAGTTCATCAAACCCCTGTATTTTGGAGAACCAGGTGGAACTGTTGTTCAGGTTAGAAATGCTTCTGGGGAAGCGGAGTCTCCTGAAGAGAGTGAAGTCGATGAACAATCTTCTGAAAACTTCACTAGTCCACAATCCTCATTTAATGTGGACGATATCACTGTTTCTACATCTGTCAGTGATGATGGATCTGATTTGTCAAATGAGCCAAATGAAATTACTCGTAATGAGAGAACACCTAGAGTTTCTCGTCCTCCTAGATATCTGGGTGATTATGAAACCGATTTTTTGGCTGTTCCTGAAATCAACATTGATAATCAAGATCCTACAAGCTTTGAAGATGCAATGAAAGGTTCCAATAGTAGTGGGTGGATGACAGCAATGAAAGAAGAGTATAAGGCTCTCATTGAGAATGAAACCTGGACTCTGGTTGATCTGCCAAAACACAAAAAGGCTGTATCCTGTAAATGGGTGTATAAAGTAAAAGGTTTTCCTGGAGGAAAACCCAATTTCAAGGCTAGATTGGTGGCCAGGGGTTTCTCTCAAATTGGTGGGATAGACTATAAGGAAACTTTTTCTCCCGTTGTACCCAGGTCGGTCGTAAGATTTTTGTTTGCTACGTCTGTCGAATATGATCTGAAAATGTATCACTTTGACATTTGCACAGCGTTCCCAAATGGAAAGCTGGACGAGGAAATATTTATGAACCAGCCTGAAGGCTTTGCAGTCAAAGGTAATGAAAATAAAGTTTGTCGTCTGAAAAAGGCATTATATGGATTGAAGCAGGCATCAAGGGCCTGGAATATCACCATTACTAGTGAACTTGTTCGTTTAGGATATAATGTTTCAGATTATGAACCATGTATCTTTTATAAGAAGTTTGATGCCTCATTTACAATTATTGCACTCTACGTGGATGATTTTCTTGTAGTTAGCAATGATATATGTGAAAAAGAAAGGCTCAAAACTAACCTTGAGCTCAAATTCAAACTAAAAGATTTAGGTGAAGTTCATCAAATTTTAGGTTTGAGAATAAGACATAAGGATAGTAAAGTGTATGTGGATCAGGAGGAATAATTGAGAAAGTGCTTCCGATATTTGGCTTACCTGAATGTATACCAGTTGGTACACCTCTTGACCATAATTTTAAATTTACAAATGATTTGCCTCCAAGTGATTTTCCCTATCAAAGGTTGATCGGATGTCTGAACTATATATCAGTTACAGGGCGTCCAGACATTGCTCATGCAGCAAGTTTCTTGAGTCAATTCAACACTTGTGCTAATGAGGAACACTGGTTATGTGCTAAAAGAGTTTTACGTTATCTTCAAGGCACTAAAAGTTTATGTCTTGTGTACTCTAAGACAGGTAAAAAGCTTGAAGGTTACAGTGATTCAGATTATGCTGGTAAAGATAATGAGCAGAGAAAATCATACTCTGGTATCCTTTTTGAAATGGCTAATGGTCCTATATTTTGGGAGAGCAAGAAACAACTATGCATTTCACTATCTACCACTGAAGCAGAGTATGTTGCTTTGAGTCAAGCATGTGAAGAAACTCTTTTCCTGAGATATTTATGTATTGAATTGTTTGATGACGATTCTTCCATACTAATAAACGTTGATAATCAGAGTAGTATTAATCTCAGCTCTAATCCCATGTATCATTCTAAAGCTAAACACATTGATGTAAGAGCTTATCACGCAAGGAAGTGTTTTCAAGACAAACTCGTAGCATTAAAATATGTCCCATCTAATAGTATGAAAGCTGATATACTGACTAAGGCCTTATCTAAAACTGAGCATCGTCAACTAGTCAAGGCAATGAATATGGAATATTATTAGACTTAGGACTTTTGTTAAATATTGTTATATTCATAAATTCTTAATTAAGGGGGAGGGTTAGAATATTTTATTTCATTTAATATTGTATGTTTATGTAACCAAGACTTTATGTTAGGTTTCTGATTTATCATTTTTCAGCTTTTAATGGGATTTTCTCTCCTCGTTTCTAAAAAATAGAGTAGAAGTTATTAAAAATTATTGCAATATATTTGTAGTAAGGACAGATTAAGGATCTGTCCCAAAATGTCACTGCGCTTGAAATTAAACCTTTAGATACCTAAAAGAGAAATTCTCTATTGGTCAGTGACACCTTGTTTTTGAAAAAATTTGGAAATACAAATATATTTAATAAGAATAAAACCTCTACTTATCTTGGTGAACTGAGCATATCCTTACTGAAAATGGACAACATATGGCCGATTGGGGTAATATTAAGATCATAGGAAAAGAAGACAACAACCAAAAACGGAAAATCAAAGAGTCTGCTTACATTCTCCTGAACGGAGACAATAATATTACTTCTTGTTCAGTTGATATAGATAGAACTTGGCATCCACTTCTGAAACTTGAATATGAAAATGGAAAATTCGATATCAATTAATGAAAACACCTTGTAACCAGAATTCCTCCGTCTGCCAAATTGTCACTTTTCAGTGTCAAAATCGAAAACATTGAAAAAAGTTTACGAAGAGAACAATATTTCAATTGTGTTGAGAACGGGAGCAGATTCGTTCCCGAAACGTCCACCAAGATAAGTAGAGGTTTTATTCTCATTAAATATATTTGTATTTCCAAATTTTTTCAAAAACAAGGTGTCACTGACCAATAGAGAATTTCTCTTTTAGGTATCTAAAGGTTTAATTTCGAGCGCAGTGAAATTTTGGGACAGATCCTAAATCTGTCTTTACTACAAATATATTGCAATAATTTTTAATAACTTCTACTCTATTTTTTAGAAACGAGGAGAGATAATCCCATTAAAAGCTGAAAAATGAATATACCACCTCCTCGAAAAACTTACAGACAGTATTCTGATTTATCGTTCCAATGTTCCATGATTGTTGTATGTATAATATGTTCTATGAATTGACATGTCTGTCAGATGTTAAACAAATGTTGTTCGTTCAAGTTGAGTTGCGGGTTGGTAATAAAATGGCTATCGAAGAATAATGTCTATTTCTTTAATCATCGATCGCAACACCTAGTTGAACTAACAAGAATTAGATTCATCTTTAGATTGCATAGTACTGAGTGAAATTTGGGCAATACCAGACAATACAATATTTAACATAAAAGGGTAAAAAAAATATACAATTCTGGAAACCTGAATCAGAATGATGGCGTAGTAGTTTTCATTAGAACTGAATTATATCGCTCCCATGAACTAAAAGAAATATGTGGGACAAATATGATACAACTTAACGCTGTTCTAGATGAAGAGGAAATCATAATAAATGCTTTTTATAAATTACCAAGTACCCCAACTGATATATTCGTAGATGAACTCAATACACTCTTGGAAGGAAGACAAAAAAACTTCACCTACACTATTTTCGTAGGAGACATGAATATAGACCTTTTGGTCAATAATGATGATTCTCAAAACTATCTAGACACTCTTTGTGAAAACTGCTTCATTTCAGCAATAAATTCTGTTACGCGATGTCAAAAACTATCGAATACTTGCCTAGATCATATTTTTATACACGCAAAAAACAACTGTTATGACACAATCCTGCCAATGACACGAACCCAAAAAACAATTCCAAACTCAAAGAGCATTCCAGATACCATGAAATTTTAGATGACAAGAAACTGCTGAAAAATATAGAAAATGTAAATTGGAACGAGGTCCTTCAAACAGAGAATCTTCAAGAAGCCACTGATAAATTTGTAGATCTCGTGCAAAACACAGTGGAAAAGTCCACGAAGTATATCAAAATGAAAAGTTGTGAGAGAAAACGAAAAAATCGTTGATAGAAGCTACAAATAAAAAAAATCAAATGTATCATAAATTGAAAAAAGATACGAGTAATGAAATCCTAGAACAAGAGTTGAGAAATTACAAAAAAAATTTTGGAAAAAAATCAAAAAAGCTAAATCGGAACATTACAGAAAAAATATTGAAATAAATAAAAAGATTCGAAGCAATTATGGCAAACATTAAACGAGATACTCACAAACCCTACCAGCTCTACAGAAATAAACAGCATAAACTAAAAAGATGGGTATGTGTGAACAGAACTGAAAGAAATAGCAATTAACTTCAATGACTACTTCATAAATGTAGGTTCGGAATTAGCAAAAAAGATGGCTATAGAGAAATAAAAAAAATAAATGAAAATTCACTTTTCCTCCTCCCAACAAATCCTTCAGAAATAAAGTGTCAGAGCTAAAGAACAAAACATCGTCTGGACCCGACGATTTGAAATCAGAAACTATCAAAATTATAGTAAACTTCATCAAGATTCCGCTCACACATATCATCAATAAATCATTTGATACAGCATTCAAACTATCTACTGTTGTTCCTATCCACAAAAATGGCAATAGAGCCGAGATGTCTAACTATCGCCCCATAGCATTGATATCTAACTTCAGTAAAATCATTGAGAAAATAATAAAAAAAACGACTGCATTCATTTCTGAATAAATACATTTTGTCTGATTCACAGTTGGGATTCAGAGAAGGAAAATCAACTCAGGATGCTATAAAAAAAATAACAGTTCGAATATACAAGGCTATAGACTTGAAAAAATCTTCCATTGGAGTATTCGTAGATTTGGCAAAAGCCTTCGATACTGTTGATCACTCCATTCTATTGCAAACCTTAGAGGATATGGGTATGAGGGGTACAGTATACAATCTTATGAAATCATATTTGACTGGAAGAAAACAAAAAGTGGGAATTCAAAACCACATTAGTAAGGAACAAATGATTATATGTGGTGTACCACAAGGTACCGTGTTAAAGCCCTTAATCTTTACTGTTTATCTGAACAATCTATTCATCACAGGAGCTGAATGTGAAATAATAAGTTTTGCGGACGACACTGTCCTGTTCTATGAAAGTGACACCTGGCAGGAGTTGAAACCTTAAATCAAAAATGACTTTCCCTATATAATAAAATGGCTGAATTATAAATTACTCTCAATTAATTTCGGAAAAACCATTTATTTACCTTTCAGCAGCAATAAAACTTATTTACCGCACTTCATCAAATTTCTATCGGTAATAACTTCACCATTATGTCGGCAGATAAAACTAAGTATCTTGGTATAGTGATTGATAAGCACCTCAAATGGAACTCGCATCTAGATTATCTAGATTCTATTCTTCAACCACATCGCTACAACTCAATTCTTCAATAAGACCGAACTTACTAAACCTTCTTATATCTATACTACAAGACAAAAAAATGATTATTTAGTACCTTTCGCTTCGAAATCGATAGGTCAAAAGTGCTATAAATTTTTAGCACCAAAAGTATTTAATCTCTTTCCCGAAACACTGCAAAACGAAACGTCAGCATTCATATTCAAAAAAGATTTAAAACTATCTATAAAACAATCGCCTGAAATTGAAATTGAAAGTAATTTTAGATATTCCTAATGTTATCCTAAATGCACTTGTACATTTGTATATTCTTGTATTCTGAAATTTTTGAATTCCTTAAAATTTATATTCTATATTTCGATACTTATTATTCTACATTTTAATGTGGTCACACTTTTGAATTGAAAATATATTTATACATTAGAACACATTTGAAAGTCTTTCACATCATTAACACTTAGAAAGTTCAGAACCAATTATATTATATATATGTAGTATCTATAACTCGTAATTATATTACCTATGATTATTTAATGTGTACAAGCGTACATGTGATATGAGCGTGTATGTATTTGTGTAAATTTAATATTTGGTAGTCTGTATCAATATTTCTACTCTTTTTGCTCTCACAATAATTGTATACCTGATTTCTTATTGTTAGTAATTTTAGTATAATATTCTCGAATAATTTGTTTGTATATACTCATGGTGTATCGCCCACACACAAGGAGTACCTACTGCTTCCGTGGAATATTTTAGTTTATTCACAATAATGCTGCTCTCTGTAATTATTTTTCTTGTGGGTGAATAAACATATTACTATTATTACCTCAAAAATGATCCAAAGTTACAACAGAGGTTTTTCGTTAATAAAGATTTGTTGTATATTAAGCAGACGAATGAGGAAGGAAGTTATTTATTTGTTATGTATACCACGGTCGTTAGTTGATGAATTTGTTAAGGCTTATCATGAAGCTTTTGGTCACTTAGAATGCTTCAAAACGTGGGGAGCTCTGGAATATGGAGTATGGGTCATAAAAAGTTGCGAGGTGTGTCAGAAGACCAAACATGCAACACTTCCGAGTCCAGAGATATATCCAATTATTCCTAAAAAGAAGAATGAACTGGTGGCTCTTGATCTAAATGGTCCCTTGCCTAGGAGTAAAGGGGGGGGGGTTATTTATATTTTGGTCGTATTTGATGTATTCACGAAATATGTCGTCTTATATGCCCTACATAAGGCGACTACGAAAGCATGTCTAAATAGATTAACTAATCATTATTTCAAGAACATAGCAATTCCAGAAACGATACTGAGTGATCAGGGCACTCAGTTCACATCGGCCGACTGGACTATATTATCAAGGTAATGCAGCCTCAGTCTGACCCAGTTGAACGCGTAATGAGGGAAATATGGCGGTTATGTCGAGCGTATTGCTCAGATCAGCATACGTTATGGGCAAAGTGGTTGCCAAATTTTGCAGACTTTATGAATTTGCTAGTGCATGAGTCGACTGGATTTAGTCCTAGGGAGTTACAGTCTGGAGAAGAAAGGGAAATATTGTTACCAGAAGCTTTACAGGGTCCCGGCTACAAATTTTATCAACCATAACTTCTGTTGAAAAAATTAGAGGGGGGCAAAGATGTAGCAGAATGCTAGAACACACGGATCAATAAACTCCTCATCGTTATGGAAATGAAAAACATTGTTATTTACTGCGGTTAACGGTTGTTTTTGATAATCGATATTTTTGTATAAGGTATTTGGCGTGATTCATGCTCGTCAAGAATTATAACTGAGTAGATCAAATGGACCTGGTGTTAGGTGAGTAGTCATCATTGTTAGTGCTGAACAGCAAATCAAATTGTGTTCTGTCTATGTTAGATTGTCTCTCGACTGTTCAGTTTCCTGAGTCGGTATTGTGAAGACCTATATCTGTCCACTATGATATAACTAAAAATTCAATTTTTCTCGAAAAATCAGTAAACTAAGGTACTGTTCTAATGATGGAAATGCAGAGTTGATTGAAATTCGCGTCGGTTTGTTCTCAGATTTTTTTTTTCATATCTTGAAAAATAAAGGTGGGGAAAGCTGGTGAAGAAATCATTCTTGAAAACGCTTCATCTCCGATATACTTTCTCTAAATTCGATCAACTCGGGCTCATTTGGAAGAGAATTTATCACCAATTCATACACTCAATTCACACAGCTTCTACTAAAGATTCTGCTTTTTTCATTTTTTCCAAATTTCAGAATGCATAAAATCAGCTACATTTTGGCGGAAACCGCGATTCGATATCTCAATCCGATTTCGAGTTATTCTCACATAACTAAATTCTATTTAAAAAATATTGTTTTGTTGATATCAACTTGCTTATTTTAAGTGGGACACCCTATATAGCATTCCATTTTTAGGTTCTACAAAGAATTTTAGACAAATTTCATTTATGATGTATAGCCATTTTCGAGATATTTTGATTTTTATGTTAAGAATGACGTTTGAAGGCCTAAATATAACTATCAATTTCTCCTATATGAACTTTTATTATTCAATTGGGGTTGGTTTCCTTATAGAAGATCTACTTTAGTGTAGTGTTGATATTTTGATAATAAATACATTTTCAATGAATATTGAAAATTACTTCTAAAAAGTCATTAACAGCCATTTTTTCCAAATAGAAACCCCCTATTTTGATAATTTCATATCATTCAGCAGTAGAAATAAGGGTAATGTTGTATAAGATTGTCTATTCCAAAAATTAGTAGTTTTTAAAATAATGATCGAATTAACACTTCTCTGTTCCAGAAAATTCGCGTATTCTTGAGTTTAGTTATTCTCAGTTGACCATGGCTCCCGCGATTGTATTAGAAACAATCGATTGACACAGAAATTGTGAACAATCATGTGGGCTCGTTAGAATTATTTGAATGAAGACTACTTAAATCTATCCATTATTTATTCATTTATTTAATTATTCACGAACTTGCCAATTTTCAAAAAACATCATAGTCCACTAAAACTAATTCACAACAAAGTATACCCCATTTGATTTTTGAGTGAATATGTGGACGTGTAGAATAAATCAATTTCACAATTTTCACTTACCAATTCAACTACCCTTGTATTTGACTCATTTTGGCCATAGTTTGTATTGTGATGAGGAACTGATGAACAGTTCTAAAATTCTTGTTCTTCTAGGATTAACATTCAGTTTGAATTTCAATTAAATTTGGACAACTTTATAGCTCCATTTCCAACTTTGTATAGAAATCTCAAATCAATCTCATCCATTCGATGTTCTAAACTTGATAAGTTCAAAATGTCAGAATATTCATAGTTTCTCCTCCGATATCCAAGTTTGAATGCACATGACCTTGAAAATTTATTTTAGACTTTCTCAATTCCATTGATATCTGTCTGATAAAATGGACACCATACCATACAATTATATTCAATAACTGATCGAACGAGAGAGCAGTATAATATTTTAGAAATGCAAAGCGAAAATTTATCTGAAGATTGCAATGGAGCCTAATAATTTGAATGATTTAGAAACAATGTTATCAATATGTGTCTTAAATGTAACTTTGGATCAAATAATATGCCATGATCTCGAACACTATCAGTCACTGACAAATTAACATTATTCACTTGGTCAGATTATTGAATTGGATTCATAATTCTCGAAAATTTGAATTCCCTATCAATTGATCAATTACTTCCGTTATTTCAATATTGTAATTGCAAACATTCAAACACTCTCTTTTTTCATATTACATTTTCTCTTACTGTTCAAATAATTCCAAAAACAACGAGGATCATGAGCAATATTTCTTTCAATTTTTTCTATATAATTTTGATGACAATGAGTCTGAAGCTGTTTACATCTTGTTCTGAGATTATTAAATTGATGATAATGATCTGTCTCCAGTGACTTCGAATCTTTTATGGGGTCTCTGTTTTTCAATTATTGATTTCCTAAGTTGAGTACAAACATATCAATTGCAGAATGGACTATTTCGTGAAACATCTGAAGAACCTGATCCAAATCTAAATTTCCTTCTAGAATGTTATTCCAATTGACACTGGCTAAAAAGTTGTTGACTTCAAGATAATTTGCATTTTTAAAATCATATATAACTCTTCAAGTTGCTGCTCTTTATTGAATTCTACGTGGAAGGTTATTGCTTTGTGATGTACACTGTTTGGTACTAGTATATCCAATGGTTCAGAGATATAAATATCTTTCATTGATGAAAAAGTTAAGTTATGGTATTCATTTGATGGAGATGATAATAACCAATAGAGTTTTGTAATGTGATTGTAGGCGAGTTTGCTGGACAGTTCACATTTAAACCAAAATCATCATTAAAACAAACAGCTTCAGGTAAATTATAATCCCCAAACGGAATAAATTCACAATCCTTGTTATTATCAAAAACAATCATCAACATCCTGAGTGTGTTGTTCATAGATTTGTTGATGATGATGGTATATAGACTTCCCCAACAATTATTTTATCGTTATTTGTATGAACAATGACAAAAATCTGCTCGACTATATTCCTTTGATTTTTCAGCTTTTAATGGGATTTTCTCTCCTCGTTTCTAAAAAATAGAGTAGAAGTTATTAAAAATTATTGCAATATATTTGTAGTAAGGACAGATTTAGGACCTGTCCCAATATATTCCTTTGAATTTCAATTTTTCTAGCATTTATCTCAGACTTTATGGCAAATAAAATACCTCCTCCACGTTTATTGTCAGTGTTTGTTTCATTTCTATTAAATCTGAATATTATTATAACCATTTAAACCTAATTCTTCATTACAAAAATCTTTGTTGAGCCATAATTCTACAATAATAATAATATCATAAATAGACCCTAAAATTGAATGTTTCAATTCACTGAGTTAAGCCTGAGACCACCAACGTTTCGATAATAAAGATCAATTTTACCATCGTCACTGAGAACATTATTTATTTCAACTCTTTTGTTACTCGATGAGTGCTTCCAATGTATGAATACAACTTTTTTCAAGTGTGCAACTTGACGATGGGTAAAATCCGCTCTTATGAATACCTTTTTGCCTTTATTTAGAATCCTTTTGTTCTTGATGACGTTTCATAACATCCTCGGGATTGGAGAATGAAATTTTCAGGGCGTGCGATCCATTTTTATTTGTTTTTCGAATTCTTCTTGTTCCTATCCTCTCAAGTCTTCATTAGTTTTTTCTCTAACAGTTGCTTTCACTTCTTTGAAATCAGCATCCTGTGAGTTCCCATTTTCAGGTAGATAATACACCATGACATTGTTTTTCTTTTTTGCCCTTTCACTTACCTCATCAATGATGCTTTTTTCGGACCATGAAGTTGGAGATGAATCGATTTTCTTTTTCAATTCATTGATCTCTACCTGCATTTTATCAATAGTTGCAAGAAGCTTAGTTATTATTTTATACCCATCTGGCAATCACCACCGTAGAATTTCAAATTTCTGCCACCTCTCAAATCCATCACCTTTAATTCTGATGCATTGAAAGCAGAACACTTCTGTTCTCTATGAACAGGTCTTTCACAACCGTCACATGATACAGTCGGAATGTCTTTACTTCTCTTGCAATGTGCACAATTCATTTCATAAAGATTCTGGACCTGTTCACTGATTTAAAAAGTTCAAGATTATCTTTATCATTTCGTTTTTACTCTGAAGGTTTTTTGGTAATAATCTTTTTTTGCTAGGAACTTCCAGAATAAATTGTTCCAACTAATGGTGTTATATGATGATTTACTCGGGATGTTTAACAATTGCAATGATGTGTATCAGATCGCTGGATAGATTGTAAAAATTGCCACACTTTGACACCAAATTCCAGTAAAAAGTACACATGTATATTGTAGATTCTTGATTATATTCAAGAGCATACAGAGAGTTTTTATTATACTCTCCTGTTATTGGGCTGAGGCCTGTTGGATGTAATATGTCTAAATAAATAAATAAATGAATAAATAAATGAATAAATAAATATAACGCGACCCGTTTCTTGATACCACTAATACAACTAATGCTGATGAATCTAATACGGTTATCTCAAGAACATATTTGATACATTTGGTAATTGATATCTGCAGAAACAGAAGCCCTCAAGAAATAATGTTGGACAAATTATAGGAAACAATCTATCTAACAATGTGAATAAATGAATTCTAAAGCAATTGAAATAAAACAGAACAGAATCAAAAATAAGGAGAAGTATACAAAAATCATTTGGCTTGTGGCTTGTTTCCATTATGCATTTTTGGTTTGACACATCCAAAGAATTTCTATTTAGAAAAAAATACTTTTGCTGAATTATCCAAAGTGATTTTCGAAGTTAGTTCTGATCACCCTGTATTTATTTACTATCAAAGTAAACTGAAGTAGATTTTCTATAAGGAAATATGGAATAATTGGAGCCTGCAAATTTCATTGTTGACATCAAATTCAAAATATGTTGAGAACGGCTAGACTTAGGTATAGGACATTATTTTCCAGCTTTCTGTGGGATTTTCTCACCTCGTTTCTGAAAAATAGAGTAGAAGTTATCAAAAATTATTTCAATATATTTGTAGTAAGGACAGATTTTGTGATCTGCCCCAAAATGTCACTGCACTTGAAATTAAACCTTTAGGTATCTAGAAGAGAAATTCTCTATTTGTCAGTGACACTTTGTTTTTGAATAATAAGAATAAAACCTCTACTTATCTTGGTGGACGTTCCGGGAACGAATCTGCTCCCGTTTTTCTCGTCACAAAATGTTTTCAATATGTTGTCGCTTTCGACACTGAAAAGTTTTTATATTTTTATATTCAATGCTCAGAAGTGGGTGCCAAGTTATATCTATATCAACTGAGCAAGGAGCAATATTATTCTCTCCGTTCAGGAGAATGCAAGCAGACTCTTTGATTTTCCGTTTTTGGTTGTTGTCTTCTTCTCCTATGATCTCAATATTACCCCAATCAGCCATATGTTGTTCATTTTCAGTAAGGATATGTTCAGCTAATTTTGATTTGTCAGTATATCTTTTCTTCATATTGTTCTTATGCTCTTTCATCCTTACTGATAGAGGCCTGCTGGTTTCACCGGTATAATATTTTGCACAAACATATTTGATACTGTAAATACAATTTTTCGATGATTGATCTTCATTTTTCGGTTTTGTATGAGTCAAAATCCATCTCACTGTTTTTTCTGTCTGAACACTGTTTTCACTCGAAACTTGTCACCAACACGTTTAATTTTTTCAGATATTCCGGGAATGTATGAGATTACATTTGTTATCAGTGTTGGTTGTCTTTGTGGTTGTTGTATATTGTATGTTCTCAATTTGGTGTATTGTTTTATCAATCGTTTTATTATCGTTTTATTATCCGAAACATTTAAGTGTTGAGTTGTAGAACATCTTTTATATGGTTCATTTCGGAATCTTCCATGAATATAATACTTAGAGTAGGAGATAATGGCGAACCCACGGCCATGCCAAAATTTTGTAGATAAAAATCATTATCTAATTGAGAGTAAGTTGTTTTGACACAGTTCAAAAATTCTGAAATGCCTTCTACACTCAGCTTAGTTCTTTCAATGAGTTTTTCATCATCTTTCAGTTTCTTTTCCACTATTTGTAGAGTTTTTCTACAGGAACATTAGTAAATGAACTACATCGAAACTTACTAAAATATCGTCTGTATAGAGATGGATGTTATTTAGTTTCTCCAAGAAATGAGAAGTATTTCTAATGAAACTTTCACTATTTCCTGATAAAGGTTTTATTATATCTGAAAGAAATCGCGATAAATTTTGACAAGGAGATCCTATTGACCTCACGATTGGTCTTAATGGATTGTTTGGTTTGCTATGGTATCTAGTTATATGTTTCCTATCTGTTAGTGATTTTTGGTGTTATTTCATGTTTTTTCTCAATATTTATTTCATTAATGATTCTATATTCATTAGAAAATTCATCAGGAAGTCTTCGCGCAGTTTGTTCAATAGCTGTTATCGAATCTAATTTTGGAATATGAATCGGAGTGATTGAAAAATTGATACCTTTTGACAGTAATATTTTTTCAGAATCTCTCAATGTTCTTGATGATAGGTTTATAATAGTTATATTTATGAAATTTTGTTGGCAATGTTCTAATTCCTTTTTTTTTCATATTTCTTTCTTCAATGAGTTTATTGAATTTCCCTATGTGTATCAATTTATTCTTGTCATTTTCTTTTTTCTATGAGTTGTTCACAGAAATGAATATATGTGTTGAATCATCTCCGTGTAAAACGTTGAAAAAAATTTGTTCCAACTGTGAGATGATATTTCTTGTACTTATCTTGTTGTATTTGTGGAAATTTATTCTTTCTCTTACCAATGCCTCACTTGCTTTTAGAACTATCCATTCACATTTTCTACTATAAAATGGTGCTTTCAAACGTACCCCTCTTGGTATCACTCCATTGTCACGACATTTACGAAGAAAAGTTGAACTATTTTTGGTGTGGAACAGTTTTATGTATACATTTTCAAGTTTCCGAAACTCGTGATTGATGTTAGGCCCAGACCTATTTGTTAAATACTGTCTGTAAGTTTTTCCAGGAGGTGGTACATTCATTTTCCACCTTCCTGTATATATTGTATAGGAATTCCATAAACAATATGTAGATGATATTCTCATTATTTTTCCACATAACCATATGGAACTAGATAATTTTCTAAATTATAAAAACAATATCGAACCCACAATCGAATTCACTTCAGAAATCGAATCTAATAATCAGTTACCATTTTTAGATGTCCTCATTAAAAAATCAGATTTTGATAACAAGTGTATATATTATCATAAAAAATACACACACCGACAGATACCTCAATTTTCAATCGAATCATCATACAAGTATGAAGAAAGGAATAATCAAATCACTTCATGATAGAGCCAAATCCATATCATCAAATCACCAAATTTTCAATACCGAAATGAAACATGTAAAAGATATTCTACAACTCAACACTTATCCAAAACATTTCATTGATAAAACAATACACCAAATTGAGAACAGACAGAATATACAACAACCACAAAGACAACCAACACTGATAACAAATGTTATCCCATACATTCCCGGAATATCTGAAAAAATTAAACATGTTGGTGACAAGTTTCATGTGAAAACAGTGTTCAAGACATAAAATACAATGAGATCGATTTTGACTCATACAAAACCGAAAAATGAAGAACAATCATCAAAAAATTGTATTTACAGTATACCATGTGTTTGTGGAAAATATTATACTGGTGAAACCAGCAGGCTTCTATCAGTAACGATGAAAGATCATAAGAACAATATGAAGAAAAGATATACTGACAAATCGAAATTAGCTGAACATATCCTCACTGGAAATGGACAACATATGGCCGATTGGGGTAATATTAAGATCATTGCATTCTCCTGAACGAAGAGAATAATATTGCTTCTTGTTCAGTTGATATAGATAGAACTTGGCACCCAGTTCTGAAAATTGCATATGAAAATGGAATATTCGATATCAATCAATGAAAACACCTTGTAACCAGAATTCCTCCGTCCACCGAACTGTTACTTTTCAGTGTCAAAAGCAACAACATATCGAAAAAAAAACGTGAAAAGAAAAATATTTTAATTGTGTTGAGAACGGGAGCAGATTCGTTCCCGAAACGTCTACCAAGATGAGTATAGGTGCTATTCTTAATAAATATATTTGTCTTTCCGAATTTTTCAAAACAATGTGTCACTGACAAATAGAGAATTTCTCTTTTAGGTATCAAAAGGTTCAATCTCAAGCACAGTGACATTTTGGGGCAGATCACAAAATCTGTCCTTACTACAAATATATCAAAATAATAACTTCTACTCTATTTTTCAGAAACGAGGAGAGAAAATTCCACAGAAAACTTATAGACAGTATTTAAAAGGACATTATACATAAAATTTGAATAGAATTGTTCATAGAATTTAATAATGAAATAATATATGGGGTGCCCCATTCAAAATAAGCAAGTTCATGTAAAGTTCCGGTGCGACCAGAACAGTAATCATCTTGAAAATATTTCAGCCAAATTGCCCCCATCAACAGTAGTATACCACCAAATTTTCAAATCCTCCTTATTTATAGTTTCTTTAGATTGATTGATTCAGTTCCCAGAGGGACACCCTGTATACACTCAGACTGTATTATAGGGATATGTTAGATCTCTGATGAATGAATAATGATGAAGATCAGAAAATATAAGGGAAAAAATTTCAAAACTGCATGGTCTAATAAAAATACTCAAATGAAATAGAACAGTTGAAATTAAAGTACTGCCAAATACATAACTGTATTCAACTTGAACATGTGACAGATAAGACAGATGAAAATTTGGCAAACAGAAGCACTGATAAATATTCCTCAGGAAGCATAGATTAATTCAAATTCAGTCAATATCTATTCCAACAAACATACCTAACACATCTTCAGGTATCCTTCGACCATGCTTATAAGTCTTAAAATAAAATTTGTCTAGGCTAGTATCCATAACTTCCATACAGATCCACACATCTCCCTCCCGAAATAATGCACCATAAAACTGGACAGTGAATGGACAGTCACTGCTTCTCATAGAGATATCAAGATCCATGAGTAACCTCTTCTGTTCCTGAGTATTCACAGTTGCTGTTATTCGTTTTACAGCCATAATTGTGCCACTAGGAATATGGCGCATCTTCTCTACCACACCATAAGCTCCTCTCCCAAGATCATCAATTTTACAGAGATCATCTGCTTCAACATCAAATGTTCTTTCTCCAATTGTGATTGTTGTACGAGTATCCAAGTTTGCTGGAGGCAGCCTAAGTAGACAAAAATACGATATACTGGGGATTTGAGGTATCTTATTTTATGAGACTGAAATTTTTTCAACTTACACTGGGGAGACGTCATCAGATACCTGAAGTTTTAGTGCTGGTTTCTTCCTCCTACCTGACATGACTTCGCAAATGAATCAACTCTTCTATAGGATTTTTATTTTATCTTATAATTCTCAGAATTGTATCAACCTAAGATGAATATCAACAAACAAGTACAGTGCTAGAAAAATAGAAAATACTTTATAGTTTTCTCGCCAACAAATCGAAATCAAATTTTTTCAGCTTCAAATAGCAAAAATATATTGAATTGGAATGGAAAAATTGTATTCCAAAGATTTATACATCCACAAAAAGTGAAGAAAAAATGTCATAAGAACACTTTGAGAGAAATGAGACAAACTGTCAGCGTCAGCAGGTCAGCACAGCCAACATAATCAGCCAACAGAAGAGCCAACCTCATAATTCAATTGATACCAGATCAAACTTTGTCGATGAAACTATTAAATATCTACAATAGCAACTCACAAAGACTATGAAAAAATGCGGAATTGATTTTTCGTTTTTTTTTCCAGCAAACCTATATTTCTCGAGATAATCCAGAAAAAAATGTAAAAAATTACCCTCTCCTCTTGGTCTGTTTTGTGTAGGAATCATAACCAATCGAAATTTCATATCTCATCAAAAAGAAAGAAAAACATCCTCGAAAAAGTTGAATCAATGTTCTCAAGCACTGAGCATGGCGTAAATATCTCATTCCAAAACATGTAGACGTGTCAAATAACCTCACTAAAGCACTAAGGCCGCAGAGCTTGATTGTAGATGCCGACGACCTCAGAAAGTTTATATGACAGACTGGAAACTCTGTTGAGAGCTTAAGAAACGCTGGGAGTGACTGGTAATAAGTATATGCTGCAATGCTTTTTCCGCTAGTTGAATCAGCCTTACCAAATGGTCTACTAAGAATAGCACAAACATTCGAAGCAAGATCATGCTGGTAAGATTTTTCCGAATTGCATTTTCTGCGGAGAATTTCATGCTAGCCAAGATTGTTTGAAAGCCTAGAATCTAACAATGGAAGAGAGAAATTCAATAGTACTTAATAAACGAGCTTGTTTCTCATGTTTGAAAACGAATCACGTAAGCCGAAACTATAGAGCTTTTCTCAGATGCTTGGTTATAAGAAGAAACATTTTCCTATCATGTGTTCTGAGCATCCTGTATAATATATCAAAATCTAAGGAGCTCATGGAAGGAGAAATGAACAAACATTTCAATAAAACTGTTAGGATCAATCATGATGTAAATAAAGACTGGTGTCTCAACTCCCTATACCCAGCCACTAGAAAAAGTTGTAGACCTTCGCCTACTTGATTTTGTCGGATTTCAATACCTTACTAAGGCTTCCCAAGATCGAAACTAGGTGGCGTCACCTATGCCGATCTCGAAGGTTATCTTGGAAATGCTGGAAACACGATGTGGATTTGAAATTCAACATAAATGTAAAAACTGAACTGTTAGCCATCCATCACTGTCAGGTATCCGTCATTATCAGTAAAAGCGGATTTGACTTCACCGGATCGACGATCGTATCGCCATCTATACTCAAGTGGTGCGGCCTTAGTGAGGTCGTTTGACAGGTCTACATGTTTTGGAAAGAAACAATTGAAGAGTTATTTCACCATCCTATATTCACCTTGGGATCAATGAAGAAAAGAGGTATGAGATACAACTGCTATGGATTGAGGGCCATTCGATTTCGACTTTAGCAGGAAGACGTCTGCAGTCTAATACCAAGAAATTACATACAATGAATAAATTTGAAGATTACGACAAGATTCTGATTGAATGGGAAAAGCTTGGTATTATAGAGCAGGCTAGCGAAGAAAGCAAAAGTTGTTACGTTGAAATTTTGCATAAGTGTATCCTCTAGTATAAATAGGCAGTAGCCCAATAAATCACAACGTCTTGAGCACCTAGTATATTTCTTAGATAGGAATGAAATCATATATGAACAAGTTGTTAGTTGTTGTCTTCAAATAGCACCATCATCCTCTCGTCGGTATCCTCTCTCGACGCAGGTCAACTTCCAACTGATTTCATTCCAAATCGTGACCGCCGTGTACTGGAGATCCTCGATCGTAGTTTTTCTCGATGCGTTACCTCGATATAGGACCTGACTTGACGAATTTTTATTTGCTGTATTACTCCATAAAAGCAGAATTTCGTATCCTGAAAACAACAAGAAAGGCTAGGTTAAAGACATGTTGTGCGACTGGATAAGATTGGTACAAATATTTTGAAATAATGTTTAAATGTTAGTAAGTTGGGAATGTTGGGATTAGTTATTTGCTATCAACTTATTGAAGACTCACCTGGTTGTGTCTATGGCTAATACTATATATAATGTTCAGTTCACTAGGTGTTCAAGCAATAGTTATTATTTACTTTGATCGCTGCTGCCTGGTAAGGCAAACTTCAAGCCGAGTGAATGAAGCGGTCAACTTGTCAAACTTCGTTTTATTAATTCAGGATCATGGTCGTAGAGTGAAGAATCGATCAACCAGCGGTCAGTTGACATCATTCACATCATTCATCCTCAATGTTGCCGGATCTAAAACACAAAATTCTTTAGTTTTGTTGGTAGTTAATATGAAAATTATCGACTACTTACTCATCGTTTGGCCATAGGGTAGTAGGTAATGAGCTATTGATGAGCACTGTCACCCTTGTAGCTTTGTAATTCCAAAGTATTGAATCACTGAAACATTGCCATCTATTGGTATTTGGTGAAACTTAGGGTTGTCATTGTACTTTTATGTTCTGAGTCTTCGATCATTGAGTGGGTTTGTTGTTCGGAGTTCTGAGTGATAGCTGGCTGATTCGCATCGACAGCGACCTCAAGATAGTGGTGAGGTAATGAGACCTTTTTACAAGTGGATTTTGGACAAGTAGAAATGGTGATTCGGTGTAGTCCATAAATTTTGATTTTTCACAATCATCCGTTACTGGGAGTATTATTGGACTACATATTTCACATTTTTGGGATTCGTTTGGTGCTATGGAATGCATATTTTGAGAATCAAACCAAAATTGTACTCTTGATGAGGTTTTGCAGTATCACCGTACTTGTGTCGAAACGCCGTTCAGTTGTGGTAGTCTTTAGTTGAGCAAATCAGTTTACAGATTGCATATTGGGATTGGGAAAGAGTATTCATTGCTCAAAAGCGTCTAATCAGACTTATTTTTCAACTGAGTTGTGGAAAAAGCTGTAGAAATACATTTAAAAAGAAACAAATTCTAACCTTTTCAGGAATATTTATTTTGAAATGCCTCACTTTTATTAAGAGTGATATTAATAATGTTTCCCAAAAACAGCATGAATATCAAACACGCCACATTAACTTGGACTTACCTAGACATAAAACTGCAATGTACCAGAAATCGCCACATTTCATTGCTATAAAACTATTTAACGCCCTTCCCAGCGAACTGAAAAGCATTACTTCGTACGAAAAATTCAAAAGGCAATGCAAGGATTTTTTAATATCTGAAACTTACTACACAGTGAATGAGTTTTTGAGCAGGAATAGATCCTAATTATCAACCTGTAATTTTTCTCTTTTTTGATACTCAATGAGCTTTTAACTATATTAATATTTATTGTATTTTATCTATATTTTATACATGCTTTTATTGAACAATATCTCTTTATGATACTTTATAGTTGACTTATCCAACACCATGTAATTATGGTATTTTATGGATCAATAAAGTTCTATTCTATTCTATTCTTCCATAAGGTTCATAATCCAGTGTTGAATGGTATATGCATGGTCTGTATAGTATAATCGAACTTATTGAAGAGGAGCATACGAGCGATAACAAGTTGTTAGTTTGACAGTGTAAGGAGAACTTGCCTATTGTTCTACAGGGTGTCCTAGAGCTCACTTAAAACCCCTTGGCCAGGGTATGTTAAGAGCGGGGATTAACTGCCTACTTCTGAAACTCTGTCTAGATGGCGATGCGCTGCCCGATCGTAATAAAATATGATTATTTTCCTAAGGCTGGTGCCTTATTGTAGTTTCCTCCTTTTTGGTCAGTTCGGGCATGTTCTCAATAGGTGTCGGTATACTAGCATCGCATCGAAGTAGAAGTTTTATATTATTTGGTTGCTGTTACTGTCCGCGCAAGATAATTATATGTATGTTGTTTTTATAGGTCTGGAGTCTCGATCCAGACAATGTGTGTATTTATTTATGTCGCGGGTCGCGCAGCCTGGTAGGACCGAGCCGACTACTTTGACGATATTTATCTTTCGTCAGAGATAAATCTTGATGGCTTTGGCAGAACGCGGGTATTTCGCACTGAATTTTCATCTATAAGAATATGAGGGGTATTCCCGATCTCTCGTATTCCACCTCGTATGTTTACGAATTTGACGTTTCGTATACAATCCAGACAGGTGATTGGTTGATCAGGACTCCCTAATATCGAAATAAAAATACAAGCTCTCATTTAGTTTCATCAAATCTTGCAAGTTGAATTTGACCCACTTCTAATCGTCCGAATGATTAGAATTTGGCAGGTGGACATAATTTTCACGACAAGGCATTATAAAATGAAAAAAATGGCGGACGAGTTTTGTGGTTATCGTCAGATTTTCTCAAAATCGATGTCTGGTGGTCTTTGGAGTCGGAAATTAGAAGTTTTTGTCAAAAATAGAAAATTTAACATGGCGGCTCCAAAAAATGGCGGAACACTTATTTTGGTCTGATTCTATTAAAGATTTGTATTTTGAGAATTTCGGGGTCATATCGATGTTATGATTATTTGTCAAAATCCCGAAATTCAACATGGCGGCCCCGGAATGACCATTTTTTTTTCATAATGATCCCAGTCTATTCGGTATCTAGGGTATTCGGAGATTATAATTTTTTGTCAAAATTAAGAATTCAACATCACTGCTCCAAAATGGCGGAACAGTTTTGTGATTATATCTATAGTCAGATTCTTTTCGAAATTTTCATTTGGGGGTTTTTAGGGTCGGACATTATGATTTTTTGTCAAAATTCAAAAATTTAACATGACTTCAAAATGGCGGGACCGAGGGCGAAACAGTTTTGTGATTTTGGTCAGATTCGATTAGGAATTTCAGTTGTGTGGTTTTCGAGGTCGGAGATTGTGATTTTTTGTCAAAATTCAAAACTTCAACATGGCGGCTCCAAAATAGCAGATATTTTTTTGATTTTGGTCTAATTCTGAACTGAATTGTTTAGTATGGAGGTTTTTGGGGTCGGAGAATTTTTTTTGTTCCACCTGTCCCAATGTCTGTCTGTCTGTAATCATATCATGCAAGTTGAATGAATGAACAAAATAACAAAAATTGAACAAGCTTTCATTTGTTGTAACAAGATGAAGAACTGGAAACTGGCACCCTGACCGGCCGCTGTTTATACATGGTGTTTTATTATTGTTGCACGAAACTTCGAGGTCAGATTTGTTGGGTCAAAATATGAAAAAAGTCAGAATGAAAACCAAACTTATGCATAGCTGTTGGAAGAAAATCTGTGATACTCGAGAAATCTATTTAGCTACAGCCGATCGATCAGCAAACTAATCGGATAACTAGGTATACCTACAAAAATCGGATAACTAATCGGATAACTAGGTATACCTAACAAAAATCCTCTTGAAACATTTCTGAAACGAATCGTTTCCAGACATAATTATCTGAACTTTGTTCATATTTTGGCCCATGAAATTGGATCTTTTATTTTCGTGCAGCATTGATGACACACCCTGTATAGGCATTGCAGAACCGAACAGATTGAAGTGTAGGTATGTTTTTCAATCGTTTCTACTGGCCTGTCGAACTATATGTTTATGATATATCGCGAAGGCTCTGATCGAATCGACGGAACAAAAGAATTGAATATCCCTATTCGCATATTTATTTTGTATTGGCTCCGAACCCATTCTGAATTACTTCATCGATATCGATATCTGCTTCCAGGATGATAGTATATAAACATGGTTGCAACGATCACATTTGTGTACCTACCACAGTAAACACCAAATTTGTGTCAGGCATTTGAAGAGTTTGAAATGTAGTATTTTTGAATAGTACAATATTATAACAGGTATTTGATCTCTCTTCGTCGGGTGTTTGACAGATGCTTTGTTCAGAACCAAGCCGCGAACTCGTGATCTTGTGACAAAGTCGCTGTAGGTAGGGAGGTGATAATGATAATGATAATGATATTATTGATAATTTATTCACCTAAATGAGAAAAAACACAATGGGTAACAAGTGTATACATAAATAACAAGCGAATAAAAAATAATATAATATAATATGCGCGGTGAGCAAAATGAACATTCTATCGATAAACAAAAAAAGTAATGTTCTTGTTATGTCATTTCGAACTATGGCAACAAGAAAATGTAAAGTAAAACGCACTAGTATGGAAATTTTTCACAAACGCACATTCGCATCAATGATCGATGCGATGATGAATGTAATGATATTTCAATTGAGAATTTAACTGATGATATGATCACATATACATGGTGCCTATGCCCCCACTTATCATATATCTAGATTCATTCCGCATCCCGATCTCTCAAAATATGAATCCACTACAATTCAAGATCAAGTTTATCGATTTCATCGTTTCATATCGATGATACCAATAATATCGATAACAACGATAATAGCGATAATATCGATAATTTTGTTAGTGTGAATTTTTATCGATATCATCGAGAATTATCGATGAATTTGACAATCCCTAGACATATAACACAGTTGAGGCATTTCGATACGATCCTGAGTGAATTGTTTCAATAGTTTATCACTGAGTACAGAAAATTCAATTCATTTCGAATGATAAGGCTGATTCAGTTCACTAATGTTATTTTATCGTGTATTTATGAAATATTTCATTCATTGGGTAAACGCTCATTATTCAATAGACTCTTTATTTTTCACTCGTGATATTCATTATTTTAACTTTTTATTACCTGTCTTAACTGACAGTACTATTGAATACGCATGGTTTATTGCTATGATATTAAAATGCTACTAAGCTGGTAGGTTTGGCCCTTGCTACCTGCGCCTCATATGTGGCTATATATATATTTGTTAATTGGAAGCGGAAATTAGACTCCCTGGTGTGGGTTATTTTACCGCGCATGCGCTTGAGCTCAAGCGACGCGATGCTTGATGCATCGCCCCTCCGAACAACAAACCCACTAGAAGGATCACAAAACAAATATTCTGATGCTAACATGAATTCCCAGAATTATCATAATATTAGTACCCAATCGTCGCCAGTGTTGTCATATCCAATCATCAAAAAGTGATGAATAGTCCATAATATTCAAAGTCCCTTATGAATTCATGTAGTTCAATGCACAAATATAATAATGAATTTGGGTCATGACGAATGGATCAGTTCCGATTGATAGAAGACTGCTACATTATTCTGAGACTTATCAATTTTACTTTCTTGGGGGCTCGAGGACCAGCATGTGTATCGTGAATACTTTTTGCTCAACGTTGTAACACGGCAATGTGATATTGACAGTCGACGGCAATTATTGCTTTGTTTGATATCGGTCATTATTTACGTTTTGATTTATCGATATTATTCAACTTGTGTTCAGTTTTGTGTGCTCAGAATTCATCAGAAACTCAGTTTATTTCCTGTTTTGGTGATTTGATATAATGGTGAGAAGTTTGAGGTGTGTTAAAGACAATTTGAACCGGCGATCAAAACACGTCATTTCATAGGCGAGTTACCATTGTCGTATCATTCGAGATTTTGAAGCATTCTCCCAAATGGAATGGATAAAATGAATTTAAATTGAATTGATTAGATTATAGTGATTACACCCATACCCAGCTGCGACAGTGTCTTGTGGTGAAATATGTAGCACTGATAAATGCTTCCTTATTTGTAGTCAAAATATGCGAAGCTGCTGAAAAATCACTGAGAATAATGATGAACTCAATTAATATTTTTTATAAAAAATATAAGGATATTTCTATTATACTTCTCCTACACACAACAATGAGAAAGTTACCGTTGACTGTTTTTGGAACTAGTCAAACTAATTTGGAGAAATATTTCACTGTAAGACTTCATCATGAGGCAAATAAATTGAAAGATTCAACGGAAGTTAGAGTAAGAAGTATGTCAACAAAAACAATCCTATTCAATAATCGATAAATTATTTGTGTGATTATCCATGGTTGTTTTTCATTTCAGTCCTGTTTTAAATAAGAAACACTGCTATCTGCTACATCACATGATTCATGATTTCATTGTTGATAAAACATTTCGTCATAATACTTGTCAACACATATTCATTATCAATTCTCATCTATCTACATGAAATGAAATATTCAGACATCAATTTTTTGCGTCAAAATATATGAATTCTGCTCAAGATGAAACCTCCTTCATTTTTGACGATATCGTGAAATGATATAAACAAGTTCCATCTTCAGATTTGAAAATTACATTCAAATATGCAATCATATCTATTTGCCTTGAACTCGAGTTTTTCACTTTTTTGAAAATTATTTCCACTAGTAGGTACTGAACTTTGAAATCGTAAATATACTTACATGCACTGTCACTGATCGCCAAAGATATGAATGTTCATTATCGAAATTGAACGAAGCAGACAACTGTATACTGAATATTAATTCGAATTTCTCGTAACCATGTGAAGGAAGTATAAAGATGTTCATTTTCCCACCAAGAAATGCTAAAAAGTACCACTGAAATTTCAATTTGGTTTCATCATGAATTAATAATAAATTCGACCCCCTCTGACAACACGGCACTGGTGCTGGGAGAATCAGGTTCTGCTATCCTTGTTTAGACAAAGATAGATACTATAGATGTTGCTTCCAAACAAACTATATTGCCAGGGGTGTGGATTACTTATCTAGTCTGTTCAATGATCGAAGCATATCCCTAATTTCTGCGCTCCTTTGCTTGCCTATGACGATTAGAATTTGTACGTGATATAATTTGATAGTTAGTGAAACCGAGGTAGACCTTGCTTTTGGAATAGTACCTATATATATACAGGGTCGTTGATATGTATGGAAACGGTCGATTATTTCCTAAAGTAAGATAGCTAGCGAAAAATGTTAGAATATAAAAGTTGTAGGGTCTTTCAAAATCCATTAAGCTAATGAAAAATTAAGTATACAGGATGAGTCAAAAAGTCAGGACGAAACAAAGTTGCTTTTTCTCTAATGGGACACCCTGTATATTATTTCAATTCTGCTCGAAATTCTGAACAAAATTGATAAAGCGCATCATTTCCTAAATTCAACCGATTTCGAGATTTCGAATTTTGAAAATAACTTTTTACTACTCTCAAATTTATTAAAGAAAAAACACGAAATGATGCATATTTATTATGAAAGTCACAAAAGGTGGAGTATGTGGATATTATGATTACAATTTAATTATAATTTTTATACAGAAAATAAAAAAAGCATAATTGTTCAGGGTTGATTAAAATGCAATTAAAACAATAAAATGTATTTTTTAATGAATGTCCAGGATATTTAAAATTTTATGAAAACAATAGTTAAGACAGGAGGAAAAAGAGAGAAAACAAGTTTTAATAAACAACAAATTTTTCTTTGAAATTCTATTTAAGAGCGGGGATTCACTGCCTACTTCTGAAACTCTGTCTAGATGGCGATGCGATGCCCGATCGTAATAAAATATGATTATTTTCCTAAGGCTGGTGCCTTATTGTAGTTTCCTCCATTTTGGTCAGTTCTGGCATGTTCTCAATAGGTGTCGGTATACTAGCGTCGCATCGAAGTAGAAGTTTTATATTATTTGGTTGCTGTTACTGTCCGCGCAAGATAATTATATTATGTATGTTGTTTTTATAGGTCTGGAGTCTCGATCCAGACAATGTGAGTATTTATTTATGTCGCGGGTCGCGCAGCGTGGTAGAACCGAGCCGACTACTTTGACGATATTTATCTTTCTCAGAGATAAATCTTGATGGCTTTGGCAGAACGCGGGTATTTCGCACTGAATTTTCATCTATAAGAATAAGAGGGGTATTCCCGATCTCTCGTATTCCACCTCGTATGTTTACGAATTTGACGTTTCGTATACAATCCAGACAGGTGATTGGTTGACATACTTACGAAACGTCAATTTCGTAAGTATAAGAAGAAAAATACGTAGATCAGGAATCCCTGATATCGAAATAAAAATACAAGCTCTCATTTAGTTCCATCAAATCTTGCAAGTTGAATTTGACCCACTTCTAATCGTCCGAATGATTAGGAATTTGGCAGGTGGACATAATTTTTACGACAAGGCATTATGAAATGAAAAAAATTGCGGACGAGTTTTGTGGTTATCGTCAGATTTTACTCAAAATCGATGTCTGGTGGTCTTTGGAGTCGGAAATTAGAAGTTTTTGTCAAAAATAGAAAATTCAACATGGCGGCTCCAAAATGGCGGAACACTTATTTTGGTCTGATTCTATTAAAGATTTGTATTTTGAGATTTTCGGGGTCATATCGATATTATGATTATTTGTCAAAATCCCGAAATTCAACATGGCGGCCCCGAAATGACCATTTTTTTTCATAATGATCCCAGTCTATTCGGTATCTGGGGTATTCGGAAGAGATTATAATTTTTTGTCAAAATTAAGAATTCAACATGACTGCTCCAAAATATCGGAACAGTTTTGTGATTATATCGTAAGATTCTTTTCGAAATTTTCATTTGGGGGTTTTTAGGGTCGGACATTATGATTACTTGTCAAAAATCAAAATTCAACATGACTTCAAAATGGCGGAACCGAGGGCGAAACAGTTTTGTGATTTTGGTCAGATTAGATTAGAAATTTTCGTTGTGGGGTTTTCGAGGTCGGAGATTGTGATTTTATGTCAAAATTCGAAACTTCAACATGGCGGCTCCAAAATGGCAGATATTTTTTTGATTTTGGTCTAATTCTAAACTAAATTGCTTAGTATGGAGGTTTTTGGGGCCGGAGATTTTTTTTTGTTCCACCTGTCCCAGTGTCTGTCTGTCTGTAATCATATCATGCAAGTTGAATGAATGAACAAAATAACAAAAATTAAACAAGCTTTCATTTGTTGTAACAAGATGAAGAACTGGAAACTGGCACCCCGACCGCCCGCTGTTTATACATGGTGTTTTATTATTGTTGCACGAAACTTCGAGGTCAGATTTGTTGGGTCAAAATATGAGAAAAGTCAGAATGAAAACCAAACTTATGCATAGCTGTTGGAAGAAAATCTGTGATACTCGAGGAAGCTATTTAGCTACAGCCGATCGATCAGCAAACTAATCGGATAACTAGGTATACTTACAAAAATCGGATAACTTATCGGATAACTAGGTATACCTAACAAAAATCCACTTGAAACATTTCTGAAACGAATCGATCTTGCAGCATTGATGACACACCCTGTATAGGCATTGCAGAACCGAACAGATTGAAGTGTAGGTATGTTTTTCAATCGTTTCTACAGGCCTGTCGAACTATATGTATATAATATATCGCGTGGGCTCTGATCGAATCCGACGGGACAAAAGAATTGAATATCTTTATTCGCATATTTATTTTGTATTGGCTCTAAACCCATTCTGAATTACTTCATCGATATCGATATCTGCTTCCAGGATGATAGTATATAAACATGGTTGCAACGATCACCTTTGTGTACCTACCACAGTAAACACCAAGTGTGTCAGGCATTTGAAGAGTTTGAAATATAGTATTTTTGAATAGTACAATATTATAACAGGTATTTGATCTCGAACACGTGTTCTTGTGACAAAGTCGCTGTAGGTAGGGAGGTGATAATAATAATGATAATGATATTATTGATAATTTATTCACCTAAATGAGAAAAAACACAATGGGTAACTAACAAATAAATAACAAGCGAATAAAAAATAATATAAAATAATATGCGCGGTAAGCAAAATGAACATTCTATCGATAAACAAAAAAACTAATATTTTTGTTATGTCATTTCGAACTATGGCAACAAGAAAATGTAAAGTAAAACGCACTAGTATGAAAATTTTTCACAAACGCACATTCGCATCAATGATCGATGCGATGATGAATGTACTGATATTTCAATTGAGAATTTAACTGATGATATGATCACATATACATGGTGCTTATGCCCCCACTTATCATATATCTAGGTTCATTCCGCATCCCGATCTCTCAAAATATGAATCCACTACAATTCAAGAAGATCAAGTTTATCGACTTTATCGTTTCATATCGATGATACCAATAATATCGATAACAACGACATCATCGAGAATTATCGATGAATTTGACAATCCCTAGACATAACACAGTTGAGTCATTTCGATACGATGAACTTGAATTAATTTTTCTGCGCACAGATTTATTATCATGAAATTGACATAGGTATTTTCATCAGATCGGTCACTGTAACGGGTCACCGCTTGGGTATTCTCGTTCCAGACTGCTATATTTTGGATAGCCGTCGTCAATGAGCGAAACTGACTAGAAACATGTCTCATAAACACTCATAATGCTCATAATTGAAATATTCTTTGTCGTTGGAACTCGTTGGAAAGTGTATTTCAAGCACTCGTTACATTTCCGCACTTGTCGCTACACGGCTCGTACTGAATATCTTCTCGATGGCGTATTAGAAGTATCTAGAGAACGGAGCAGAATATATTTTTGAAATTTTGGGTACGGAAATGGGATGTCAAAATCTAGCTCTTGAAAATATTTTCACATGTGCAATGTTGCCAGATCTAGTGTTACTAAGAGCAACTTTTGAATTTCAAATGGAACACCCTATATATCATTAGATTCTCGAATTCTGAGACATTTGAATTGATTGTTGATTTTCCACGGCGAAAATGCGACATTTTTCTTGCCAGTTACGACAGAAAGGTGAAATTTCCACAGCGGCTTCCCAACACACAGGTATCTGAGCAGGTATCTTATGAATTCTCGTGCATATTGAATCAATATTATACAGGGTGTGAAAAAAGCTGCGTCAAACTCGGGTACAAATAAACTCCAAAAATTCGATTTTTTCAATAATTTCTATCATCCACTACCTTCCGAATGATATAATATGTCCCTTCGCCTATCTTCAACAGTTTTTGAATTATAGGATTGAAATGGTGAAGTTCAAGAAATGGAAATGGCATATTTATATACGAGAGGAAAGATTTAGAAACCATTCTCCATTCATGGTCAGTTTACCATGATAATACCAAGGGCATGCGGAAAATTGATGAAGATATTTTATGAGATATTTCGGAAGGAAAATAAAATTTGTTCAAATTTGATTGTAGTGGGCCACATGACTCAAATTTATCAAACACAATGACAATTTTATCCTGGTTTATATCGATATAACATTTGAAAAGAATCGACTTTTTCGATCTTATTCGTGCCCGAGTTTGACGCACCTTTTTTCATACCCCGTATAATAATAATTCAATATGCGCCAAACCTAATAAGATGACTATGTTTCAAGAAGCACTCGAGGAAGCAGCAGTGAAAATTGCAACATTCTGACAGGATTGATTCTTAGGTCAAAAACAGTGAAAGATAGCTATAGGACATCCTACAGCAAATCAGAATCTTCTTCAGAATCCGAAAATCTAATAATATATATGGTGTTCCATTCGAAATATCAAGGCTCCCATTTGCGTAGTCGAAATTTCAAAAATATATTTCTCATATATTTTTTTGATCTGATTATAAGTCTCGCCTCCCCCAATGCTAATGCTAGACCTTGTTTATACTGCTATGCCCGACCATGCTAATTGTGAAGGCAAAAGGCAAAGCAGTTCGCACAATGACTGAGTCATTTACCTACGGCAAAAAATACGCCACTTGAGCGTTGACTCTGGGCACCGACCTGTACCCGAATTCACCCGAGAGGTATGAGAGGAGCGGGGTAGGTAACGACTCGAGTGAGCCAGAGACCAGCAAAAACGATCTGCAAACTCTGTACCAACCAGTGTTGCCAAGGGTATAAAATATTTCACAGCAAAACAGTAGTTGTAAATAATTATTGACTTCCATCTTATTGACAATTGTTGCTCTATTGCTGAACCCCAGCATCAAATATTTTACCCCGATAGTATGTACAAGGATCATCACTATATTCTGACTCATAGTTACCACGCACGTGGGCGTGGCTAGTGTGACGTCAGCTTGTGAGAAATTTCAGAATATTGGTGTTATTGGGCTATATTTTGCGTGTGTTTACTGTTGCAAATCAAGAAAATATCTCTTCGAAATAATCAACTTTGAAGTTTGAATTTGATTGAAGATGAGCTGCCCAGTGTATGGTTGTAATGTTGACAATAAGTGCAAGGGCTTTGTGTCTGGTACAAAGTTTTATAGCTTTCCTAAAGACAAGGAAATGCAAAGTGATAGGAAAGAACTGTGTGGACGACAGGACAGACAGACAGTCCCGTAGAAGTGAAAGAATTGATATAGCAATTTTTTTTACGCAAATATTTAATTTTCATTGGATATCCTCGAACTTGCGAAAATTCCGAGTATTTGGCAACACGGCATCAATATTTCTACTTCCACGAGGAGTTTCATAGAGGTGATGAAACTTACGATATTTTATACCAATTCTTGCTCCATAACAAATCAGAAAAGAATTATACGTAATGAGTAATATATAAATATGATTCAAGAATCGAACACATTCGTGTAACTTGTAACCTTTCGTATCATTGAAAACGCGGGTCGACGTGAATGCCATCTGCTGGTTGTTTACGTGTGTACGTGTGTACCGCCGTCTATTAGGTAGGGTACGAACCAGTACGAACCGGTCCGAACTCGCAAATTAATGTTTTCTACTTCATCTTTGAACGAAATTCCTTCAGAATCTAACATAATAAACCATAAATAGCGTCCTTGTGTCAAATTTCAGATTCAAACATGCTTTCAGTTCGAAGGAAGGCATTTCAGATGCTGATATTTTGGTGAAGCATTCCTCAATTTTGGTTCCATAGAATGAGGTAATTTCATTTGATTCTGAGACACAAATTTTACAATGTTTACATTTTTCAATGACCCATAACTTTTTTAAATGGAAGAGTTTTGACTCCAAAAAATACTCATTCTCTAATTTGAACCTTCCTCTTTACACTAATTCAATTACTTTTGGGTTTGAATCCATGACAAGGCCGGAAAGCATGCTGAAAAAAGGGTCTGCCAAACCATTTTGGTGAAACGCCCGTCTTAATAAGGTGCTCAAAGTGTTTACCATTTACCTCCTGACAGTAATGAACTCGCTGAACAAAATTTTGTAGTGAATCTAAAATCATGTGAGGAGGAATGGTAGAAATTTCATGCCTTATTCTTTCTTGCAACTCTTCGATATTTGGCGGCCTATTTTTGTAGACTACATTTTTTATGTGATCCCATAGAAAAAAGTCAAGCGGAGTCATATCGGGAGACCTAGCTGGCCATTCAATTGCTCCCCTGCGTCCAATCCATTTATTAGGAAAAGTTTCATCTAGATATGCGCGTACCATACGTCCAAAATGTGGAGGAGCCCCATCTTGTTGAAACCATATTTGTTCTGCCGGCAAATTGGGATTGTTGTTATTCGGGAATAATCGTCTGAGCTCTGGAATAATATGCTGTTGTAAAAGTGATAAATATCGTTCAGAGTTCAAATTTCCGTTTATAAAATAGGGTCCTATGACGTGTCCACCAATAATGCCACACCAGACATTTACTTTTTGTGGCCGTTGAGTGTGAACTTCCTCCATCCAATGTGGATTTTGGTCTGACCAATACCTACAGTTGTGTCGATTTACGTGCCCGTTTAAACAAAATGTAGATTCGTCAGAAAACAATATGTGGTTGACAAAGTTGACATTTTCGCTTAATTTATCCATAATAACTTAACAGAACTCGATTCTACGATCAAAATCGTCTTCACTCAATTCTTTGTACCAAATGAATTTTATATGGATGGAATTTTTGCAGTTTGCAAATTTTTTGAATGGAATATCGACTCATGTTATGATTCAAAGCCCTCTGTTGTGCCGAATTTATTGGATTTTCCACCACATCTAACATGACATTCAAAGCATTTTCTTCATTTGTAACGCTTACTGGTCTTCCACTTTTTGGTCGATCTTTGACATCTCCAGTTTCATGAAAACGCTGCAATGTTTTTGAAACGGTTGATTTAGAAATTGGTTCCCGATTTGGATGCAATTCATTAAAAATATTCACTACTTGGTCACAACTTCGTCTTCTATCACCGAATCCTATGATCATTAAAATTTCAATACGCTCAGTATTAGTTAAACGTGCCATTTTTGCGCGAAACTTATTCACACTAAATGTATTTTTGACATGTGTTGTCAAGATCATCACTGTTAGACAAAAGAACGACGCGGCATTGTTATGGAGCTGGAAACTTTCAAATGTAACTTGATGGACTATGAACTTAATGGACTAACATTTTTGGATAATTTTATTATAAGTTATTTTCAAAATTCGATATCTCGAAATCGGTTGAATTTAGGAAATGATGCTCTTCATCAATTTTGTTCAGAATTTCAAGCAGAATTGAAATGTGGAATAATATACAGGGTGTCCCATTAGAGAAAAAGCAACTTTGTTTCGTCCTGACTTTTTGACTCATCCTGTATACTTAATTTTTCATTAGCTTAATGGATTTCGAAAAACCCTACAACTTTTGTGTCCTAACATTTTTCGCTAGCTATCTTACTTCAGGAAATAATCGACCGTTTCCATACATATCAGCGACCCTGTATTTTTTTGGTTTGGTCGTGGGTACTGCCCTGCTAGAGAAACTTATGAATATTGAGAATCCATTTGTTGACTAGATATTGTCTCTTGATTTGTTCTTTTTTTATGGTCTATTGAGCCTACCTCTACTGAAATAAATTGATAGAAAGTTTTTTTCTGTCTTTTATTATTGTGCGATTCATTTGACTTGACTGATAAATTTTGAGGTTGAATTATTCTGAATTGGGTATTGGCGTGTGGTTAAATTTATCTGGCGCCCATTTGAGATCCATTCATACATATTGTTAGAATTCAATCATCCGAACCACCCCTTCTTCGACTAGAGCTGTCGCGAATGCCCTCAAATCGATCCTTGCACGTGGTAAAGATGACATTCGAGATTTGAACTTTAGGGTTAGGTCATAAAGTAAGGGGTCTTCACATTATTCATACCATCATATAACACAACACAAATTAGAACGGTTTTCGATGCTTTAGCGAAAGATCAGAATATGGCAATTCTTTGAACAATTGTTTGCAAACGGGACCAAATCTGATCGAATTAATTCCGTCACTCTCATCAACGCTCAGAATAGGAATGATATGTGTAATTTCTGATATAAAGAAAGCCTTCTTGCATATGACCATCACTCCTAGTGACAGATATGAATTAAGATTTTTCTGGTGGCTGAACTATACTAAAGATGAAGAGAAAATTCATATGCATTGCAGAGTAGTTTTTGAGTTGAAACCAAGTCCATAATAGGTGCTAGCTGAAACAATTAATTTTTATTCGACACATGCACCAGATGAGATTAAGGACACAGCTATGAAGTTAAAAGAATCATTTTATGTCGATAACTGTATAACCAGTGTGAATACGTCTGAGGAGCTAGATGAATCCATTCAAGAATCTGGAGGATAAATGTGGGCTGGTCAATTCAACCTCAGAAATTGGATATCCAACGCAGAAAATGAATTATGCGATTGTCTTGAAGATAATAGTATGCGCTGGAATTTTGAGAAGGATTCAATATGCTGTGATCTGGAATCATTCAGTAAATTACAGGATATTCCTAGAACTAGACGTGGTTTACTTTCAAAAGCTCAGAGAATTTTCGACTCTATAGGCTTCACTTCTCCAGATGGCTGGGATAATGAAAATATGATCAAAAAATTCGAGAGTTGGTTGAAACAAACTCATTTTCTCAAGTTTTGTTTCATTCCGAGATCCATAAGTATGAAAACCTGTTTCAATTCCAGAATACGTCTGAAAATCAGACGTAAAAAGAGTATGTCTAAAGAATATAAAAGACGAAAAAGAAGAGGAGGAGAGACAATAGTTACAAGAAGTGGCCGTGTGGTTAAGCCACACGGCCACGTTCATTTTTTTCATAATTTTTCTGTAGTTGTTAATTTCATTTTGCAATTTCAAATTCCATATCAAGAATTGCAAAACGGGAAGAATGTTGGAAATAACACAGTATTTAGTATCTATATGCATTCACAATCTCCATGTAGACGATTGTTCATTATGAAGTTACATGTCAGAATTTGAATACATAAAAGTCATTGAAAGTTTTCAAAAAAGTTCCCTTCATTTCAAGTTTTCCATCCCAAATACAACAGTGTATATATATATATATATATATGAATATATATATATATATATATATCTCAGAATAAGATCAAACAGGAACTGAAGAAATTACTGCATCACCATGTTTGCTACGACTTCGATGAATATTTTTCAATCAACTTCTACTGATTAACAATCATTTCTTCCTTGCTGCTTATTCTCACCACCTCGTTTTTTCTTCTCTTAATTCACTCTAATTAGGCAAAATGGCATATGAATGTATTTTATTATCATTTTTCAGCTTTTCATGGGATTTTCTCTCCTCGTTTCTAAAAAACAGAGTAGAAGTTATTAAAAATTATTGCAACATATTTGTAGTAAGGACAGATTTAGGATCTGCCCCAAAAGGTCACTGCGATTGAAATTAAACCTTTAGATACCCAAAAGAGAAATTCTCTATTGGTCAGTGACACCTTGTTTTTGGAAAAAATTCTGGAAATACAAATATATTTAATAAGAATAAAACCTCTATTTATCTTTGTGAACGTTTCGGGAACGAATCTGCTCCCGTTCTCAACACAATTGAAATATTTTTCTCTTCGTAAATTTTTTCAATGTTTTCGATTTTAACACTGAAAAGGGACAATTTGGTAGACGGAGGAATTCTGGTTACAAGGTGTATTTATTAATTGATATCGAATTTTCCATTTTCATATTCAAGTTTCAGAAGTGGATGCCAAGTTCTATCTATATCAACTGAACAAGAAGCAATATTATTGTCTCCGTTCAGGAGAATGCAAGCAGACTCTTTGATTTTCCGTTTTTGGTTGTTGTCTTCTTTTCCTATGATCTTAATATTACCCCAATCGGCCATATGTTGTCCATTTTCAGTAAGGATATGTTCAGCTAATTTTGATTTGTCAGTATATCTTTTCTTTATATTGTTCTTATGCTCTCTCATCCTTACTGATAGAGGCCTGCTGGTTTCACTGGTATAATGTTTTCCACAAACACATGGTTTAAGGTAAAAACAATTTTTTGATGATTTTTCTTCATTTTTCGGTTATGTATGAGGCAAAGTCGATCTCATTGTATTTTCTGTCTTGAACACTGTTTTCACTCGAAACTTGTCACCAACACGTTTAATTTTTTCAGATATTCCGGGAATGTATGGGATTACATTTGTTATCAGTGTTGGTTGTCTTTGTGTTTGTTGTATATTCTGTCTGTTCTCAATTTGGTGTATTGTTTTATCAATGAAATGTTTCGGATAAGTGGTGAGTTGTAGAACATCTTTTATATGGTTCATTTCGGCATTGAAAATTTGGTGGTTCGATGATATGGATTTGGCTCTATCATGAAGTGATTTGATTATTCTTTTTTTTATACTTATATGATGATTTGATTGAAAATTGAGGTATCTGTCGGTGTGTGTATTTTTACGATATACACCTGTTATCAAAATGTTATCTGATTTTTTAATGAGGACATCTAAAAATGGTAATTGATTATTAGATTCGATTTCTAAAGTGAATTTGATTGTGGGTTCGATATTGTTTATATAATTTAGAAAATTATCTAGTTCCATACGGTTATGTGGCCAAATAATTAAAATATCATCCACATATCTCCACCAAGTCTTTCGTTGTTGACTGAATTTTTTCACAATATTCTCTTCAAAATCTTCCATGAATATATCACTTAGAATAGGAGATAATGGTGAACCCATGGCCATACCAAAATTTTGTTGATGAAAATCATGATCTAATTGAGAGTAAGTTGTTTTGAGACATAGTTCCAAAAATTCTAAAATGCCTTCTATACTCAGCTTAGTTCTTTCAATGAGTTTTTCATCATCTTCCAGTTTCTTTTTCACTGTTTGTAAAGTTTTTTCTATAGGAACATTAGTAAATAAACTCACTACATCGAAACTCACTAAAATATCATCTGTATCGAGATGGATGTTATTTAGTTTCTCCAAGAAATGAGAAGTATTTCTAATGAAACTTTCACTATTTCCTGATAAAGGTTTCATTATATCTGAAAGAAATCACGATAAATTTGACAAGGAGATCCTATCGAACTCACGATTGGTCTTAATGGATTGTTTGGTTTATGTATTTTTGGAGGTCCATAAAAATGTGGGGGTTTGCCATGGTATCTGACTATATGTTTCCTATCTGTTAGTGTAAGTTCATTTTCGTGTTTTTTCATTATGTTTCGTATCTTTCTCTCTGTTTGCTGTTGGATCTCTATTGAATTTTGTGTAATTGCCTTCATTTATAATTTGTATCATTTTATCATTATATTCATTTTTGTTCATAATGACTGTAGCGTTGCCTTTATCACAACTCCACCTGGCTCAAATTCTCGAACAAAACAGACGACGCAGAACGTCTGGCTGAGGCTTTCACTATCACCTATGGTCTTGAGCAACTGATAAATGAACCTACTCGGATCCCTGATATCAGCAATCATTATGCCAATACGCTCGACCTGTTCCTCACTAACAATCCGGAACCGTATGAAGTGAAAGTCCGTGCACCACTAGGAAACTCCACACACTCATCTCCACGATATGTCCTTACATCACTCCGCGAACCAGTCCAACACCCCCACGCACTGTTTGGCATTACAATTCAGCCGACTGGGATGGCCTTCGCATGTTTTTTTTCTGAGTTTCCTTGGAGGAGAATGTGTTTTGTATCGGGAGATCCCACGCAATGTGCTGAAGAGATCTCGGAAATCATCATGCTGGGAATGGAAACTTACATACCACATAGCACCAAATCACGAACCACTGGTGAACCATGGTTCAATAGAATCTGTTCTAGGGTCGTCGCTCTAAAGCAAGCAGCATACCGTCGTTGGCGCAGAAACCCAAGCCCGCGAACTAGAGCTGAATATGTTGAAGCTAGGAATACATGTAATCGAACAATAGATGAGTCTAAAGAGGCATACAACGCGAAAATAAGATCAAAGCTCATAGAGTGTCCAAATGGTTCCCGTTCATTTTGGACGTTTGCCAAGGCAATCGGGAGAAATTTCACTTCTAGCTCATTTCCTCCCTTCACAAAGGATGATAATACATTGGCTATAACACCTCATGAAAAAGCCAACACCTTCGCCAAAATGTTTGCAGACAAATCTACCTTGGATCCACGAGGCCAGGAACTCCCCATAATCGCTACCATCGATAACCGTATGCCAGAAATTCTCTTCCGGCAACGCACCATCAGACACATTCTGCTTAGCCTCAACGTCAAGAAGGCTATGGGGCCTGACGGAATACCGCCTATTGTTCTCAAAAAATGTGCCCCAGAACTAACACCAGTTCTTTGCAGGTTTTTCACCCTTTCGTACAAACTCGGCGTATTTCCTTCTAACTGGAAGAAAGCTAGGGTCCAACCGATTCCAAAGAAGGGCAAGAAAACCCTCCCTAACAACTATAGACCGATTGCACTACTATCTGTGATCTGTGATCTCTAAAGTAATGGAAAAAGCAATCAACATCGAGCTCATCCGATATCTAGAGAGCTCAAGAATCGTGAACGACCGGCAATATGGCTTTCGTCACCAGAGGTCAACTGGAGATCTGCTTGCCTATGTGACACATAAGTGACAGATGTCAATAGAGAAACATGGGGAGTCTCTGGCTGTAGCCTTTGAAATCTCCAAAGCATTTGACCGAGTTTGGTACCAAGGCCTCCTAGCGAAACTTCCGTCTGTCTTTTACTATCGAGTTTTCTTGCAGATAGATCACTCTACGTGGTGGTGGACGGGGTATCGTCTGATACAATGACTATCAATGCTGGTGTTCCACAAGGCTCTGTCTTGGCACCAACTTCATTCTTGCTCCACATCAATGATTTGTTGAATGTGACCTCCAGCCCAGTTCATAGCTTTGCGGATGATAGTACACTTCATTCCGCCTTTTCCTCTACAGCCCCTATATCATCCAACGAGGCCAGAGGTGCAAGGCGAAGACAGGTTGATGCTTGAAATGAGGATCTGACAAGAATTCTGAAATGGGGATCTGAGAATCTAGTACAGTTCAATGCAACTAAAACTCAAGCTTGTATGTTCACCAAGAAGGCTGATCAGACAATGCCCAATTTGATGATGTCGGGTACCACTGTTCCTATGAAGTCGTCAATATCCATGCTGGGTGTCACCACCAACAGTGCTCTCTCATGGGACGATCATGTGAGGTCCATTGCAAAAACTGCTTCACGAAAACTTGGTTTTCTATTCCGTGCGAAGAGATACTTCACATCCCAGCAGCTGCTTATGATCTACAAAGCACAAATTCGACCTGTCCTGGAGTACTGTTCACATGTTTGGAGCTCAGCCCCCAAACATACGCTAAAGCTCTTATAGATCCAATTCAGAAGAGAGCTATTCGCCTAGTCGATGATACAACACTCACCAAATCATTGACCTCTCTAGATCATCGTAGAAAGGTCGGCGATCTATGCCTTTTTTATAGGTACTTTCATGGTCGGTGCTCAACGGAGATATCATCTATTATGCCACCACGCGCGATTCCTAGTAGACAAACCAGACGAGCTCAAGCTGGTCACTCCTACACTGTCAGGCTCGAGACCTGTCGAACATCGCTATACCAAGCATCATTCCTCAATAGAACGGCAAAGTTATGGAATTCTTTGCCTATTGCCTTTGTTCAATAGCTGTAATCAAATCTAATTTTGGAATATGATTCGGAGTGATTGAAAAATTCATACCTTTTGACAGTATTAAATTTTCAGAATCTGTTAATGTTCTTGAGGATAGGTTTATAACAGTTCTATTCATGAAATTTTGTTGACGATGTTCTAATCTCAATTTTTTCAAATTCCTTTCTTCAATGAGTTTATTGAATTTTCCTCTGTGTATCAATTTATTCTTGTCATTCTCTTTTTTGTATGAGTTGTTCACATAAATGAATATATGTGTTGAATCATCTTCGTGTAAAACGTTGTATAAAATTTGTTCTAACTGTGAGATGATATTTCTTGTTCTTACCTTGTTGTGGAAATTTATTCTTTCTCTTTACCAATGCCTTACTTGCTTTTAGAACTATCCATTCACATTTCTTTCTATAAAAAGTTTCTTTCAAACGTAATCATCAGTTTCGGAATCTTGGAAATTTATACATAAAACTGTCTCACACCGAAAACAGTTTAACTTTTCTTTGTAAATGTCGTCACAATGGAGTGATACCAAGAGGGTTACGTTTGAAAGCACCATTTTATAGTAAGAAATGTGAATGGATAACTTTAAAAGCAAGTAAGGCATTGGTAAGAGAAAGAATAAATTTCCACAACAAGGTAAGAACAAGAAATATCATCTCACAGTTAGAACAAATTTTATACAACGTTTTACACGAAGATGATTCAACACATATATTCATTTCTGTAAACAACTCATACAAAAAAGAGAATGACAAGAATTAAATGATACACAGAGGAAAATTCAATAAACTCATTGAAGAAAGGAATTGAGATTGAAAAAAATTGAGATTAGAACATCTTCAACAAAATTTCATGAATAGAACTGTTATAAACCTATCCTCAAGAACATCAACAGATTCTGAAAAATTAATACTGTCAAAAGGTATGAATTTTTCAATCACTCCGAATCATATTCCAAAATTATATCTGATAACAGCTATTGAACAAACTGCACAAAGACTTTCTGATGAATTTTCTAATGGATATAGAATCAGAAATGAAATAATTATTGAGAAAAAACATGAAATAACACCAAACATCACGAGAGAAGAGAAGAACGCACTTAATAATGTTAAACATGATGATACAATCAAAATACTTCCAGCTGATAAAGGCAACGCTACAGTCATTATGAACAAAAATGAATATAATGATAAAATAATACAAATTATAAATGAAGGCAATTACACAAAATTGAATAGAGATCCAACAGCAAACATAGAGAGAAAGATACGAAAAATAATGAAAAAACACGGAAATGAACTTACACTAACAGATAGGAAACATATATCCAGATACCATAGCAAACCCCCATATTTTTATGGACCTCCAAAAATACATAAACCAAACAATCCATTAAGACCAATCGTGAGTTCGATAGGATCTCCTTGTCAAAATTTATCAAGATTTCTTTTAGATATAATAAAACCTTTATCAGGAAATAGTGAAAGTTTCATTAGAAATACCTCATTTCTTGGAGGAACTAAATAACATCCATCTCGATACAGATGATATTTTAGTAAGTTTCGATGTAGTGAGTTTATTTACTAATGTTCCTATAGAAAAAACTTTACAAATAGTGAAAAAGAAACTGGAAGATGATGAAAGACTCATTGAAAGAACTGAGCTGAGTATAGAAGGCATTTTAGAATTTTTGGAACTATGTCTCAAAACAACTTACTTTCAATTAGATCATGATTTTCATCAACAAAATTTTGGTATGGCCATGGGTTCACCATTATCTCCTATTCTGAGTAATATATTCATGGAAGATTTTGAAGAGAATATTGTGAAAAAATTCAGTCAACAACGAAAGACTTGGTGGAGATATGTGGATGATATTTTAATTATTTGGCCACATAACCGTATGGAACTAGATAATTTTCTAAATTATATAAACAATATCGAACCCACAATCAAATTCACTTTAGAAATCGAATCTAATAATCAATTACCATTTTTAGATGTCCTCATTAAAAAATCAGATAACATTTTGATAACAAGTGTATATCGTAAAAATACACACACCGACAGATACCTCAATTTTCAATCAAATCATCATATAAGTATAAAAAAAAGAATAATCAAATCACTTCATGATAGAGCCAAATCCATATCATCGAACCACCAAATTTTCAATGCCGAAATGAACCATATAAAAGATGTTCTACAACTCACCACTTATCCGAAACATTTCATTGATAAAACAATACACCAAATTGAGAACAGACAGAATATACAACAAACACAAAGACAACCAACACTGATAACAAATGTAATCCCATACATTCCCGGAATATCTGAAAAAATTAAACGTGTTGGTGACAAGTTTCGAGTGAAAACAGTGTTCAAGACAGAAAATACAATGAGATCGATTTTGACTCATACAAAACCGAAAAATGAAGAACAATCATCAAAAAATTGTATTTACAGTAAACCATGTGTTTGTGGAAAATATTATATCGGTGAAACCAGCAGGCGTCTATCATTAAGGATGAAAGAGCATAAGAACAATATAAAGACAAGATATACTGACAAATCAAAATTAGCTGAACATATCCTTACTGAAAATGGACAACATATGGCCGATTGGGGTAATATTAAGATCATAGGAAAAGAAGACAACAACCAAAAACGGAAAATCAAAGAGTCTGCTTGCATTCTCCTGAACGGAGACAATAATATTGCTTCTTGTTCAGTTGATATAGATAGAACTTGGCATCCACTTCTGAAACTTGAATATGAAAATGGAAAATTCGATATCAATTAATAAAAACACCTTGTAACCAGAATTCCTCCGTCTACCAAATTGTCCCTTTTCAGTGTCAAAATCGAAAACATTGAAAAAATTTACGAAGAGAAAAATATTTTGATTGTGTTGAGAACGGGAGCAGATTCGTTCCCGAAACGTCCACAAAGATAAGTAGAGGTTTTATTCTTATTAAATATATTTGTATTTCCAGAATTTTTTTCGAAAACAAGGTGTCACTGACCAATAGAGAATTTCTCTTTTAGGTATTTAAAGGTTCAATTTCAAGCGCAGTGACATTTTGTGGCAGATCCTTAATCTGTCCTTACTACAAATATATTGCAATAATTTTTAATAACTTCTACTCTATTTTAGAAACGAGGAGAGAAAATCCCATGAAAAGCTGAAAAATGAATGTACCACCTCCTCGAAGAACTTACAGACAGTATTTTATTATCATTTGTAAATATTATTATAAAATGATTGTGAATTTTTCACTGACTGTATTCACTACTCAACATGGGGCACACCACTTCACCTCAAGAATCGTTATTTTCATTGGCCAGCACTTTCCCTAAGCCTTCGGCATTAGGTAATAATTTAATGTATCCTAATCAAGAATGTACTTATTCAAAAAACCTATATATATATATGAATGAAGGAATCATAGGACATCATAGCTTCTTAGGACATAAACGAGCGTCAACAGATTGGCCATAGAATAATTGGCTTGGCCTTTTCCTTGAACCGTTTTCGTCTTAGTATTGACAGAGATTATACATGAAACATGGACGATGCTACTGAAGTAATTTTTCACAAATTTATTGTGTGTTGTCTACACACAGGAGGCTACCAGAAACGTTACCTCAAGAAGACATCTGTGACAAGTCAAAATCTTCCTGTATCCAGCCTCACAGTATCTGAATTGAAACAAGTTAACAAGAAGAGAAATATAACAGATACAAAAAGCCCATTGAAAAAAGAAAGGCAAGTTTCCATTTTCAAGATTAATGCTTATCAAACTAAAATGAAATTTTAGGTTGATCAAGTCCCTTGCACTTCTAATCAAGAACAGATGACAGACACATTCAGCAGAATCGATGGAGCAGAGGCATTACTGGAGTTCAGCAGTATCTGTCAGAACCAGTTTACCGTTGACAAAAGCATTATTCCAAACAGTGAAAAGAAATTTACCCAAACCAATGATTATTATAGTCACAAGGGATTTCAAAATGCTGAAGTTCAGGTCAACACAAATTGGTCATAAATTTCTGATTTTATTGAAACTGAGAAAGTCTTGAATATATTGACTGGAATTTTATCATTCAGTATATTGTTTTTCTTGGTGAACTTTTCCATGCATAAAAAATATACCAGATGCCAAGGGTTGTCAGTGAAGGATAACATTTTCTCAGTCTTTTTTAAATTCAAGCTTGAATTAACGTACTCTGCAGTAGGAATTTTGTTTGGGAGTATCAGTTTGCCAACATGTAAGAGAATTTTCCAAGACACCGTTGAAGTGCTCTCAGAAGTACGTATCAGTTTTGAAACTCATCACCTTCACTGCTTTGCCCTGATATTCATTGAAATAATGCAATAACTGTCCAGAAGATACTTAGCAAGAATAAGTCGGTTATTTGTTTTGGTAAAATCATAATTAAGACAAAACATCAGAATATTGGGGGAGGGGCTGTATTTGAATTTGAAGGAGTCAAGCCCATCTCCTCAAAACTCTCTATTTTCGATTTTCGCCCTTGACTTTCATGTGTAGTAGCCTTGATTATATATAAGTTGAATACTCAAGGATAGAAGGTACTATTTTTACATAACGTTGAAAACCACATACAATATGACTGGAAGAAAATAAGTAGAAGTTATTCATAATTACTGTTTTGATAGCAAAGCTCCTCTATCTTTAGGAATTTTATACCTGAATGAAATTTCTCCATGAACTGTTTTGAACATACCTACCAATGTTAATGGATGGTTTTCCAATCTCGTCCATCCACATTTTTTGGATATTTCAATCCTGTGTGGACGAAGAATAACATTGTGAGAACATCAACCGAATTAGCCATGTTTAAAATGTCTACCTTCATCTCAAAATGACCAAAGTTTTTCAAGTTCAGGAACACAGTCTAGCTATTGGCTAAAGTGAATCTAAACATGACACAATACTATAGTACCAGGAAGGAAAAAAATTGGCCATTTTGAAATACCTGATATTTATTCATAAAATATGTCTATATTTATATCTCTTATTGGAAAGGAATGAATGAATATTATTATTATCATTAAAATCATTACAACATAGTAGGGACATATTTGTGATCTGCCCCAAAATGTCTTTTCCTTGCAGAATTTCTCAATGTTAAATTGTTTGGCACTGATAAGTGACAATTTGGCAGGCGGAAGAATTCTGGTTACAAGGTGCTTTTTGTATTGATTGATATTGAATTTGCCATTATCATATTCTGTTTTCAGAAGTGAATGCCAAGTTCTACCTATAATATCAACTGAACAAGAAGACAACAACCAAAAACGAAAACTCAATCAGTACAGACAGAGTTGCAATTGAATATGGCCGGTGACAGTTATCGTTCCTAATATCAGTACTGAAATTAGTGTAATATCTGTGCAAATACGACTAATAAAGTACGTATGATCATCCACAAGTGCTTTCGTGGTTACCCTGACCAAAATCTACTACAGTTTCAGAAGTTGGATTAATCCAAGAGTGCTGAAAACTTGATATTGAGAAACCATATATATATATATATATATATATATATATATATATATATATATATATATATATATATATATATATATCTATATCGGGAGTGTCGATATCGATCGTATCGGTGTTTGCGACTTGTTGTCTTGAAACGTTCAGCGTTGCCAGCGCTGTTTGTTTGTAGTTGTTCTACGGATTGGACTTGGACTGTGTGTTGTGTCGGAGACATTGATTTGACTTATGTGCGATATACAAGGGTAGTCAAACTAATGGTTGTGATCTTGGACTGGATATTATTGGGGAGTGAAAGGGACTCGAGTGATTTGAACTCAGTATCCATTATATAATATCTCGAAGTGCCATAAAGATGCCGGACTCGATTGAAGAGAGTGACAACACTGTAGAAGGAAGTCCCCGCTATTTTCAAAATGTTGACAATGTTTTGCCAGCATTTGATCCCGTGAGAAATAACATATCCTTCAGTTTACGGATAGACAAAATCGAAGAATTTGGCGAATTGTATGACTGGGACGAGACGGCTGTAAAGCATTATGCCTTATCGAAACTAGTCGGTGTGGGCAAAGTTTGGAGAGACAGCTCACCTTATGAAGCAAGAACCTGGGCGAACTGGAAAAGCATACTGAAAGAAACTTTTTCCATACAGACGAACTCAGTAGATCTTCGTTTAGAGGCTCAAAACTACAGATGGAGGCCAAATCAAGAAATTCTTATTCGAGAAGCTTGCCGAATGTAACAAATGCAGGATGTCAGAAGCAGAGACCATCGAATGTATAGTACATGGATTGAATGACAGTAGGTTTCGAGATTACCTTGGTCCACTGAGCAGGTATGAGAAAACAAATCAGTTATTGCCAGACTTGAAGTCAGGTGCAGCACATATGAAAAGACATGTTCCGGTGAGTAAACCATCAAGAACTTTCATTGATAAAAATGTCAACAACAGCCCAGCAAACAGAACTGTTGATAGTACGCGTGGAACAAGGATTGTGACTCGTTTTGAATGCTCGAAAATATGTCATTATGCCAGAGAATGTCCTCAAAAACGCGATCAAACGAATAGCAGGTCAGCAGAGTCAGCAAATCAACATCCCGTTGTTGATTCTTCGACAGAAAGTCAATCAGTATTGACCTCCGAACAACAAGTCTGTTCAATGATCGAAGGTATTGACAATATGCAATGACAACTTTCATTCTAAATATTTCAAAGATGCGTATGTGAATGATAAGAAAACTTAATGTTATATTGATTCAGGAAGTAGCTGTGTTACTATTCGAGTTGATGTAGTTAGTGATTTATTTATTTATGAAACTGATACCCAGCCATTAGTAGGCTATGGTAATGGATTAGTTGAACCGTCCGAACAACAAACCCACTAAACCACTATGTCCGTTTACAGGTATTTTATCCGATGATGTAACAGCAAAGGTTAAGATTCATGCAGTACCTAAAGATTCTCAAAATGTTCCTTTGATTGTGGAAAATCACGGAACAACCTAATATTCAAATAATTTCAAGAAGTAATGAACTAAAAATTGAATATTGTGATGACGAAATGCCGAATAGTGAGGCATCAAGTAGTTCAAAAACTGTTGTAGGCTCAGATAGCGATGTTACTATGCCTAAAAATTATTTGGTCTGTCACTGGTGATTCAAGTAATTATGAATTGTGTATCGAAAGAGGACTTCGGGAAGGACGTGCCATTTCTAGATGTATTGTTCAAACAAATTGTGAAGGAAATTCTGTTTTGCCTGTCATTGTTATTTCTGGAAGTGATCTGATCATATGTAAAGGTGATACCATAACTAGAGCCGACATTTGTGAAGAGGTTGAAGAACATGTGGCTCTTGCGGCGAGCAAATGAGTCCACTTTTTAAGCAAACATGTTTAATAGCACTAAAATATTACAAAATGCATTCAAAAAAACAACTCAAACATTCGAGAGACGAAGATCACTCTCCTGTGTCGTGCTGTCGTGTCTCGAACCGCCAAGAGAGAGCGAAATCGACAGTTGACGTCGACGTCCCTGCTGACAACGCCTATCTGACACATGTAACCAGCGTTGCCATGCTTCTTGGAGTATAGTCAACCTTAGACGCATGTCTGTGGCCAAGAGTGGATCTGCTCCATGAATCCGCCACAGGGCTCCCCCTAGAGAGTAACCCGCTGGTTGCGAGCGGTTCTGTTGGCATGTGTTGATCAGCAGACGATTGGCGTATGAATGTTCCTCCAACTGCCGATGCGACGCTGGGATATACGCTGGTTTGAGTCGGTCCATAGACACTCGTTGAGGGACATTCTGGACATCCACGGTCAGGAACTTGTCATGTCGTTCTAGTACTCGATACGGGCCGCTATACGGAGGTGTTAGCGGAGGCTTCACTTTGTCCGTACGAATGAACACATGTGTTGTCGTCTGTAGGTCTGGGTGGACATAGGCGGTGCGGGCCGAATGGTTGCTCGTTGGTACCGGCCGTAACGCGCCCATGGTTTCTCGGAGCCGTTGGACAAATCGGTGTTCGTCAGGTGCGGTTGCACTGGGGACGAGTAGCTGTCCGGGAAGGCGAACTGGTGTGCCGTACACTAACTCGGAGGCGGTGCACAAAATGTCTTGTTTGAAGGTATTGCGTAGGCTCAACATAACCAGGGGAAGGGCTTCAACCCAAGATACCACGTCAGCGGCGATGAGGGCGGCTTTGAGAGTTCGGTGAAAGCGCTCAATACACCCATTTGACTGTGGATGATAAGCAGTCGTCTTTATGTGCTTTACACCTAGCGTTGTATTGAGCTGACGAAACAATTGACTCTCAAATTGTCTTCCCCGGTCCGTAGTTATGGTCACCGGCACACCATAACGAGATATCCATTCTTCGAGGAGTTTCTGTACCACTATCTCGGCAGTTATCTCCGGGATGGGTATAGCTTCGGGCCACCTCGTAAATCGGTCGATGATAGTGAGCAGGTATCGGAAGTCGTGACTAGGTGGGAGTGGTCCTACAATGTCAATATGTATGTGAGCGAATCGGTCATCTGGCATTCCCAATGGTGTCACAGGCGTGTTAGTGTGACGTCCAACCTTGGCACGTTGACATTGGATGCACTCTCGTGCCCACTCCTTGACCTGACGGTTCATGTTGTGCCACACAAAGCGCTCGGCGATCATTCGTAGTGTAGCAGCGTGTCCTGGGTGAGACTGGGTGTGAAACTTTAAGAAAACATCTCTTTGAAAAGTTGTCGGCACATACACACGCACCCGCCCATCTTGGATGGCACAATAGAGGGGCCGTTCGCTATCAGGTAAGACGATACGTTGGAGGCGTAAGGAGCTGGCAGGATCGTCTAGAATCTGCTGCAGTCTCTCATCTGTAGCTTGGGCTTCAGCCAGCCGGTTAAAGTCAATGGAGATGGGTGCTGTAAGGACGTCTACTTCCGGTCGCGAGAGGCAATCGGCGACGACGTTCGCTGCACCCTGTACGTGTCGAATGTCAGTCGAGAACTGGCCAATGAATTCCAGCTGGCGAATTTGTCGTGGAGACTGGCGATCGTGCCGTTGTTGGAAGGCGTATATCAGAGGCTTGTGGTCGGTATAGATGGTGAACTGCCTACCTTCCAAAAAATGGCGGAAGTGGTGGATGCCACAAAATATAGCCAACAGCTCACGGTCGTAGGTACTGTAGTTTCTCTGCGTCGCGGTTAGCTTCCGTGAAAAGAAAGCAATAGGCTGTAGGTGCTCGTCGATGAGCTGTTGCAGCACTCCACCAATTGCAGCATCGGAGGCGTCGACTGACATGCTCAGCTGGGCATGCGGTGCAGGGAAAACCAACTCGGCAGAGGTGGCTAGAAGTTCCTTAACTCTGGTGAATGCACCAATGGCTGATGGGGGTAACTCGAGATTCTGTTGCTTCTTCTTTTGTTGTGACAAGAGCTCGGTTAGCGGCATGAGCTCGGTTGCAGCGCCTGGTATCCAACGTCGGTAGAAGTTGACCATCCCCATAAAACGACGTAATTGTCGGTATGTGGTAGGATGTGGAAACTCACGGATGGCGCTGACTTTAGCTGGCAAAGGCCGGACACCAGTTGGAGACACTGTGACGCCCAGGAACTTGGCTTCGTGGGTCCGAAATTTAGACTTATCTCGGTTGATTTGGAGCCCATTTGCCTCCAGGATCCGGAGGACTGTTGCCAGGTGCTGTTCATGTTCTGCTTCCGTTTCGGAGGCTACCAAGATGTCGTCAATGTATATATATACGAAGGGGCATCCTCGAAAGAGGTGGTCCAGGTACCGCTGCAAAGTCTGAGCGGCATTTCGCAACCCGAAGGGCATTCGCAGAAATTCGTATAGTCCAAATGGCGTGATAACAGCCGTTTTCTGTACGTCTTTCGGACGGACTGGGATTTGGTAGAAAGCACGTACAAGGTCAATGGTGGAGAAAACTTTCTTGCCATGTAACTGGTTTGCGAAATCTTGTATGTGCGGCACTGGATACCGGTCGGGCTTGGTGATGTTATTTAAACGGCGGAAATCTCCGCAAGCGCGCCACTGGCCGTTGGATTTTTGGACCAAGTGGAGCGGGCTGGCCCACGGCGATTTCGATGGTTGAACAATACCTGATCGCATCAGTTCATTGAATTCAGCTCGTGCAGCTTGTAGGCGGTCTGGTGGGAGCCTGCGTGGCTTCGAGAATACCGGTGAGCCTTGGGTGTCAATGAAATGCTGCACAGGATCGTCTGGCGTGCTGGTTGGGCGATCGTATGGATGTGCCGAAGATAGTCCAACTTCCAGGGTCCTGACTCGTCGGGACACACACGTGATGCTGCAAGGGGCGGCTGGGTTGACAAGGCGCTTGTTCCGCATGTCTACAGTGAGACCATGGTAAGTTAGAAAGTCAGCGCCTAGAATGGCGGTGGTGACGTCTGCAACCACGAAGGTCCATGTGACTTGTTGGCCGAATCCGAGGTTCAATACCAGTTGCTTCTGCCCATACGTTTTTATGCTAGAACCGTTAGCAGAGTACAGGCATATGGTACTGGGTTGTGTAGCGGTACAGATCTTACGTGGCAGCACACTTAGATCGGCTCCGGTGTCAATTAGGAACTGGAGTTGAAGTGCTTCATCAGTAATAAACAGGCGACGTGGTTTGTGGGGAGCGACAGATGTCGCCACTACAGCGCCCCCTGGTTGTTTTTTGGAAAAGCACATGGTGGTCTGCACTTCTTGGCTTGGGGTCCAAATCGTCGATGGTAATAGCAGTATCCATCAGGAGGTGACCTGGTCGTCGCTTGAGCAGATTGAGACTTTCGAGCCCTGGCGTCAAGATCTGCTTGCTTAGACAAGGCATTTACCTGATCACTAAGCTTGGCTACTGCTTGGTCTAAAGTAGGCTTCTCGTCAATGGACATGACTGGTAAGTTGGCACTTCGTACATACTTGTCAGCTTTCTGAGCTACTTCCTCTAGGTCCCCGTCTAGAATTGATATAACTCCTCTAGCTTGGGGCGGTAGGCGGTCGAGCCATAGGTTCTTCAGTACCTGTGTGTCTATGCTGCTCGTGCTCAAGGCTTGCATCCGGTGGAGAAGCTGAGATGGTTTGAGGTCCCCCAAAGTCATTTCCATTAGTCGATGGATTTTTTCGTCGAAGCTAGTGCCATATCTGGTCAGGAGTCTGGTTTTTAGCTCTTCGTAGGCAGTACCTCTGGTAGGATTTCGCAAGATATCGGCTACCTCTAGGAGTACTTCGCTGTTCAAGCTGGTAACAGTGTGGTCGAACTTGCATTCATCTGATGTTATTTTTGCTTGTCGGAACTGTGCTTCGAGTCGAAGGAACCACAACTCTGGTTCTGTACACCAGAATTCTGGCGCTTTCATTCCTACGCGGGCGATTATGGTGTGATCGTCATCCATAGTGTCGTCGTTGGCCGTGTAGTGAGAGGAACACTTCCGCGAAAGGCACTGTTGCGAGACACTAAACACGAGGTCGCATAACCTCAGAGCAAATCACAATCACGCGTTGTCGGGGTCACCAATGTGGCTCTTGCGGCGAGCAAATGAGTCCACTTTTTAAGCAAACATGTTTAATAGCACTAAAATATTACAAATTGCATTCAAAAAAACAACTCAAACATTCGAGAGACGAAGATCACTCTCCTGTGTCGTGCTGTCGTGTCTCGAACCGCCAAGAGAGAGCGAAATCGACAGTTGACGTCGACGTCCCTGCTGACAACGCCTATCTGACACATGTAACCAGCGTTGCCATGCTTCTTGGAGTATAGTCAACCTTAGACGCATGTCTGTGGCCAAGAGTGGATCTGCTCCATGAATCCGCCACAAACAAAATGACATAACCTAAAATAATAGAGAAGCAAATACTAAATCAGAAGAAAAACATGCTGTTTTGCCAAAACATCAGTTCGCAATCGTGAATCCGTTTTCAGAGGAATTAATAGTATTAATCGATATATAGCCACTCAAAAGGAAAAGTGCGGAAGTCTTTTGTTCTGATTTTGCCAAAAGAGTAAGTGCCGAAATCTATCGAACTATTGAATTCCTTACATGTATTGTCTCCTGCTCTCAATCAACTTAAGGAGGAGATAGCGGCGCTCAAAGAGGAGGTTAGTGTCATTGACAATAACAGTGAATTGTTAGAGGAATTGAATAATTTCTACCAAAATAGACAATGCAAAAAGACGCAAAATAGAGTATTCCCAACAAGATTATAGTTATCGCAGAGGCAAAGAAGAAAAATGTAGATAACATGCACCCATCAGATTTGACCAAGATATTATTTAAATTGGGCATAAGGGGCATTGTCAACGTAGCTCGCAAAGTAGTTAACAGAGTTGGCATAACCTTTTTAACTTCAGCTCATGCAAATGATTTTTCAATGAATAAATCTTTTCTAGATGAAGGATTTGTAGCTTACATTCCTCAAAGTTTATCAACATGCAAAGGACTCATCAGAGGTGTAGGTTTTACAATCGAGATGGATGATATCATCAAATATAATGATGCTTAATGCAGAATTGTAGAGGCCAGAAGACTCAACAAAAGGTCCATGAGAGGCAATGAGGGCACCTTCCACTACAGTGGTGTTTACGTTTGAGTGTAGTAGATTGAAGGTACCAAATACTTTGAGTATTTTTTCATATTTGTATCAGGTGGAAGCCTACATTCCGCCAGTAATTCAATGTTACAAATGTCTCAAAGACGGGCATGCCAAGAGACAGTGTAGGGGAAAAAAGAGATGCGCACGTTGTGAAGAATATCATGAAGAAGAATGTGAAAGACCTGACATCAAATGCCTTTTCTGTAGCAATGCGCACCTAGCCATTCATAGAGGCTGCAAGGAGTATGAAAGACAATGTAAGATAAATGAAGCAATGGTTTCTCAGAATATTTCCTTTTTGAAGCTGCAAAATTATTTCCTTCCATTCTCCCTCTCCCTCGAAAACAAAACCTAAATAGAAGGTCTCAGGACTTTCCTTCACTGCCTGTAAGAGTTTCTCAGATGTCTTCCCAACAATTTCCTAGAGAGGTTTCTCACCAACAAAGCTACTCAAGAGTGGTAGTAGGTACAAAGAGAAGGAAGACTCCTCCTCAGGAAGCTAAAGAATTTGACCTATCTGCTCATCAAGGCCTTCTGTTCCCTTCTTCAGCGAGAACCAAAACAAATCCCGTCCCATTCAATTCATCAGTCCATCAAGGTAATTCACAAAAAGGAGTGCAGGCTCCTGAGCGAGTTAATGTGCAAAGAGTTTCCGAAGAAAAAGTTATAGCTGAAAGAATTCCTTATGTTGAAATTAATGAGTTAAATTCTGCTGCAGACTGTGGTTCGGACCTGACCGGGTTGAGCTTGTCTGCAGTGGGGATGGACTCGGATGTAGTTTCCCAAACTGATCATTTTATTGATCAAATAGATTTGGAGGAGGCCATGGAGGATGACAAGAGTGCATCTTCCAGGTATTCGTCCTATTAGGTATTTTTTTTTATTTTCTTCTCTTTCTTTGTCATCCAACATCTCAATAATTATATTTTCTCATTACTTACATACACATTTCCATGTATTTTCTCTTCATTCATAATCCATTCACATTATATAGAACAGCCCAGGAACAGATATGTATAGCATGTATAAAGTGTAACAAATATCCTTGTAATGGTTAAGTTGGCCTCGAAATTCATGCAGTGGAACATGAGAGGCTATTTTAGAAACAAAGACAACCTCATTTCAATGGTTAGGGATGTTCAAGCAGACATAGTATGTTTGAATGAGACTTTTCTAAAAAAATCAGATGTGATCTATGTTGCAGGGTTCAATGTGGAACGCCTGGATAGGAATGATGGTTGGGAAGTGGACTTGCAATTTTAATCAATCAGAATTATTCCTTATAAGACTGTGTATTCAAGGCAGGCAAATCCTAACTCTAGATTCCAGGTATTGAATTACAAAATCTCATCAATATGCATATATTGTCCTCCAGATATTGGTATTCCTCTGAATTTTTTAATCAGTTAATTTCCCCCCATAACAAACCGATTCTCGTATCAGGAGATTTTAATGCACATCACCCCTTGTGGGGCTCGGGAAGAATAAATAGGAATGGACAAATTGTTCAGGATTTCATTGATCATCATAATCTGGTAGTTTTGAATGACGGCTCTATCACTATAATTAATCCCCCTCTGTTCTCAAAAAGCGTCCTAGACTTGGCAATAGCTTCAGCTAATATTGTTCTCAACTTTAATCTCAGATTCTTGGATGATCCAGGCTTTAGTGATCATTTGCCACTTGTATGTTCAATGGTAAGTTTTACTCCACAAAATAGAAATTCTGATACGTCTCATTTGAAATTCAATTTAAGAAACGCAGACTGGGAGAAATTTCAGAGCGTAATCAAAACTAACATGATAACTAAACTACAGATACTCAGACCTACAAAGAATTTATAGACATCATAAGGGAGGCGGCTAATGAAAGCATCCCCAAAAAGAAACCCTTCAATTCATTCAAACCCCAACACCACTGGTGGGACGATGAGTGCTCCGACCTTATTAAAAACAGAAGAGAGGCTTTCTCAAAATTCAAGTCAGCTAGTAGTACCCTCTATCTCAGCTATCTTTCAACTTAGAGGAAAAGTAAGAACTGTTTCTTTAAAAATTTTTCACGTAGAATCCAGTGGCGTAGTCAGATTTTTTTGATGAGCTGTAGTTATTTAGATATAACCCAAAGTTATGTTTCTTTTAAATAGAACACCCTGTATATTTCTCAATATTTGAAACAAAAGAGCTTTGCGCTTTTCAAAAATATAAAACACTTATATGATATTTTGAGTATTAGTCCTGTATTTGGGTAATTTTCAGTTTTTTATGGCAAGTCAAGACAAATAACTTCTACTTTTAAAATAGATATTCTGACGCAATAATTGAATACCACTCATTTATATAGGGTAGAATGAGACATATTCATTTAAAATGATTATTCAATTAACAATTTGATAAAAACAATTTGATTAAACAAAAAACAATTCTATTAATTTTTCTCCTGTTGAAAATGTCTTATAAATATTGTTCAAATTGCTGCTGTTCAATTTGAAACAAGAAAGCTTCGCGCTTTTCAAAAATATACAACACTTATATGATATTTTGAGTATTAGTCCTGTATTTGGGTAATTTTCAGTTTTTTATGTAGGTTTCCTATTAATAGGCCGTGTAAAAATGTGGCAACATTATCCACTACACAAATTTTCATATTTCCCTTATTGCTGTCACAATGTTCCGTCACACACTTACCACATTTACCAATATTCAGTACTATTAATTGACTATGAAAGCTGTGGACCTAATAAGTAGGTAGCTATGAAAAAAAAAACACAAATGCAGATTGCTTACAATTCTTGTCACCTACCTGTCAAAGCCTGTCAATGGCGAATAATAATCCAGGATATCAAAACTACGAGAAATTAGATATGGTTGGGATATATTAGCAAGTTGGCTTCAATGCAAATCAAGCGAAGGACCTACTCAGGCAACACGAAGATATCCTAAGGATTTCCCGGTGATATCTTCCTAGGAAATTGTGACGCCTTTCGCGAGTTCGCCGAGAGGTCACCAAGAGCACTATATCTACTCCATATGTCCGCAGCGCAGGATATTCCTGGCGAGAGCTTGAAGATATCGCATGTGGAAATTCACATACATATCACTGCAGCGAGGAGTTTGGGAAATTCGCATACATGACCTGGTGACGAGCAATCTAGGAAATTCGCATTGATAACCTATGAAGAGGTCTATAAGAGCTCACATGAATAACTAGAATGAGATATTCCCAGCCAATGCTTCTAGAGAGATCTATAAGTGCTCGCATATATAAACAGACCGAGATAGTCGCTGCCAGTGCTTTTGGCGAGGTCTATAAGATCTCGCATATATAACCAGATTTAGATATTCGCAATGGGTGCTTCCGGCGAGATCTATACGATTTCGCAAGAATAACCAGATTGAGCTGAATATGAACTTTTCATTATACAGGGTGATTCAAAATGGAATTTTTTTGATACGCCACTCAAAACAATGTAGTCAGTATTTTGTTTAGGTTCATGGTTCATTGAAAAAGAATATTGAAATATGAAAGTTCATCTATTTCATAAATGCCATACATGACACGAATGATGGTCTAAGTTCATTCATCACATAAATGACTTGTTTGCTCATTCCACGATATTCCTCTCATCCTCCCTCTTTCTTCTCTGGCTACAGTGCCACAGCCATTCCTGAGAGAGAACTTCAAACTCCTTGTCTGTCGTTTTCCATATCTGCTTCAGTACATCTACAAAAATTGGAATGTGAATATAGTGGGAAGATGATTTGGAAGGGTTATCAAATTTTCTAAGTCGCTCAAAATTGAAATTATCACAACTGAGATATTGCCTGAGAAAATAGAATTTCGAATATTAAAAAAAATGCCAATTTTCTTCAATAACATTATTTCTCATATTCACTAAACGAACTGAAGCAAAATTTGAAGAACATAAGATTTTCTTGAATTTTCAATTTCTTTTGGTCAAAACTAAAAGAAATTTGAACCTGATAAAATAAGAATACAAGTTCCTATAGGCACTCTTTACGGAGACATGGGCCCCTAAAGGACATCCTGTATGATGAATAACACCCTTCACGGAAAATGGCTGAAAATACTAAATTGGAAAAAAGATATCTATACAGAATATTTATATTATTTCTTATTCACGCTTTTTAATGGAATGAGTGATACAGAAAATACATACAAATGAAAAGGAAAAAAAGGGCAAAACTTCACTTACACAAACTTGCTGTAATGAAACTGACATTCTCTAATTTAATATCACCACGCTGTCCTTTCCACGAGCATTTCATGCCGAACTCATTTGTAAAAATGGTTTTAAAAATTCGTGCATGATGGTCCTTCGGCCCAGAACCTCCGATTTCATTAAATAGCAATTTCTGTGAAAAAAATAAGCTGTAGAGAGAATTTTGTTTACTGAATTTTGGATAATTTTGAAAAAAAAAGTTTTTCAGCAGTACTAATTTTTTCTTTCGATACTCATCAACCTGCTAACTACTTCAATACATAGATGGAATTCATGTCAACATTAAACAAGAGGGATTCAGCTCATAGAAATGAATAGTATATGGGCAAGTAGGTACTGCAAAATTCATGATTGATAATATGGGTGACTGAATTCCGCCCCTTCTCTATGAATGAAGACAATTTTTGTCAATATACCTTATTATTAATATAATAACTTTCCACAAATCAAATAAGATGACCAAGTGAAAACTGCTGTTTTTTCATATTTCAATTTCAACTCAAAACTTTTATATGTATTGAAAAATTACAAACCAAGTCTTCCAGAAGTTGAGGGTTCTTGTCCAAAGTTTCACACAAATTTCTGAATCCAATTTCATTTTTCAGAGAAGATATCCTTGAATTGCTTATTGGCATCAGTTTCACCCTTCCATTTTGTTTCTAGAAGCTCTTCTATATTTGTCATGTGAAGGATAACTTCCTGCATTTGTTTCCTCATAGAATGCATTTCTGTAATGCAAAAAAAGAGGTGGAAAATCAAAAAAAAAATCCAATGCGAAAGTGAAAGAGGAAATATAACTGATACTAATCTGTTTCAAATAAGCAATCAATAATATAAACTACAACAAAAACAATAAGATTATGAAGATAATATAGTGAAATCGATGCCATTACGTTTTCTGCACAAAAAATGATGATTTCAAACTACACTATTTGTTATTATTCATGCGTATATATCATGCCAGCCAATATTTTTTCTGCTATAACCAAGTTACAAGCACCTGATGCTCTTTTCGATTTATCAACAATTTCTTATTCATCACTGAAGATCAGTTATTTTGGTAAAATTATAACTTGGGATCAGTTCAAGTTCAAGTTGAATCATTTTGAAGTATCTGGTATTACTGGAAAATTTTATGAAATGGTACATTTTATTTGACTCTAATGATTTTCTCGAAGTACAAATCAAACTGTATTTTCTCGATGGAAATTCAAATAAATCATGAATAGAGTTCAAGCTTCAATGCAATATGATAATCAAATATTTCCTGTCACTTGATCAATATGAGATGAAACTACATAATAAGGAATAAACCATGCAGTTGAAAATAAATTGAAATACAATATTACCATCTGTTAGAGCAGCTAGACAATTTTTTATGTCAAGAGAAGTACTTGCTGAAAAGAAATTGAATTATCAAGATTTTGATTAATTATTAGTTTCTGTTCATTTTATGTTGACCTAAGAAATTAAATACTGTTTGTAGGTTAATCGAGGAGGTAGTGTATTCCTTTTCCTAGATTTTTTGGGATTTTCTCTCCTCATTTCTAGAAATAAAAATTAAAATACATATTTCAATATATTTGTAGAAGGTACTGATTTGTGATCTGTTCCAAATTGTCATTGTACTTGAAATTCAACTTTCACTTCAACTTCAACTGTCACTTTTCAGTGTCAAAAACAACATTGAACAATTTTTACGAATATAAAAATATACGAATTGTATTGAAAACGCGAGCAGATTCGTTCCCGAAACATCCACTAAGATGAGTAGTAGTTTTGATTTCAAAATTTTCGAATAACAAGGTGTCACTGACAGGTAACTGAAAGTTGAATTTCAGTGACATTTTGGGGCGGATCACAAATCTGTCTTTACTACAAATATATTGAAATAATTATTTTTTTACTTTATTTTCTAGTTTTTATTTCTAGAAACGAGTTGAGAAAATCCCGAAAAATGTAGGAAAGTGGACCTAGGCAATTGTCGAAAGAAATTTGAATCAGAGATAATAAGTGACGAAACAATTTCTAGACAGGAAAAAATCTAAATACCCTATATGACAAAACACTATAATAAGCTTCGACCACTGATCTTACTCTATGGAAAAAAAATAAGTGACATTGAAAAATGAATCAGTTATTTCTACATTCCAATTTGGTATTCACGGGTTCGAATGAGAAAAAAGTGGTCTTCATGAAATTCATACTAATATACTGTTAACAATAAAATTGATGATATCGAGTTATATTCAATATGTTTCCCACAACCAAGGCCAAATATGTTTCCACAAAATCCTCCTGAACAATAACATTCCTAAATAACATTCCTAATTTGCTAGATTCCTCTACCAATTGGTACACCACTATCTATATAAATTCTCACTTGTTGATATTGTTGGTGGTAGTGAATGCGATACTTGTTCTTGAGAGTTATTGTAGCTCTTGGAAGATGTAAGATTTGTTAATTCTGAAATGCGAGAGAAAAAAAGGACGATCGAATATTGAAAACGAAATTTCACAGGTTTATTGATGAATGCTTGAATTTGAATTTTAAGTTATTATCAAGTCAGAACGATTCACCAATGATCATATGCTATGTCAATGTATTTCAATTTCAATATACTAAAGAATGTTCTATAACTACTGGTATAAAAATTATACAACATTGAAGTATTCTCAATCAACATCGAGAAGTTATTTATAGAAATAGCCCATTAAAAACAATAGATAAGTCATAAGTTTTGGTTGATATTTATAGTTCTTAGAAATTGAGACGAACGTAGAAAAGCCATGAGATGAAATGAATGAATGAAATGTTTTGTCAAATAATATTATACTTCCTTGACCACATTTAGGAATGTAAATTCCAAGAAACCAAGATTAACAGTGACTGATGATTCTGAATATAAAATAAAATGAAGACATTGGGAACATTATAATATATATAAATCTAGAAATATAAGAAACATTTCCAATTTGAGTAGGAAAAAAGAACTACATAGGATTATTACTATCATAGCCCAAATCTTAAGATTGTGATAACAGGAAATTTAATTTCTGTAGTTTTCATAACTTATGCTGGATTTATAAACTCAACTAAACTAACAATTAAATTAACAACTAAGAATTAAGAAAGATGAATACATGGAAATCCCATTGGGATTTTATAAACTTTCATCTGTCAATTAAACTAATAATTAACAACTAAGAAGATGGCCATCTTTCATCTTTTCAACTAAGAATCAACAATTATGAATTCAACGCATGCGCATGAGGCATAATATTTTCTGACATTGACATTAAAGAATTAAAGACCGCGAAAATATGAAATAGATCTTCTTTATGTATATGGAGTTGTTTATAGTGTGAGTGCATTCGAAGAATCAACTATGAATACAGAAGAAATTATTGAAATGATGGGTGTTATTTTACTGGTCACTACAACGTTGCTTGCCACCGGAGTCATCAAGAAGAGAAGAAATCGGAGATTCAAGATAAGGCCAATGAATAGAAACCGAAGAGAAATTGGCGTATACAAAAATATAATCCAGTTTGCCGAACTGAATGATAGGGAACAATTCTTTAAATAGACCAGGATAAGCCCAGAAATGTTCAATTATGTGTTGTCTCTCATTCAACCATTTATCCAGAGAAGCCCAAGAATCGATTCCATTTGTCCTGGTCAACGATTAGCGATGAGACTTTACAGTATGGCAATAAATAAAATAAAAAATATGAAATTATAACCACTTTTAAATTAATATTTTAGCTATCTAGCAGAAGGTTGCTCTTTTCAAGAGATAGCATTCAACAATTTTATTGGAGTAACCACGTCGTCCTTAATAATCACTGAAACATGTGAGGTATTATGGAAAGTGCTTTCCCCCATGGTGTTGCCATCACCAACTGAAAATACTTTTCGTAAAGCTAGTGATGGGTTTTTCTTCAGATGGAATATGCCAAACTGTTTTGGGGCCATTGATGGAAAACTAGTGAATATTCAATCGCCGAATTACTCTGGTAGTGACTACTTTTCATACAAGAAGTCTTTTAGGTAAAATTTGGTTACTAGACTAGTATAATATCAATAATACATACCTATTCAAAATATTACAGCATGATCTTAATGGCTGTTTGTGACAGCTATTACAGATTTCAATGGGTGGATGTGGGAACACCTGGTTCGAACAATGATGCCTCAGTATTCAGAGAATCAATGTTTGGCCAGTTGTTGCTACAGGAAAAACTACCGATTCCCACAAAAAAAAATCTGCCGGGAACAAATCTCAGTTTGCCTCACTTCCTTGTAGCAGATCAGGCGTTTCCACTCCATGAAAATATCATGAGACCCTATCCTGGGAACTATTTAGGGGAGGGCAAGAACATTTTCAATTATAGACTATCCAGAGCCCGTAGGACTATAGAAAATACATTTGGTATCTTGGCACAGCGTTGGAGGCGCTTGAGGAGCCCTATAATTGCAAGGCCTGAAACTTGCGAGAAAATTATACTGGCCACCATTGTTCTCCATAATCTGCTGCAGAAAGGAGAGGAGGATTTACCTATTGAAGAGAGGAGATATTGCCCTACAGGATTTGTTGATGCCCTTGATAAAGATGGCAATATCAAAGATGGTGCTTGGAGAACCATGCCTGGAAACCTCAAATCTATTGGTCGAATAGGGGCAAATAATGCTAAAAAAGATATTTTCGAAAATAGAGATCACCTTATGGAATATTTTCTATCAGATGTAGGGGCCCTTCCAAGTCAGTGGAATCAGGTACACCAAGGTGGTGTACCTGGTGATTTTTCTATGGAATCGTGATCATTTGTTGTTCATCATCTTTATTTTAAAAATGATATGAATTAGTCTTTAATTTTTTTTCCATAATCTATTGTTTTTTTTAGGATTTATATTAGTTTTTATAATGAATATTGTTCCATTCAAATATGAAAACTCTCAGTACATTGTTTTTTTTCTTCATTTATTTATTATCATACATTGCACATTGTTATTAATAATAAAATAAAAACTCAAAACACGAAACAGAATAACACTTATTTACACTAATCAGGTCCCATTATGAGAAAATACATATTTCATCAGACTTCAGTTCTCTTTCTCCCTCAGTTTTTTGTCCATACATTCATAAAACTGTCTCTTGAGAGAGATCTTTTCAGCGGGTGTAAAAACAGAGAGATCTTTAGACAATGACTTCACAAAGTCCTCATCCTCTCTGTCTGAGTTCTGTTTTTGTTCAATGAACTTTTCAAATGAACTTAGGCAACCACCTAACTTATTGACAATGCCATCTTTATCAGAATTATCATGCTTGGTTTTTTTTATGTTACGAGGCCTTTTTATTTCATTCAAGTTTTTATTCATATTGAGTTCTTGACTTTCCTTGCAATGTCGGGTTGGGTCAATGGGTTGCGCTCTCGATTGTTCTGTCACTTCTGGTACAATGGTTTTAATTCTTTTGGCTGGTGGAATTTTAGCTGGAGGTTTTCGATTCTCTATGAAATTTTCATAGAGATTTTCATCCATGGACTCCTCTTCTTCATCCATAGAATTATGGACTTCAAACACTTCACTGACTTCTTCCTCAGAATCAGTTATAATATTGTGGACACCACTGTACTTGAAACTGGATTCAGGAATACTCTGACTACCTGACAAATTTGTTGTAGTCCTGAAACAATATTCATATTGAATATGAAAACTCTTTGTAAAAATACTTACTTTCGTTGAATAATGAAGGGATCTAAAAACTTCATCAGTTCGTAATATGGCCATGTTAATGAGTAGGATTCTGATCCTGAGGGTCTGTTCTTTGACGATCTCTTCAAGGTGGCATATTTATTTCTCAAAACAGTCCAGCGCTGATCACAGTCTATAGCTGAAATTAATTATTAATAATTGTTTCCCTCTGTTACCGCGGAATTGTTGAACATTGGAATTTCATGTCATCGACTTTTCATGAAAATACTTACGAGTAACCCCCATTATAGTGGCTATGGTTTGCCAAGCGTTTTCCTTTTTAACTTTGTTTTTGAAGTCTATGTTTTTCTTGTCATAGAGTAGTCTGAACTGGGACACCCTCTCGATTAATTCTCCGTCGTCCATTATTAAACTATATAATTATAAAATATCTTTCAGGACCCTAGATAGGTAATCTGTGCCGGAAGGATATCAAACATAACCAAAAACATTTATTATGACAAAAATGATCATTCATCACAGAACGGTTTCTTTACTCTGAACGTCAAACACGAAACAATAAAAAACTTAATTCTAAATTTTCAGTAAATGATGTTTATAAACGCCTCCCTAGTTCATATAGTTGTTAATTGCTAATTGTTAATTTAAATTCTTAGTTTAGTTGAGTTTATAAATCCATCATTACAAAATGATTGTCATAATTTTATAAAACAGCAATTTACTCACCAGGAACATCATAGGTGGGAGATGTCCTATGAAAATCTGTGAAGGCCCTATTTAAATTTAAAAAAAATCATGTTCCTTCTCTATAAAGCACGACAATATTTTCTGTTCATTTCTCAAACTATTTGGGCTATATTTTGATACTTTGCTTCTTTGATTCAATTCACACTCACCACGGAACATATGTTTGAAGGTTTCCTTTTTTTTTCTCTCCTATGCCTCCCCATTCCTTCATCCTCCACATCTGAAGGTAGCAAACATTTTTGGCGCGCTTCATTGATATTTCCTGGAATGTGAAACATACTGCAATTTTCATAATTGCTACGATATCCAATCTGATTCAGAATGATAAAACTATATTTTGATGATCAGAATTGTTAAACTTCAATGACAATTGAATGAATCAAGGAAATTAGAAAGACCTACCATACACTTTTCTCACTCTCACATCAAACTGCTGCCACAAAGTGACATCAGGATTGGTTGCTGCTCTGATTTCTTTGTAGCAATTTTTTGGTGGCCACCAACACTTTGTGTTATCACTACAAAGCCACTTGGCTGGTACCAATGGCTGATTATCCACCATTTCTGATAGAAATTCCACCACAGCATAATCCTTGTTCATCTATAAACAGATAACTATGCAAGTAATGTAGGTATTTGAACTATTCAGCAAGAATGTTTTCATGTTAGTCTAGTGGGTGCAAAAGAGGAATATTTCAATAAGTTGTAAACAAAGTATAAGAACCGATATGAGAACTATGCCAATGACAATGAAAGAAAATTAAATATTAGAACATTACACAACACTTCTTCCCCAATAGAGTTTTTCACGAGTGGAATTCACTTCCACAGAGTGTAGTTAGTGCTCCATCTATGAACTTGTTCAAAAACAGATTTGACAGCTTTACAAAATGTAGTCTCATCCAATAGTTTATTAACATGATTAAATTCAATCATCTTAATATTTCAATCAGATCGTTTTTATATCTTATGCATATTCTACTATTCGTGTGTCAAATACAATTATTTGTACTATTTCTGGGCATATTAGGCAATAGCATCTGCCCTTCTCTTGCAGAGAAATTGAAGAATCATTTGGCATTCCAAAGACAAGGGTTTCCAAGATATTGAAAAAGAACAGATATACCCCCTACATACCACAAACTATTCATTATTTGAACCCGGGTGATGCTGTGAAGCGCATTGAGTTTTGGAGATGGTATATCCAAAAGACGGAAGAAAATATAAATTCTGGGCGTTCAGTGGTATGGTCCGATGAAAGACATATAAGTAGCGCTGGAATATTTAATCGAAATAATCATTGTTATTGGTCAAATGAAAATCATTACGTTACGGTGGTTCGCCAACAGCAAGGCAGATTCGGCTTTAATGTATCTTGTTTCGTTTATGGAGGAAGACTAGCCTATTGAATTTTTGACGGTAACTTGAATCACCAAAGATATTTGGAAATTTCAGATGATTGTCTTCCTGAACTACTTGACGAAATTCCTTTGGCTCAATTCAGACACAGTTTCTTCCAACAAGATGAAAGATTTCAAAACCAGTGGATTGGTAATAATGGTCCCATTAACTGGCCGCCAAGGTCCCCTGACTTATCGATATTAGATTTCTTCTTATGGGGCTATATAAAAAAATAAAATATATCACACGCGGCATGAAAATCGAGATTCACTGATGAATGCTACGAGAGCAGCTTTCGAATATTTACGTATGAGACCTATATTTTTACTCCGGTCGATTGACGCTATCCTCAGAAGATGTCGGCTGTGTCTTCAACAGAATGGGCAGCAATTTGAACAATATGTATAAGACATTTTCAACAGGAGAAAAATTAATAGAATTGTTCAGTAGTAGTGTTTGAATTTATTGTTTTATCAAATTGTTTTTCGTTTAATCAAATTGTTTTTATCAAATTGTTAATTGAATAATCATTTTAAATGAATACTTCTCATTCTACCCTATATAAATGAGTGGTATTCAATTATTGCGTCAGAATATCTATTCTAAAAGTAGAAGTTATTTGTCTTGACTTGCCATAAAAAACTGAAAATTACCCAAATACAGGACTAATACTCAAAATATCATATGAGTGTTATATATTTTTGAAAAGCGAAAAGCTCTCTTGTTTCAGACTAGTAGTAGTAGTCGTCGAAGTGATCGGACGTATCGAAATATCGCTCTGCGATAATAGTGATTTTCGCTGAGTTGAAATCGAGTTAGCTCGATCCAGAGCATCGAAATGAGTAGAGCTAATCATGCTGATATAGTAATTTCTTATTTGAAAAGTGACGAATTCTATGAAATTATCAATAAGAGTGTAATATTACAAACACAAAAACTGGAAGAAAAAATATCTGCTTTGCAAGAAGAGAAAGTAACATCCAACTTGTGAATATGTTGACAAATATTAATGTGGAACCATAAAGAATGGCGCCAAACGAAGGTGAGTCATATCAAGGCTCATTTGAATCTGGAAATAAGCCTATACATTGCAAACAACCAGAAATGAAAAACAAAGACCTTCAGATAAGGAGCACTTCTAAAAACCGTCTATCGTCGACATCAAGTGCAAATAATCTAGATCTAACAAAAACTAGAAACACTTTTTCCGACAAGTATACGGAAAACAATGTGACCCACTCACGACCAGAACAAAAATTCTACGGGGGCGAAGAAAAATGGAAAATCCAGACGAGTCGACACAAACGCAGGAATGTAATCTATGGGGAAGGAACTGATAGTGATATGTTCAAGGGAGTTACGAGATATTTAGACTTTCATGTATTCCGTTGTCCCCTGGACTTAACGACCGATGGGCTGGTACAGTATCTGAAAAGTAAAAACGTCAATGTTAAATGCGATAAAATGGCATCAAAATTTCCGGATATTTATAATTCCTTCTTTATATTCCTGCAAATAATGTGAAGGAATTATCGAATCCGAAAATTTGGCCTGAATATGTTGGAATAAATCGTTATGAATCTCGTTTTTTACGGCGAACTTCTACGGAGGCAGGAACCAGCTGATAATCTCAAATAATCGGGACAGTATTCCGAAAACCAGCCAATGTTTAAAAAATAATATGCTATGTATCAATAGTGAAAGTCTTTTAGCACACTTTGATGAGATACATCAGTTAGTATGCGAAACGAAACCGATTTTAGTATGTTTAACGGAAACTAGAGTCACTGATGACATATTAGATAGTGAAATAGTTATAAATAATTATATTACTATTAGATGTAACTCGCAAAGTAGACATACTGGTGGGGTGGTCATTTATATTAGATGTGATATAAAATTCAACATAGAAAAAGATGAATTTCTTCATACAAATTATTGGTTTCTATCTTTAAATAGTAATTAATAAGCAAATATGGTATGTGGGATATTTCTACCATTCTCCTAATGCGAGCCACGCTGAATTTTGTAACTATTTTGATACTGATGGTTTCAAACAATTTGTAACTTTTTACACTAGAATCACACATTTTAGCAAGAGTACGATTGATCTTGTTTTTTCTAACAATTTTGATGTGGAAGTAAGAAGTGTGACTCCAAAAATTACTGACCATGAAACATTAAGTATAAACATTGATGCAAACCAAGATGAAATTTCTGTGAATCAAACTTTTCGAAAAATCGACTATAACAGCTTAGCTGCTGCTCTAATTGAAAAAAATTGGAAATATAGTTCAGTAGATACGGATATAGTTTACGATAATTTTAAATCCAACATAAAAAACACTATAGATAGTCTCTTTCCTCTTCAATCCAGATTTGTTAGAAAATCCAAGGAATGGTTTAATGAAACCATAAAATATGCTATTGAAGAACGTAATTTGGCTTACAATATATTTAAAATTAACAACACCCAGGCAAATTGGCGACTGTACACTGGGAAACGTAACAACGTTGTAAAAAATATAAGAATTGTAAGAAAGCAATATTATGAAAATAAAATTGATAACGTGAAGAATAACCCAAAACTAATGTGGAAAACATTAAAAACTTCAGTCAGCACAAAGAATATACCTTACATTACAAGTATCACAGTGAATGGCATAGAAGTACAAAATGATATTGAGAATATTTTTAATGACTAGGTATTTCATTTCAAGTATCACGGATATTATCAAAGTACTGCCCAATGATGAATATATTTTGTGTGTGAGACTGCTTTATTCGAAAATGAAGCAATTGACCCTGCAAAAGTTTTCAACAAATTTACGAATATAACAATAACTGAGCTGAGACAGTTGATTTTCAAACAACAAAATGAGTTCTCAGAAGATGAAATTGATTTTAAATTAATAAAAAGCACATTTGATGTTATTGGATATCCATTACTGCATTGTATAAATACATCCTTAAGTAACGGCTACTTTCCATCAAATTTGAAAATCTCTACAGTTATACCTGTCCAAAAGGTTCCAAATACAAACAAGATCGAAGAACATAGACCGATTAATACACTAACTTGTCTAGAAAAAATATTAGAATTATGTACCTATAACCAACTAATCGGGTTTTTAGATGAACAAAAATTATTATGCCAAAATCAGTCAGGGTTTAGACACGGATATTCTTGTGAAACCGTCTTGCAAAAAGTCATAAATGATTTCAAATATTTAATTGATTCAGGTAAATCTATTGTTGTGGTATTTCTAGATCTACGACGAACATTTGAGGTAGTGAATAGAGAGTTACTATTAAAAAAACTCAGCCTTTACTTTGGTATTCGTGTAAATACGTTACGATGGTTTGAATCATATCTCACTTGTAGACAATAACAAACCAAAAGCAATAAATATAAAGAACAATGATAATGGTGTCCCACAGGGTAGTGTACTGGGTCCCATGCTTTTTATCTGCTTTGTGAATGACCTACTACATCTGAACGACGAAAAATGTAGAATGCATCTATTTGCAGATGATACAGTTATATATATTTCAGGTGAACACATTAATCTCCGAAATGAACAAAACTCTTATCAAGATTCAAAATTGGTTCACTAATAATAAATTGATAACAAACCCACAGAAATCAAAATATATGATATTGAAAAGTAAAAAACATCTGAACCAACAAATCATTAACAATGTTCGATATAACAATTATGATTTGAATCAAGTTAGCAACATAAAATATTTGGGTATAATCATAGATGATAAACTTAATTTCAGTGAACATGTTGATTATATATCCAAAAAAATATCCAAGAAAATCGGATTCATGTATAGAATCAGCAAATATGTGAGTCAACCCACAAAACACACTATATATAATTGTATCATCAAGCCACATTTCTAATATTGTTCATCAATCCTATTCATGTGCCAAGAGCATGATTTGAATAAATTACAAATTCTTCAAAACAGATGTATGCGTTTACTACTGGGATGTAATAGATACGTAAGCATATCCTATATGCAAGAACAATTGAACTGGCTAAGTGTCAAAAAATACATAATTCTCAAGACAGTAATGTTCATATATAAACTACTGAACAACAAGCTCCCAGAATACTTATCTGCAAACCTACAATTAAGACATAACATACATAATTATAACACTCGACAAAAGAACCACATATACATAGCTCCAACAAACCTGATGAACACAAAAAAAGTATTTTTGATGCAGGAATGTGCACATATAATAATCTCCCACAAGCAATCAAATCTATAACGACAAATGTTTTCAAACGAAGTGTGATAACTTATCTCAAAACAAGTGTATAGTCTCTCAGTTTATATATATATATGTTCATTCATAGTTAATATTATTGAACAGAAATATTTCTTCTACTTCTACTACTTTAGTTTTTAGTTTCTAGTTTTAAGTTTTATGGATGTATTGTATACCCATGATTATATTTTTTTACTTAGCAACGCTATTAAACGAATATTATTAAATATTGAGAAATATGTTCTATTTAAAAAAACATAACTTTGGGTTATATCTAAATAACGACAGCTCATTAAAAAAATCTGACTACGCCACTGGATTCTACGTAAAAAATTGTTGGAGAAACAGTTCTTACTTTTCTTCTAAGTTGGAAGATAGCTGAGATACAGGAGGGGTCCCAAAATGCAATATTTTCAATTTCGCCCTGTATCTCAGGAATGAAGCTGGCTATGGAAATTTTGTTTACGGTTTCATGAGTTTCACAAAAAAGTAGCCAAAGTTCGCGAAAACCGCAAATCTGTATCTTCAAAAATAAGCGAGATATCCCGTAAGGACATCGAAAATGGGACAGCCTGTACATATTAAAAATACACTGTTGTGAACGTTTGTTTATATACACACAGTATTTTGTAGAGACAACTTCCTCCATAACTGGTGACCCCGACGTGATGTTGATGGATTAATTTCTGAGAGTGATTGTGTGCTCATGCTGAAATTTTTGTGCAACGAGACGACCACGTGTTCTGGATAGGAGTTTCGTGTGCTACAAAATTACTGGCTGTAATTATATCACGTGAGTGCATTACAGGTTTCTCGCAATAACTGTGAGAAATCAACGACATGGCCAACCCAGGTGAAAAAACAAATGGGCCTTCCTCGGCCTCCATGCCGCCTGTGTGTGTCGCAAGCTCTGTCAAGCTTCCGCCGTTCTGAAGGCACGGTCCTCGGTTCATTCAAGTGGAAGCACAGTTCCATAGACACCGCATCACGACTAAAAACACGAAGTTTAATCTTCTAGTTAGTGCCCTCGACGCTGAAGCCATGATGGAAGTAGCCGACCTCCTAATGAGCCCCCCCGTGGTCGACAAATACGAGCGACTCAAGGCTGAGCTCATCGGTTGCCTCACTGAATCAGCTGACCGTCAGCTTCACAAGGCCCTCACAGAACTAGAGCTGGGAGACAAGAGGTCAACACAGCTGCTTCGTCAAATGACCACTCTGGCCGGTGAGAAAGCCACAGAGGACGTTCTCAGGGTCCGTTGGCTGGCACTGTTGCCTCCTTCCATCCAGCGTTGCCTCAAGCTCATTAAGTCAGCGTCCCTCGAGGAGCAAGCGAAGATTGCTGACGAGCTTCATGAGACGCAAACTTCCTCGTCTGATATTGCCGCGAGCCTCTCCCGCCACAGGTCCAAGTCGCCGCAACATCAACACGCAGAGCCCCTGGATGTTCTCACTAGAGAAGTTGCTGCTCTAAAGCTGGCAATGGCTGAGCTAGTCGCGCTCAACACTAGCCGAGAGGGTACCTGCAGAAACCACGAACGCAGTCGTGATCGCAACCAAATACGTTCCATACCCAAAAGCAAGCTGTTCTTCTATCATCACCACTTCGGAACCGACGCTAGAAACTGCGTGCAGCCATGCTTGTTCAGCCCTCGACAGCCGTCGGGAAACTGAGATCGCTATCGACCGTTCTGGCGGCCAGCGACAGCACAAGCACCAGGGCACGACCTACCAGGAGTACAGGCTTCATGTCTTCGACCGCATGACAAACATGAAGTTCCTCATCGACTTCGGCTCGGTGATATCATTGGTGCCCAAGGCCGCTATTTCCAGAAGATGCCAGCTTGATGACTTCCAACTCCATGCTGTCGTGTCGCAGACGTGTAGGAAGCTATTATAGGAGCAGATTTCCTTGCTTATCATGCCCTACTCTTAGACCTGAAAGGGAAGTGCCTCATCGACCCTCTCACGTCTTTGACCAGTAAGGGTCAGCTTGCCGAGGCCACTATTCACACGGTTTCCACAATCAACGGTGCTGCTCGCACCAGTGACCAGGACAAGGCCTACATCGATCTGTTATCGCTCACCATATTCATACCATGGGCCTTCCAGTCTTCGATCGTCCACGCCGACTAACTAGCGAGAAACTGAAGGCTGCTAAGGACGATTTTGCCTTGCTACAGCTCAACAGCTCAACAGCTGCACGATACCAGATCGCTATCCTGTCCCACATGGTGACAGCATCCTCCAACGACTCCACGGCTACTCGATCTTCTCCACGATCGATCTGGTGTGAGCTTACCATCAGATCCCAGTCGCTCAGGAAGACATCCAGAAGACAGCAGTTACGACGCCTTTTTGACTCTTCGAATTCCTTGGCATGCCACCCGGATTGCAAAATGCTACGTAGACCTTCCAGCGTCATATGGACAATATACTAAGAGGGCTGGACTTTGTCGGTTGCTACATTGACGATTTCATCATCTCATCTAGATCACATGAGCAGCACCTGCAACATCTCGAAACGGTGTTCAACATCCGACGATCAACCCGAAGAAGTGTCAATTTGGCAAACCAGAGGTCGTCTATCTGGGCTACCAAGTCAACGCCAGCGGCTATCAGCCACGATAGCACCGGACACAAGCGATCGCTGCCTACCCAAAGCCTGCCACGATATCTGATCTGCGCCGCTTCCTGTGGATGGTAAACTACTATCGCAGCTGTATCCCTGGCGCTACACAGACGCAGACGCCGCTCAATTACTTCCTGAAAAAGTCAAAGCGGAATGACAAGCGCCCAGTTCCATGGACTCCTGTCGCAGAGGAAGCCTTCGCCGCATGCAAGCATGGTGTCGTTCATGCTGTGCGCACCACCTTTCTCTCCTCATCAGCAGACCTTTGTCTGAAGACTGATGCCTCCGACACAGCCATTGGAGCTGCCCTGGAACAGCTGCAGGACGGCACTTGGAGACCACTAGGGTTCTTCTCCCGTAAGCTCATTCCAGCCGAGACCCGCTACAGCACATATGATCGAGAGCTCCTCGCCATCTACGCTGGCATCCGATTTTTCAAGCATATTCTCGAGGGTCGGCATGTTGTCATCCAAACGGACCATAAGCCGATCACCTATGCCTTCAAGCAGCGCCCTGAGAAGGCGTCTCCTCGGCAGCTGCGTCAATTGGACTATATCTTCCAGTTCACGACGGAGAAGGTCCACACAAGGAGCGAAGATAACACTGTGGCTGATGCGCTCTCTCGCATAAACACCATCTACATGCTACACTCACCAGCAAGGACCTCCACCAGGCTCAACTTGATGATGATGACTTGCCAGATCTCCGGAACACCACTTAGCTCAACCTGCAATCCTTATATATCGATGGTACGATGTCGAGTGTGACATTTCCAACGACCAAGTTAGACCATACGTGCCACAGAGACTCAGGCGCCGCGTTTTTGACTCTATTCACCGACTCTCCCATTCTAGTGGAAGAACCACAGCGAAGATGCTGCGAGAGCGCTACATCTGGCAAGGAATCCGACACGATGCACTTCTGTGGGTGAGAGAATGTGTTCCCTGTCAACGAGCAAAGGTCAGCCGGCATAATCGCCTGACGCCGCTCCACATCGCAGTTCCCAACAATCGCTTTGATCACATCCACCTTGATCTGATTGAACTACCTAAGGTCGGCAACCTCCGGTACTGCTTGACCATCATTGACCGCTTCACCAGATGGCCGCTGGCAATCCCCCTCAGCAACATGCTGGCTGACACTGTTGCTACAGCCTTCTTCACTCAATTCGAGTCAGCTCTGTTCACCGCACTATCCTGCCTGATCGGAGCCCAACAGTATCACACAACGCCGTACCATCCGCAATCAAATGGTCTCGTAGAACGCTGGCACCGAACGCTGAAAGCCGCACTGATGTGCAACTCTCCAAGTCTCTCCTGCCGAACTGCTCTTCGGAATGCCGCTTCGCCTGCCTGTCGAGTTCTTCACCTCTGAAGACATGCCGGCTGATCCACAGATCTTCATAGAGAAGTTTAGAGAGCACATTCGCACCCTCAAACCGACACCAACAGCACACCATACCAAAGCTCGACTCTTCCTACTGAAAAACCTCTACACGTGTAGCCACGTTTTCAAGAGGGTAGACTCTGTCAAGAAGCCACTGGAACAGCCTTACACTGGTCCACACGAGGTTTTCAGGCGCACCAACGACAGAGTGTTCATCATCAAGGTGAACGAAGAGGACAAAGCGGTGTCGGTGGAGATGCTGAGGCCGGCATTCATTGCCAAAACAGATGAAAACCAGCCCGCCACTCAAGACGAACCGGAGATAGAGCCGCCACCCGCGCCATCAAACATGGACCGCCCAATCAGGACCTACGCACGAAAGCGAGTCTCGTTTTCTACTCCTCCCAAGTAGGTCACTAGGGAGTAGATGTGGCGACACTGATCTCTTGATGAGTGCGTCACTCATCTCCGACGGGTCGGTCGTCAGTCCCACAGTTCAGTGGATAGGGAGTGTTGGCACCACTGACAGTGAGCGCCACCAAGTCTACGAGATCTTCCCTTTTCACCAGCTATCACTCCTTGTACAGACATTCGACCGTCTACACGCCTAGCCCAGACGTCCTCAATCTTACTCACATTCAATCTTCATTGTTGTCCTTATTCTTGTTGTACATATTAAAAATACACTGTTGTGAACGTTTGTTTATATACACACAGTATTGTGTGGAGACAACTTCCTCCATATACGGATTTTAAAGAAAAATTCAATGAGGTTGTCAACCAAAACTGAACCGTATGACTCACGTGTCCATAACTTCGCAACCACAATAGAATTTCATAGTGTTTTCGATACACCCGTTGACTTTTCCATAAAAATTAAATTCACACATCAAGGAATTACTTGGAATGAGCTTGGCAATCCCGCAATTTCTGCGCGAATGGTTCTACTCTGATAATACTACTGGGAATTGGTACTCTTGGCCCGCATGACAGAGGATTCTTCAAACAGTCAACACATCAACAAATGACAACAATGGTCAAACAGGACGATTAACAACAATTGGAAGGTTGAATTTATCTACATCGCACTAATCAACTTTCAACCAAATGCAAATACTCTTAGCTTTCTACCATTTCTAGGCAAACGTCACTGATAAGCAAATCTTTTCCAGGCCACCGTAGAATCAACAATGCATTGGTCGCAAAAGAAACACTGGTCGATATACTCCAGGCTCTCTTAGGGATACTGTTTTAATCTGTAATGGAAGGTATTTCCTTCCCTTTTTGATGAGAAATCGTTGTATCTAAATCTTTTTTGAAGTGATTGACAAATTCTTTCTTTATTAAACAGAATGTTTATAAGATATCATCATATTTCAAAATCACACTTCAATGATCGCTATACAGGATCATAAAGTCATAACATTCTCCCCGCCATTGAAAGAGAATGCTTTCAAAATATTCTTCAGCTGCTATTTCTAGTTTTCCTCCTTCACAGGGAGAGGACAGATGCTCGTTATAGCCCTATTGACTATGCCTTTGGCCGTCCGGATGGACACTACTCGGGAAACACCATCTTTGCCAATGCTAAGTTCCATGATTCTACCAAGCTCCCAATGAAGAGGAGGCTGACTCTTGTCCTTTATCAGTACTAATGTACGGAATGATATTGGTTTTGTAGATTCTTTTCATTTGGTCCGCATTTGCATTTCGCTGATATATTCGCTGGACCAGCGCTTCCAAAAATGCTGCTGCAATTGCTGCACTCGTTGAAATCGAGAAAGTCTACCAGGATTTACGTCTTGAAGATTTTCATCTGGTATGGTTGTCAGTGGTCGACCAATCAAAAAATGAGCAGAAGTGATTGGATTGAGATCATTTGAATCAGACGAGAGGGGCGTCATAGGTCGCGAATTAAGTATTGACTTTGACTCGATTTGAATGATCAGAGTATGAAACTCTTCATATGTTGAATTTGCATTGCCCATGACACGCTTCAAATGCTTCGAAAAGACCTCCAAAGGGAGGTGAATAGCCAGGTATAAATCGCCAATCAATATCATCAATTGCAATTATTTCTTGTAAATGTGAAATGGAACTTGACAAAAATTTTCCTATTTCATTCAATTCTCGATTGGCACCAACGAAAGTAGTGCCATTACCTGAGTAAATTTCGAATGGCTTGCCTTTACGAGATGTGAAACGTCGCAAACACGCGATGACACATTCTGAAGTCAAATCTGTTACAACTTCTAAATGCAAGGCTTTGGTTACAAAACAGATAAAGAGGGATACGTATACTTTCAAGGAAACAAATCTTCTACCTTTTCTATCTCTAATATTGAATGGACCTGCATAATCGACACCAGTAATGTAAAATGGCGGAGAAGGGTCAACTCGAGATTCTGGAAGATCTCCCATAATTGCATTCATATTTACTTGCTGCACACGAAAACATTGTATACATTGGTGAACAATCTTTCTTGCTACATTCCTTCCCAAAATAGGCCAATATGTATTACGTATAGAATACAATAGGAGTTGAGGACCAACATGACATATGCTCAGATGCTCGTGTCTAAAAAGTAAATATGTAAATCTATGTTTATCGGGCAAGATGATTGGATGCTTTTTTTCAAATGCAAATGATGAATTTCGGAATCTTCCGCCAACTCTCAACAATCCTTCATCGTCCAGAAATGGATTAAGACTGAGAATTCTACTCTTTGAATTAATATTCTCACCTTTTTCCAAAGATGCTATCTCACTAGAAAACGACTCTCTTTGAACAATTTTAATTAGATTGCCTTTTGTAATTCGTCAGATGCTATAGCTCCACATATGCGATCTTCATGTGCTTTTCGGCAATTATACATGAATCGAGAACAAAATGCAACACATCTTCTCAATCTGTTGAAGTTTGAAAAGCGATGAAATGAAATTAATTCAACATTTTTTGATAAAAATACTGAATGATGTGATTTCACCTTCGGACTGATACCTCTAGACAACGCATCAGCAGGATTTTCTTTTGAACTAATATGATTCCAGCTCACAGTATCAGTATTTGACTGTATTTCAGACACTCTGCAACAAAGGTCTGAAGCTGATTCGAAGGCGTACAAATCCAATTCAGTGTTATAGTAGAGTCCGACCAGAGACATATTTTGTTGAATTGAATGGAAAATGAATTTCTAACTTTGTGGGATAGACGAGAGAGAATTAACGCTGCACAAAGTTCTAGTCTTGGAAATGAAATTTTCTTAGGTGGTGCTACTCTTGATTTAGTACATAACAATTTACATGAGATTTTTGCAATCAATGCTTCTTATGTAAACGCATGTGCCGTATGCATTTTCTGATGCATCAGAGAACCCATGCATCTCAAGCCATACGAAATTTTTGATAATCACATGCCTGAGAACTTTCAAATTACTAAGCTCATTTAGTTCTTTTCGAAATTAAGACCATTTTTTCTGAATATCAAATGGCACCGATTCATCCCAACTTTCAATGCCCACAGGTACTGCAATACTGTGAAATAGATGGAAGAATGAATCTCTCATTGTATGTGAACTGGAATGAAGAACATCCTTGTCATATGACCATAGAAGACCTAGGGTTTTTGTAATCTCACTTGAACCTAATTCAAGGAATACGGAAATGCAATCTGAAGAATCTATATGCACTAATGCATTTGAGTTATTGGATACCCATTTTCTTAATGGAAATCCACCAGTTTTCAAAATATCAGAAATCTGTTTGCATAAAATTGCCATTTCTTCTACTGAGTCGCAACCAGTCAATAGATCATCAACGTAGAAATCATGTCTTATTATATTCGAAGCTTTCGGAAATATATCCGCATTGTCAGAAGCTAATTGAATTAAACATCTAATTGCAAGAAATGAAGCTGATGCTGTGCCATACGTAACGGTATTGAGCTGGTATGAGGCTAATGTTTCAGAAGGATGACTTCGCCAATAGATTTGCTGAAGTGACCTATGTTCAGGAGCCACAAACACTTGTCTATACATTTTAGCTTTATCAGCGGAAACAGCTATTGAATGCTGTCTGAATCTAAACAAAATTGAAAAGATATCATCCTGTACAGTAGGCCCAATCATTTGAATATCATTGATTGAAATTCCTGAAGAAGTTTTGCATGATCTATCGAAAACAACTCTGAGTTTCGTGGTTAACTTATCATCCTTCAGAACACCATGGTGGGGAAAGAAGCAGAATGGTATATCATCATTCATCAAACCCTGAGCAACGCTTCTTCTGAATTCTAGCAAAGTTGGTTAATCTTCTGGGTGAAGTTTTTTATACAGCAAGTAACTGTTCACAAAAGCGATATCTAATATTTCGAAAAATTAACAGTGTCACCATTCTTTAGAGCGTCTATTCACGCAATACGCTTGACGAAGTCGGTCAGCTTGATCAACACCTCCCATATTGGAGTTATAATCAACAAAAATCTGAGCGCAGTCTATGAGTTTTGTGGTGCCATCTTTTTGAAGACGTTTTACTTTAATCATCTCGGTGCCATGGAAATTCGACAGGAAATAAACCATTCTGTTATCGCACCATTTGAAAAAAGATAAACCAAGACTCGATACCCTGTAGTCTATTTTACCTGCTGCCATGTTTGAGGGTGAACCTAATTGGTCCTTCTGAACAGTTCCACAGGCTAGGGTCCTTTCAGTTTTCAATCTTTCTAATGAGTGAACAGAGGTGAAATAGTTATCGAAATAAATTATTCGATTCTGTCCCCAGTAACTTTCAGTCGAAGTCAAAACAACTCTTGCACTCAGTCCAAATCCTTCGAATTTTGTATCTGCCAATTCATTTTTTCCCTGGTTTACCTCGAATTTCTTGATGTACCTTTTTGATCTGCTATACACCACAACTTGTCACCTCTTTTGGTCGGTTTTTTAGGGTTTTATTGTTTTAGGCTTGACCGACCTTTGAAAATTATCATGCTCTCATCGACTGCCAATTTTCTAGTACCATTATCAAGCCTATCGAAACGTTCATTCAGTGTCTCGACGAAAGGTCTGATTTTGAAAATTGTATCTTTGTTATTTGCTGGTATTGAAGTATTGTCATTTACACCAGTAGTTTTTGTAACTGGGGAGCCTGTATAGTAACCCATAAAGAAGTTGATTCCTAGGATTCGTTTTTTTTTAAATTCATAGATTTACCTCGTTGAGTAGCGTATAAGTTCGATTGATAGACAATATCTTTCACTATGCTTTGTCCTAAGACTGTGAGGCAAAAATCGGTGTAGGAAGAACAACTTTTGAAATACTCCTCTACTGGATTTTCATCTCCGTGATAATCTGATATATTGGTTACCGTCTCCTTCTTTTTCCACTTTCTAGCTCTCTCTTCCTCTATTCTACTTGCTTTCTTTAGCTTCACACCTCTTTTCGCAAGTAATAGGATCAGACTGCGAGTCTGGATCCTGAATATTTTCATTTTGTGTTATGATTTCGGTGTCAAGGTTTACTTGTGACTCGTCTGTGGCACATACTCCTTCTTCTATTTCATCACTAGGAACTATGGTCATATTCCCAGAGTCAAAATCTTCGCCTGCTTCATGTTCACTTTCTTCTTCGTCCGTAATCATATCATTATCAAGAGGTAAATGCTCTAGTTCAATTACTGCCATTTCAGCAGCTTCTAGAAGTTCTTCATCATTCAGTAATGTGCTTCGTCGCCAATGTGACATTATGACTTGGTAAGATGTGTCCTGAAAGCAAGAAACATATTGCATACCTCTCACAATAGCCAATGATTTTGGAAACACATCGATATATTTTACATCTTCTGCTGAACTACAAAAACACACGACAAAACTGTTCCATTCTTATTGTAAGATATTCCAGAAAAAAAAAACAAGAACGATGGTGTTTTTTTCGTATGAGAGAACGATACATCCCTTTTGTAACCTTCAAGTCCCTGACGGGACTTATGAGTCCATGTGATAAATATTCACTTTTTAGTGACCCCTCGAGAAATATTCCACTAACTATCCACTCAGTCAATAGTCAATATATAAAAAATTGTAATTTACCTATAATACACAGTAAGCGGCTCAGTTTTATAGATTAATAAAAACCACAATTTGATATCCATATGCGCGCGTCAACTAGTGATACTTGATGATCATAAAAATTAACCTTACACTACAGTATACTGTGCTTACACAGATATTCTGTCGATAGTGTAATGTTGGTTGCATGAAACTTGCAACAAAGGTATGGCCTGCAGTCTCGCCTGTACATGAGTCGTGTATCTGGAGATCAGTGGTCTAAAATGAATTTTGAAGTTGATGGGACTCAGGAGTCCCGTCTGGGCACAAAGGGTTAACGTTAATGCTACTGATTGATATTCATTGCAACTAATTAATATTGGATGACTCATATAGGGCACATGTTTAATTGAATTAGTCTGAGAATTCTCAGTACAGATTATTAGTTAATTAATATTTATTGCGAATGATTAATATTGAATGACTTATTATGCCTGATGATTCTTGATGCACGTGTGAAGATATTTGCCATAATAAAATATGAATAAATTAGCGTGATGATTCGTAGCGCACGTGTTCAATTGATGCCTAATTAATATCAATTAGTGGGACCATGGGACCATTGCCTCACTTTGCCAATATATATCTACTTCTAGTACTTCGGATTCGGCTGTCAAGTTCAGATATAAAAAAATATGAAGTAAGTCTCAGAAATCTCTGTACCTCCCTAAAATTCTTTGGGATCGGGAAATCAGTTACAGCTCCTAAATTTTGAGGACTAGGCCTATAATTCCCATATGATATAGCCAAGGAAATATACTGGCAATGTCATACCTTTTCTTGTTGTGTTGATGATGTGTTGTGTTGATGATGGAGACATTATTTCTGATGATTATACTATGAGCAACCTTTTCAGCGATTACTTCTCAACTGTCAGTAGTAGCATATCCAAACCAGACGCTGAAAATATCAATTATATATCCCCTGCTCTACAAAGTATTCATTCATATCCAGCAACTGAAATGGAAATTGAAGAAGTCATCAAAAAAGTTTGCAAGAAATAATCGGTGGGTATTGATGAAATTCCTGGTCATGTCATTAAAAAGGTTGCTCATGTGATTTCTGAGCCTCTGACTGATATAGTGAACGCCACTTTCACAAAGGAGAGTTTTCCTGATATCCTTGAAATGTGAAAAATTGTACCGAATTATAAAAATGAGGGTTCCTGTTCAGACTGTGCACCTTACAGGCCTATATCACTACTTAGTCAGTTTTCTAAGATCATAGAATACTGTTTTTATAATAGATCATATAATTACTTTGAATCTTCCAGATTATTGTCTTCTAGTCAGAATGCTTATAGAAGAAATGAATCTACTGTTGGTGCAATTGATCAACTCATTAAACATGTGCTGGAAATCTTAGAATGCAAACAGCAGACTCTTGGATTATTTTTTGACTTTAGTAGAGCGTTTGACCTAGTAGATCACGACATACTGTTACACAAATTGCTGATCGTAGTTAGCTGGTCTGTGTTAGCGGAATAAATTCTGAAAGAAAAGTGTGTATCATTAGGAGTACCTCAAGGCTCTGTTCTGGGACCTCTGTTATTTTTGGTTTTTATAAATGATCTTCCGAAATTTTGCACGAAAACTTCCTTAGCTGTTATTTTTGCGGATGACACTAACATGTTGGGATCTGCGGGAACTATGTCTGAAGTCATTCACCTAGCTCAGGAAGTAAAAGCTCAAATTTCTGAGTAGTGTTTTTTTTAATGGCCTGCTGCTAAATACTGCTAGAGTCTCAAATGCTTAACTTTGTTACTGAAAATACATCAACTGAAAAAAGCTATTTGATTAGATTAAATAATAAAACTTTGCATCAAGTAAATTGTACAAAATTCTCAGAGGTCGATATCGATAATGAATTAACTTGGAAGTACCATGTTGATAGTGTTAAACTTAGTAAACATATATATTTGCTCCGTCAGTTGAAACAGTCTCTCTTGATGTTCTCAACCTTTTATATCACAGTTAAATCCAATCTGTTATTTCCTATGGTATAGAACAATGGGGTTTATCAGCTAAAGCTCATGAAGTCTTTGTGATTCAAAACAAAAGCAATAAGAATTTTAGCAGGTGTATCTTCTAGAGAACATTGCAGGCCATTATTCATCAATCATAGTTCATTAACGATGCCAAGTTTGTATATTTACCAAACTTTGATATGCATTGAAAAAATATTTCAACGCTGCCTAAAAATGAACAAATACATGAACATTTCACTAGAAATAATTCTCATCTTCATCAACCTTGTAGTAGATTGAAAATATCACAGGATCATCCCATGTGCTGCGGGGTTAAGCTATTCAATGAACTTAGTAATGACATCAAATCCTTAAATATCAATACTGTCTGTAAGTTCTTCGAGGAGGTGGTACATTCATTTTTCAGCTTTTAATGGGATTTCCTCTCCTCGTTTCTAAAAAATAGAGTAGAAGTTATTAGAAATTATTGCAATACATAAATATCAATGTCTTCAAAAAGCGAATCAAGTCTTCTTTATTGCAAAAAGCATATTACTCTGTTAAAGAGTTTCTCCTTGAATCCTGATAGTAAACATGGTGTCAAAGTTTTATTTTATTTTTCATACTGTTTGTTCTCATTCGTTGATCAGGTCGTTCATAACAATTCTATCATTGATAAGGTGTCTGTTTATATATAAATTGTGTAGTAGGTACCTTTTACTTTCTATCATCGTGACTTTTCAATATTTGACCTGTTGAATTAGCTAGTATTTCACGATGATATTGTGTTTTTTACAGTGTGATTGTGAAAGAAAACTTATTCAATAAATATTTGATTGATTGATTATTGATTGATTGAATGAATATCTTTGTACAGAAATTGACACTTATCTAAATGTAAAGTCGGCAGGTTTCTAGACGTCAACTTGAAAATTTCTTCCAAAATAGTGATATTTTCTGAAATTGCTTCTGTGGCTATAAGGATGTCATCGATATAGATACATATTTTCTCAGATTCGATCAAATTCTTGAATATCAAATGAATATATCTTACAAAACAAGCTGGACTATTCTTTAGGCCAAAAGGCATTTTTAGATATTCATACTGACCACTGTGCGTAACAAAAGATGTTAATCCAACAGAATCTTGTGCAATATTTACATGGTGAAAAGCATGTTTCAAATCTAGTTTTGTATTATATTCTATAGCACGTAACTTATCAATCTGATCATCTATTGAAGGCAAAGGCAAATTGTTTCTTATTGTGATTTTATTCAGTTCTCGGTAATCAATACACATTCGTAGTCCAGCAAAATCATGGGACTACTATATTCTGAATTACTTTTGTGAATAATTTTTTGCATGAGTAATAAATCATCAATGATTTTATTAGGTTCATTTTTTTTCATAAAATGAAAAGCGTCTAGGTCTGAAGAAGACCAGGTTCAATATTTATTTTCATTTTAAAATTGCATTCTGGTTTATCAGGTGAGGTGATTCGAGATAGTATTAATTTTTCCAAAGTTTCATCACTTAAGACTACCCTCATATAATGATCAACATCTGCACTCACATCTATCAAAACATCACTTTCATCATCATGTAAATTTATAGAGATGTCATTTTCTTCAATTTTTATCTTTTATATTACTAATTTGTCACTGGAAGATATTTTGAAAACTTCATTATTGATAATGAAGTCTCTACCCAATAAAGATTCATAGCTCATTGTCTCTTCTGGAACCACATGGAAAGTTACATCAATATTCCTTGTAAACAAACTTGTGTGTTGAATTCACCAATGATATTCAGTTTGGAATTATTTATGCCACTAGAAATTTATGAAATATCATTTCCAAAAATACAATCTTTTGGAACTAATTTTTCACAAATTAACGATATTGGACTGCCTGTGTCCAAAAATAGGATTGATACTCATCTCATTATCCTTCACTTTCAGTTAAACATCTACACGGTATGAAGGAACAGCATTGTCATCAACAAGATGGGTTCTTTCTGGAGCTGAAACTTGAGATGTTGCAGGTGCTCCGTTGGGTGATCTTCGTTTTGGGCAATCCTTGAACTTATGTTGAAGTGAACCACAGCTGAAACAAGAACCTGGAGGCCTTTTGGTTTCATACAATGTTTTGCCCATGCCCATGGCCCAATAAATTGCAATTGAAACATCTCAGTGATTTTCTCTTCATATGATTATGCTTAGATTCCTGGCTTGGAATATAATTTGGTCTAGGTTTTCTTTGTTCATCAGATCTTGGAACAGCTGATGGTATCCTACTCCCATTGACCCTGTTTCAGACATCAAGAAGCTGCTCAATTCCTTGGACCACACTCCGATGATGACTTGCTCTTTCCTTTCATGGTACTCCAAACCTAAGTCTCTACAAAGAGCAATTTTCTCGTGCAACACACTACATACGTTGCCATAGTTCTGTTTTGCTACTCTCGAAGATGGATGACTCACGAAAAGCTGATCTGAAAGTATGCCAATCTTTGATATCAGTTCTATCAGTCAGCCAATATTTCGCAGCACCAGTCAAATTGCTGGAAGCCATCTGAAATGTGAACGGATCTGACCATCTGCGTAAGTTTGCAGATGTCTCCAATTGATTAATCCACAATTTCGCACTATTTGGACCATTTTGTCCATCAAAACTGTCCACTGTCTTTGATAGATCGGGCATAATATTGAAATTGGTGATATCAGTCCATTAGCTGAATGTTTTGTTGCATTGATGCAGAAACAGTCTCACATAACTCATTTGAAACAAATTTGAAGTTGTAGTGGAACTATTTCCTACCTGATCTACTGTAATGAACGATTCGCAATTTGCGGCGTTATAAGGGTTGTTCGAGATGGCGTCCTTCACATTGCCATTCGTTCCGTGATACATGATTTTGCTTGTAATTCACTGAATGGATGATCCTTCCACTTCTGAATCTGTAGTGGTTCGTCTCATCGAAATACCAATCGTATTTCGACAAGACTTTAATGCAAAATTATCAAATTCTCAAATACAACAACGACCATAATGATAATGTGTTGTCTCCCCAAAAACAACCCAACAAACAATAATCAACGTAACGTTGGTAACGCTATTGCCAACGCGATCTATATGATTATATACAAGAGTGATACAACAGTATAAATAAGTTTCAATATATTGTACCTTTCTGCCCAGAACAAAATGGTGTTTCTAAGCGTGAAAACCGTTCCTTGGGAAAGTCTGCAAGGTGTATGCTTTCAGATGCTAAATTACCATATAAGTATTGGGGAGAAGCAGTGAAAACAGCAAACTACCCCACAAACAGATTACCTACTAAACCAAGAGTTTTTTTTTATCTGTGGACAACACGAAAGGGAAACCTATAATGTTCGAGGAACATCGTGTTAGCCAGCGGTGGAATTTAAGGAGAGAAGGAAGGTGTTGGAATTTTTCTTGAAAGTTTGGAGGTTGTAAGCATCAGGAAACCCCTTTTGAGTTATGGACCAAAGAAAAGCCTAATTTGGAACATTTAATAACTTTTGGAAGAAACATTCATGTACATTACAAAAGAAACAAGATCCAAATTAGAACAGAAAGCCAAAGAAGGAATTATGATAGGATATAGTGAAACAAGCAAGGGTTATAGGATTTCAGATCCAGAAACAGATAGGGTAACAATAAGCCGCACTGTGAAGCTAAATGAATTAATAAATCAACCTTTTCAAGATATCAATAGATGTCAAGTTGTAAAAAAATCAAAAACTGAACCAGAAACTACTATAACTCTGGTAACAGAAACAAAACAAACGAAACAAGAAATAGAACAAGTGATGGAAGAAGAGGAAGAAGAAGGAGAATTTGTTCAGTGTTCAGATAATTATGAGCGTGAAGCTTAGAGAGTCTGAAAGGTGATCCAAGAACTGTACATGAGGCTTTAGCAAGGGGAGATAGCGAGCAGTGGATGGAAGCCATGAAAGGAGAATATCAATCCCTAATGGAAAATGATGCATGGGAGCTAGTGAACCTACCAACAGGGAAAAAAATAGTTCAAAAGAATATATATATAATAGTGAAGTGAAATAAAAAGCACGTTTAGTTGCCAAAAGATTCAATTTGGTGTAGATTATTTAGAGCCTTATTTCCCAGTAGAGAGAAATTCCACAATAAGAATACTATCTACCTTGAGCATTGAATTTAATTTATCTATTGAACACCAAGATGTTGAAACCTGAAGGTTCAATCATTCGAAAATGAAGAAACTAAGTTGAAGATATATCGATATATGAGGTATATCGATGAAACAAAATTTGAAACAAACTAGCCATGAGCCACGCATGTAGTTTCTTCAAAAATGTAGAAAATGCTATTATCATTGTTGCAGTATATGTGGACGATTTTTTAGTCTGTTCTTATTCCGTAGTTATGAAGACAAATATTAAAGATGAGGTGTCGAAATATTTTAAGCTCAAGAACTTGGGAACTGTGAAATATTTTTTGGGTTCGAATATTGATTATGATGAAGAAAAATATACATTAAAAATGAATCAGAAAAATCATATATTAGAACTTTTAGAAAAGTTTAGTTTAGCAGGAGTGAAAAACTTTTTGACTCCCATCAAACCAGGTTCAAAATTGACACCAAATGATTTTGAAGTTCCAAATTTACCTCATCAAAATTTGGTTGGTTCTTTGATGTACCTCGTAGTCCATACTAGACCAGACATATCATATGCTGTGAGTGATTTGAGCCAATTCAATACTTGTTTCAGTCATGAGCATTGGCAACATGTAAAAAGAATTTTGAAATCCTCGAAGATTACAATTGATAAGAGTCTGATATTTACTAAATCTGGCAAAAATGTTATCGGTTATGTAGATGCTGATTTTTCATCCAATGATGTTAATGACATGAGATCATATTCAGGACATGTTTATTAGGATGTGTAATGTAGCAATTTCTTGGGAATCTAAAAAAAAGTCTTGTGCGGCATTATCGAGCATTGGGGCTGAATACCTATATTATTGCTATTATAGAACCTTCCAGGAAAGCTGTTTTCATCACCAGTTTCCTCAAGGAACTCGTTGATTTAAATGAACCTATGATGCTCTATAATGACATTCAAAGCACTCAGAAACTCATTAGAAATCCAATTTATCACAGTAGAACCAAACATATAGATACCAGGTATCATTATATAAGGGGGAAAGAAATCATTGTGATAAGTTATGTTCCTACTGATCAAATGATTGCCGATGTATTTACAAAAGGATTACATGGCCCTAAACATAAGTTTTGTATTGAAAATTTAGGAATGTAATGAGTTATGAGTTCACGAAATTCATGGATTAACAGCTATTTGCACGGGTATTACTTAAGGTTACCTTCAGACTTAAGCGGACTTTACATTATGGTTTTGTTTTGCACCACTGTTTAAGGACCACTCAAGCTATTGGCGATTTCAATAACCGAAGAGGGCGCTATGAGACGTAAACAAATATGGCGGATATTGAGTAATCTCTCTGTTCGGCGTGGTTATTGTGTGTATGTTTCAGTTGTTATCGAACGTTGAACAAGTGATATCTTGGATTTTCGTGTGTGTTTTGGACAATTGTTGATAGTGTGTTGAAGAACTATCATATTGTGAGGTGATGCGTAACGCTTTGCAATGTCTAATGAAATGAATAAAATGAAGGAAACAAACTCGAATGAAGTGAGTCACAGGTTTTTCTATCAACAAAGCATTTGTCCATGCTTTTCTTCGATCAACTTTCTCAAGTATACCATAATCATTCTCGACATGGAATTCCGAAGCATCCTTCTTGGGAACAGAAATGTCCTATATTTATTTTTCCTATAAGAACAGTTTTAAACACAACAGTTAGTGTTATGCAATGTCTTCCTAGTTGTGCCAGTATTTTGACTCGGTTCTCCACTCATTATTATTTGGAGTATCTCAACGCTGAAATTATAAAGGTTTATGAAAGTACCCAAATCATAATTTCATTCCTGTGAATATACCTTTCGAGTTTGGGTTATCCCAAAAATTATTCGCTCAAAGTCCCACTTTTGAAGTTCGCTCGACACACAGATCTACAAATACAATGAGAACACTACATAAACCACCAATAATCTCTGATATCGCACAAGTACGCTCAAATAACGAGGAAATAGGAGAATAGGAAATAGGAAAATAGGAAATAGGATAATAGGAAAACGTCCAGAACTAAGCAGAGGTACTCGACAAAATGTTACTCAGTTATCAACGGCTAATCCTGCCAAATTGGCCTGGATATTTATCTCAGGTTTCCATCCCCAGACCTCGACGGAAAACATAACAACATTCCTCAAGGATAATGGCTTTGATGGTTGTTCATGCTATAAAATGCAGACTAGGCAAGATAAGTTTAAAAGCTCATTTAAACTGTCTGCTCCTATAACTAGGAAAAAGGATGTTATGTCCTCAGATTTATGGCCCGAAGGTGTGGTTATTAACCATTTTCTGAACCTCCAGAGACGCCAACCTTTCGACAAAGGCGTGACAGTGGCAGAACCAAAAACCATCCCACAAAAACTACAATAAAATTGTTTCATACAAACATTCGCTCTCTGAGAAACAAGGTAAATGCACTAGAGGCTGTTTTGGATGAAGAGGAGCCCCATATTGTGTGTCTAACTGAACACTGGATGCAAGAAGATGAAATCAAGTTACAGCATCTTAATGACTATGGATGCAGAGCACAATTCTCACGAGAGATCTCCTCCGGTGGTGGATCTGCTATCTTCAATACAGATTTCTTAAATGCCCAGTCCATAAACTATAATTTTAGTGTTGAAAAGTGTGTTGAAAGTTGTTGTGTCTTTATACTAAATTTTAATCTATATGTTTTTGCTATTTATAGGCCTCCTATAGGGTGCTTTGACACTTTCTTAACTAAACTTGACGACCTTTTCAATAGATTTGATAAACAAATTCATGTTATGCTGGCTGGGGATTTCAATGTGCACTTTGACACTCCTCAAAGAGAAGCAGTTCTGCTCTGCGACCTATTGGAAAGCCATGGTTTTGAATGCAAAATTACAGAGAATACTAGAAGTAATTCATGCCTGGACAACATTTTTATTAACTTTGCTCCTATTGTCTTAGACGCTAAATCAGTTGAATTTGAGCTTTCAGACCACAGATCTCAAATATTAACTCGAATTGAATCTAAATAAAAATTTTACACAACATGAACTTAGGAAGTTCAGACGTCTCACTCAAACTGGTATGTTTAACTTTTATAATCAAATTGAAGCTTGCTCTTTTAGCTTCGTTGATGATGATACTTTAGGTGCAATTAAGGAATTTGAAAAGTTCTTTGGAATTCTTAAGAGATCTTACTTGGGTTGCTTTCCACTGAAG